>CM051234.1:291683894-292083894 GCA_027917425.1 Gastrophryne carolinensis
TCAGGAAAAACTGCCACACTGCCGAGTAGCTACTTTTCCCACCAACAGCCCCGCACTGATTCACTGCTACTGTCGCCAACTCCATGAACCTCTGCTCCACTACCTCCCAATAAGGTAGCCTGCCGTGCAGCAAGTGCTCTACCCCGGCCCCGGCCCCGTTTTGCTCCAGGCCTTACAATTCTGCCCCCATGCTGACTGCCAACCATGCTGCTAACACCTTGCTGCCTCAGCTGCTGACTCCGGGGCAACCTGTGCCCCTCTTCTCCTGATGATGATGATGAAGCCCCTTCTGCACCTGGCTCCCAAGTGTGATCGGCTTCATCATCATCATCGAGTTGTGGCTGCACGTCACTGATGTTCTCGGTTTCCTCAACAGTGTCTGGTGCAGGAGCTGGAACGCTCGCAACACTCACGCCACTCTCCACATCACTATTTGTCTGCCTAGCGAAAGAAGCCACCTCCATTTCTTGGCTGGGCAGTAGCTGCTGACTGTCCTCTATCTCAGGGGTACTCAACTACTTTCAGTGGAGGTCCACTTACCAGGGTCTGCCGTGGGATGAAGGTCCGGGGGGGGGTGTAAGTAAGAGTGCATGTCAGCTGTTGTTAGCTGAAGAGCTTGCACTCTACAAGAAGCAGGAAGTAAATGACAGAAGCAGGAAGTAAATGGGGGACAGGAATCTCACCTCCTTGCACTTTCTCGGCCACTGGCCCGGTTCTCCAGCAGCTCGATGAACTGGTCCCGGGTAATGGCCTCCTCACCCCGGGCGAGGGGGAGGAGGAATGGAGTAAGAAAAGAAACAGGGAGGGAAGGCAAGGAAGTGAGAACTGAAGAAAGGGAGAGAGAGAAGAACCAGAACAGGGAATAAGAAAGAGGAAGGGGAGTGAAAGAACAAAAGGAAGGAAGAAGGCAGTATGGGAGTGAGGGAGAAAGCAAGAGTGAGGTGGAAAGAGAAGAATGTAATGAGGAAAGAAAAGGTAAGGAAACGAGAGGGGGAAGGGAGGAGTGGGGGAAGAAAAAAGAGAGAGGAAATGCAGGAAGGAGGGGAGAGAGGGAAGGGAAGGGTGAAAGGAAGGAGTGAGGGAAAGGATGAAGGAAAGAGCACAAAAGATAAAGAGAGAATGAAAGTTGAGAAAGAGGTAGAATAAAGCGTGGTGGAGAGAGAGAAAGAGAGAGAGACAGGGAAGAAGGGAGAAAAAAAGAAAGAGAACACAGTGAGAAAGGTGCGGAGGGAGAAAGATAGAGGAAGAGAAAAAGAAGGAAGGAATGGACAAATAAAAGCAGCAAGAGAGGACAAAAAAAGGAAAGCAGGGAGAAAGAGAGAGATAGAGATGGGGATGTAAGGGAGAAAGAAAAAGGACAGTGATAAAGAAGTGAGAGAGGGAGAAAAAGACAGAGAATGGAAAGGAAACACAGCATAGAAGTGAATGAGGCAGACTGGCCACAGCTAATTCATCACGGGTGGGACACTGGGACTTGCCTTTTCTCTCCTTTATTGTTGTGTCCTGCCAGTCCATTACACTGATGATCGCAGCGTGGGGGAGGAGAGGGGGATGCGAGAACAGCCTAACTCTGCAAGCCCCCTCCCCTGTGCAGTCATGTGGAACTGACAGTCAGGGGAGGGGAGGGGGGAGGCAGAGGTCAATCAGCTCCCGGACAGCCTGAGCCTGATGTGATTAAATAAAAGTCCAGCCGGGCTAGTGACAGCGCTGCGGGCAGCGGGAGCCTTTACCTTATTGTCCTCCTTCCTTTCCAGCCATGAGCCATCCTATCTTCAGCAAAAGCCCGCTGCCCGGCCACAGCGTAATTATGCCCCTCCCACTCCTCCATCATTGGCCCAGCCGTGATTGGGCCTCCCTCTGCCTCCACAATGCACCTCTGCTGGCCGGAACTTCTGATGCCGCCGCACAGCAAATTACCCGGGCACACCGCTCCACCGTGGAGCCAGCAGCAGCCAGGACATTTCTTAAAGGGGCGGGACAGGGGGGGCTTCCTGTGCGTGGACGGCAGATGGGGCTGCGCGGCCGTGCACCTTAGGGGGAACACTGCAGTGGCAGACCAGGTGGCCGCGGGCGCGGCCTATGCGGGCCGCGTTTGCAGGCTGCTGGGCCTGTCTTAACGTAGGGGCCTGGAGCGGCAGCTCCATCCGCCCCTACGTTAATCCGGCCCTGCTTGACACTACACCAGCCCTGGGCAGCGGTCCGGACAAATGGCGTCTGCGGTCCGGATTCTGATCGTCCTCCTCACTAAAGAGTGGAGCTGAACCCAAAGCATAGGATACGTCGTTGGGGGAGGGAACCGCGTTGGACAGAGGCAATGGGAGGATAGGGACTGCTCTCGGGCCATGCCAACTCAGGGTTGTGTCAGAGGAACCTACCGACCTTAGACTGGGGGTGTCAGATGTAACTTGTAATGATGTGGATGACCGCGTTAACCAATCTACCACGGCAGATGCGTTACTGGTGGAGACACGACCGGTAGCAGATACTGGCAGATCAGGTCTCTCACTGCGACTCCTGCTGCCACTCGACCCTAGTCTGCTGCGACCTCTGCCTGCTGAATCTTAGCCTCTGCCACTACTCTGTGAACATCCAGGCACTTGTCTGCCTGACATTTTTGTATTGTATCATGTATTTGAAATGCGCAATAGGCATGTGTTTACTTTAAAACCAGCAGCTAAATAAACTGAGGAAATGTTTCTCTGTAACAGATGCTATGAAAATTGCCAATATGGGATACCCTGTGGGCAGGGATGTTTACAGCAGACACAGAAACAATTGAAACTGCAATATATTTATGAGAAATAACCCTTTAAAAGCTGCTTGTAACAGATAGGGTCAAATGTGCAGGTTTGGGATACCCTGAGGCCTGTTTTTTTACAGCACACCCAAAAACAATTCAAACTGCAATATATTTATGAGAAATAGCCTTTACAAGCTGCTTTAGTGTAACAGATAGGGTCAAATGTGCTGGTTTGGGATGCCCATGTGGGCTGGGGTTTTTACACCACACACAAAAACAATTCAAACTGCAATATATTTATGAGAAATAGCCTTTAAAAGCTGCTTTAGTGTAACAGGGTCAAATGTGCAGGTTTGGGATACCGTGCGGACTGGTGTTTTTGCAGCACACACAAAAACATTTCAAACGGCAATATATTTATAAGAAATAGCCTTTAAAAGCTGCTTTAGTGTAACAAATAGGGTCAAATGTGCTGGTTTGGGATGCCCATGTGGGCTGGGGTTTTTACAGCACACACAAAAACAATTCAAACTGCAATATATTTATGATAAATAGCCTTTAAAAGCTGCTTTAGTGTAACAGATAGGGTCAAATGTGCAGGTTTGGGATACCCTGAGGCCTGGTGCTTTTACAGCACACACAAAAACAATTCAAACTGTGATATATTTATGACAAATAGCCTTTAAAAGCTGCTTTAGTGTAACAGATAGGGTCAAATGTGCAGGTTTGGGATACCGTGCGGCCTGGTGTTTTTACAGCACACACAAAAACAATTCTAACTGCAATATATTTATGAGAAATGGCCTTTAAAAGCTGCTTTAGTGTAACAGGGTCAAATGTGCAGGTTTGGGATACCGTGCGGACTGGTGTTTTTACAGCTCACACAAAAACAATTGAAACTGTGATATATTTATGAGAAATAGCCTTTAAAAGCTGCTTTAGTGTAACAGAGATGGTCAAATGTTCAGGTTTGGGACACAGTGCGGCCTGTTGTTTTTACAGCACACACAAAAACAATTCAAACTGCAATATATTTATGAGAAATAGCCTTTAAAAGCTGCTTTAGTGTAACAGAGATGGTCAAATGTGCAGGTTTGGAATATCCTGAGGCCTGGTGTTTTTACAGCACACACAAAAACAATTCAAACTGCAATATATTTATGAGAAATGGCCTTTAAAAGCTGCTTTAGTGTAACAGATAGGGTCAAATGTGCTGGTTTGGGATACCCTGAGGCCAGTTTTTTTACAGCATACACAAAAACAATTCGAACTGCAATATGTTTATGAGAAATAGCCTTTAAAAGCTGCTTTAGTGTAACAGATAGGGTCAAATGTGCTGGTTTGGGATACCCTGAGGCCAGTTTTTTTACAGCATACACAAAAACAATTCGAACTGCAATATGTTTATGAGAAATAGCCTTTAAAAGCTGCTTTAGTGTAACAGATAGGGTCAAATTTGCAGGTTTGGGATACCCTGCTGCCTGGTGTTTTTACAGCACACACAAAAACAATTCAAACTGCAATATATTTATGAGAAATAGCCTTTAAAAGCTGCTTTAGTGTAACAGAGATGGTCAAATGTGCAGGTTTGGGATACAGTGCGGCCTGGTGTTTTTACAGCACACACAAAAACAATTCAAACTGCAATATATTTATGAGAAATAGCCTTTAAAAGCTGCTTTAGTGTAACAGAGATGGTCAAATGTGCAGGTTTGGGATACAGTGCGGCCTGGTGTTTTTACAGCACACACAAAAACAATTCAAACTGCAATATATTTATGAGAAATAGCCTTTAAAAGCTGCTTTAGTGTAACAGAGATGGTCAAATGTGCAGGTTTGGGATACCCTGAGGCCTGGTGTTTTTACAGCACACACAAAAACAATTCAAACTGCAATATATTTATGAGAAATGGCCTTTAAAAGCTGCTTTAGTGTAACAGATAGGGTCAAATGTGCTGGTTTGGGATACCCTGAGGCCAGTTTTTTTACAGCATACACAAAAACAATTCAAACTGCAATATGTTTATGAGAAATAGCCTTTAAAAGCTGCTTTAGTGTAACAGATAGGGTCAAATGTGCAGGTTTGGGATACCATGCTGCCTGCTGTTTTTACAGCACACACAAAAACAATTCAAACTGCAATATATTTTTGAGAAATAGCCTTTAAAAGCTGCTTTAGTGTAACAGGGTCAAATGTGCAGGTTTGGGATACCGTGCGGACTGGTGTTTTTACAGCACACACAAAAACAATTCAAACTGCAATATATTTATGAGAAATAGCCTTTAAAAGCTGCTTTAGTGTAACAGATAGGGTCAAATGTGCAGGTTTGGGATACCCTGAGGCTTTGTGTTTTTACAGCACACACAAAAAAAATTCAAACTGCGATATATTTATGAGAAACAGCCTTTAAGAGCTGCTTTAGTGTAACAGATAGGATCACATGTGCAGGTTTGGGATACTGTGTGGCTTGGAGTTTTTACAGCACACACAAAAACAATTCAAACTGCAATATATCTATGAGAAATAGCCTTTAATAGCTGCTTTAGTGTAACAGATAGGGTCAAATGTGCAGGTTTGGGATACCATGTTGCCTGCTGTTTTTACAGCACACACAAAAACAATTCAAACTGCAATATATTTTTGAGAAATAGCCTTTAAAAGCTGCTTTAGTGTAACAGGGTCAAATGTGCAGGTTTGGGATACCGTGCGGACTGGTGTTTTTACAGCACACACAAAAACAATTCAAACTGCAATATATTTATGGGAAATAGCCTTTAAAAGCTGCTTTAGTGTAACAGATAGGGTCAAATGTGCTGGTTTGGGATGCCCATGTGAGCTGGGGTTTTTACAGCACACACAAAAACCATTCAAACTGCGATATATTTATGAGAAATAGCCTTTAAAAGCTGCTTTAGTGTAACAGATAGGGTCAAATGTGCTGGCTTGGCATACCCTGCGGCCTGGTGTTGTTGCAGCACACACAAAAACAATTTAAACTGTGATATATTTATGAGAAATAGCCTTTAAAAGCTGCTTTAGTGTAACAGATAGGATCAAATGTGCTGGTTTGGGATACCCTGAGGCCTGGTGTTTTTTTTACAGCACACACAAAAACAATTCAAACTGCAATATATTTATGAGAAATAGCCTTTAAAAGCTGCTTTAGTGTAACAGATAGGGTCAAATGTGCAGGTTTGGGATACCCTGAGGCTTTGTGTTTTTACAGCACACACAAAAAAAATTCAAACTGCGATATATTTATGAGAAACAGCCTTTAAGAGCTGCTTTAGTGTAACAGATAGGATCACATGTGCAGGTTTGGGATACTGTGTGGCTTGGAGTTTTTACAGCACACACAAAAACAATTCAAACTGCAATATATCTATGAGAAATAGCCTTTAAAAGCTGCTTTAGTGTAACAGATAGGGTCAAATTTGCTGGTTTGGGATGCCCATGTGGGCTGTTGTTTTTACAGCACACACAAAAAAAAATCAAACTGCAATATATTTATGAGAAATAGCCTTTAAAAGCTGCTTTAGTGTAACAGGGTCAAATGTGCAGGTTTGGGATACCGTGCTGACTGGTGTTTTTACAGCACACACAAAAACAATTCAAACCGCAATGTATTAATGAGAAATAGCCTTTACAAGCTGCTTTAGTGTAAAAGATAGGGTCAAATGTGCAGGTTTCGGATACCATGAGGCCTGGTGTTTTTACAGCACACATAAAAACAATTCAAACTATAATATATTTGTGAGAAACAGCCTTTAAAAGCTGCTTTAGTGTAACAGATCGGGTCAAATATGCAGGTTTGGGATACCGTGCGGCCTGGTGTTTTTAGAGCACACACAAAAACAATTCAAACTGCAATATATTTATGAGAAATAGCCTTTAAAAGCTGCTTTAGTGTAACAGATAGGGTAAAATGTGCTGGTTTGGGATGCCCATGTGGGCTGGGGTTTTTACAGCACACACAAAAACAATTAAAACTGCAATATATTTATGATAAATAGCCTTTAAAAGCTGCTTTATTGTAACAGGGTCAAATGTGCAGATTTGGGATACAGTGCGGACTGGTATTTTTACAGCACACACAAAAACAATTCAAACTGCAATATATTTATGAGAAATAGCCTTTAAAATCTGCTTTGGTGTAACAGGGTCAAATGTGCTGGTGTGGGATGCCCATGTGGGCTGGGGTATTTACAGCACACACAAAAACAATTCAAACTGCAAAACATTTATGAGAAATAGCCTTTAAAAGCTGCTTTAGTGTAACAGATAGGGTCAAATGTGCAGGTTTGGGATACCGTGCGGACTTGTGTTTTTACAGCACACACAAAAACAATTTAAACTGCAATATGTTTATAAGAAATAACCTTTACAAGCTGCTTTAGTGTAACAGGGTCATATGTGCTGGTTTGGGATGCCCATGTGGGCTGGGGTTTTTACAGCACACACAAAAAAAAAAACCAAACTGCAATATATTTAAGACAAATAGCCTTTAAAAGCTGCTTTAGTGTAACAGATAGGGTCAAATGTGCAGGTTTGGGATACCCTGAGGCCTGGCGTTTTTACAGCACACACAAAAACAATTCAAACTGTGATATATTTATGAGAAATAGGCTTTAAAAGCTGCTTTAGTGTAACAGATAGGGTCAAATGTGCTGGTTTGGGATACCCTGAGGCCTGTTTTTTTTTTACAGCACACACAAAAACAATTCAAACTGCAATATATTTATGAGAAATAGCTTTTACAAGCTGCTTTAGTGTAACAGATAAGGTCAAATGTGCTGGTCTGGGATGCCCATGTGGGCTGGGGTTTTTACAGCACACACAAAAACAATTCAAACTGCAATATATTTATGAGAAATAGCCTTTAAAAGCTGCTTTAGTGTAACAGATAGGGTCAAATGTGCAGGTTTGGGATACCCTGAGGCCTGGTGTTTTTACAGAACACACAAAAACAATTCAAACTGTGATATATTTATGAGAAATAGCCTTTAAAAGCTGCTTTAGTGTAACAGATAGGGTCAAATGCGCTGGTTTGGGATACCCTGAGGCCTGATTGTTTTACAGCACACACAGAAACAATGCAAACTGCAATATATTTATGAGAAATAGCCTTTAAAAGCTGCTTTAGTGTAACAGATAGGGTCAAATGTGCATGTTTGGGATACCATGCGGCCTGGAGTTTTTACAGCACACACAAAAACAATTCAAACTGCAATATATTTATGAGAAATAGCCTTTAAAAGCGGATTTAGTGTAACAGATGGGGTCAAATGTGCAGGTTTGGGATACCCTGAGGCCTGGTGTTTTTACAGCACACATAAAAACAATTCAAACTGCAATATATTTGTGAGAAACAGCCTTTAAAAGCTGCTTTAGTGTAACAGATATGGTCAAATGTGCAGGTTTGGGATACCCCGAGGCCTGGTGTTTTTACAGCACACACAAAAACAATTCAAACCGCAATGTATTAATGAGAAATAGCCTTTACAAGCTGCTTTACTGTAACAGGGTAAAATGTGCAGGTTACGGATACCCTGCGGCCTAGTGTTTTTACAGAACACACAAAAACAATTCAAACCGCAATGTATTAATGAGAAATAGCCTTTACAAGCTGCTTTAGTGTAAAAGATAGGGTCAAATGTGCAGGTTTGGGAAACCCTGAGGCCTGGTGTTTTTACAGCACACATAAAAACAATTGAAACTACAATATATTTGTGAGAAACAGCCTTTAAAAGCTGCTTTAGTGTAACAGATCGGGTCAAATATTCAGGTTTGGGATACCGTGCGGCCTGGTGTTTTTAGAGCACACACAAAAACAATTCAAACTGCAATATATTTATGAGAAATAGCCTTTAAAAGCTGCTTTAGTGTAACAGATAGGGTAAAATGTGCTGGTTTGGGATGCCCATGTGGGCTGGGGTTTTTACAGCACACACAAAAACAATTAAAACTGCAATATATTTATGATAAATAGCCTTTAAAAGCTGCTTTATTGTAACAGGGTCAAATGTGCAGATTTGGGATACAGTGCGGACTGGTATTTTTACAGCACACACAAAAACAATTCAAACTGCAATATATTTATGAGAAATAGCCTTTAAAATCTGCTTTGGTGTAACAGGGTCAAATGTGCTGGTGTGGGATGCCCATGTGGGCTGGGGTATTTACAGCACACACAAAAACAATTCAAACTGCAAAACATTTATGAGAAATAGCCTTTAAAAGCTGCTTTAGTGTAACAGATAGGGTCAAATGTGCAGGTTTGGGATACCGTGCGGACTTGTGTTTTTACAGCACACACAAAAACAATTTAAACTGCAATATGTTTATAAGAAATAACCTTTACAAGCTGCTTTAGTGTAACAGGGTCATATGTGCTGGTTTGGGATGCCCATGTGGGCTGGGGTTTTTACAGCACACACAAAAAAAAAAACCAAACTGCAATATATTTAAGACAAATAGCCTTTAAAAGCTGCTTTAGTGTAACAGATAGGGTCAAATGTGCAGGTTTGGGATACCCTGAGGCCTGGCGTTTTTACAGCACACACAAAAACAATTCAAACTGTGATATATTTATGAGAAATAGGCTTTAAAAGCTGCTTTAGTGTAACAGATAGGGTCAAATGTGCTGGTTTGGGATACCCTGAGGCCTGTTTTTTTTTTACAGCACACACAAAAACAATTCAAACTGCAATATATTTATGAGAAATAGCTTTTACAAGCTGCTTTAGTGTAACAGATAAGGTCAAATGTGCTGGTCTGGGATGCCCATGTGGGCTGGGGTTTTTACAGCACACACAAAAACAATTCAAACTGCAATATATTTATGAGAAATAGCCTTTAAAAGCTGCTTTAGTGTAACAGATAGGGTCAAATGTGCAGGTTTGGGATACCCTGAGGCCTGGTGTTTTTACAGAACACACAAAAACAATTCAAACTGTGATATATTTATGAGAAATAGCCTTTAAAAGCTGCTTTAGTGTAACAGATAGGGTCAAATGCGCTGGTTTGGGATACCCTGAGGCCTGATTGTTTTACAGCACACACAGAAACAATGCAAACTGCAATATATTTATGAGAAATAGCCTTTAAAAGCTGCTTTAGTGTAACAGATAGGGTCAAATGTGCATGTTTGGGATACCATGCGGCCTGGAGTTTTTACAGCACACACAAAAACAATTCAAACTGCAATATATTTATGAGAAATAGCCTTTAAAAGCGGATTTAGTGTAACAGATGGGGTCAAATGTGCAGGTTTGGGATACCCTGAGGCCTGGTGTTTTTACAGCACACATAAAAACAATTCAAACTGCAATATATTTGTGAGAAACAGCCTTTAAAAGCTGCTTTAGTGTAACAGATATGGTCAAATGTGCAGGTTTGGGATACCCCGAGGCCTGGTGTTTTTACAGCACACACAAAAACAATTCAAACCGCAATGTATTAATGAGAAATAGCCTTTACAAGCTGCTTTACTGTAACAGGGTAAAATGTGCAGGTTACGGATACCCTGCGGCCTAGTGTTTTTACAGAACACACAAAAACAATTCAAACCGCAATGTATTAATGAGAAATAGCCTTTACAAGCTGCTTTAGTGTAAAAGATAGGGTCAAATGTGCAGGTTTGGGAAACCCTGAGGCCTGGTGTTTTTACAGCACACATAAAAACAATTGAAACTACAATATATTTGTGAGAAACAGCCTTTAAAAGCTGCTTTAGTGTAACAGATCGGGTCAAATATTCAGGTTTGGGATACCGTGCGGCCTGGTGTTTTTAGAGCACACACAAAAACAATTCAAACTGCAATATATTTATGAGAAATAGCCTTTAAAAGCTGCTTTAGTGTAACAGATAGGGTAAAATGTGCTGGTTTGGGATGCCCATGTGGGCTGGGGTTTTTACAGCACACACAAAAACAATTAAAACTGCAATATATTTATGATAAATAGCCTTTAAAAGCTGCTTTATTGTAACAGGGTCAAATTTGCAGGTTTGGGATACAGTGCGGACTGGTGTTTTTACAGCACACACAAAAACAATTCAAACTGCAATATATTTATGAGAAATAGCCTTTAAAAGCTGCTTTGGTGTAACAGGGTCAAATGTGCTGGTTTGGGATGCCCATGTGGGCTGGGGTATTTACAGCACACACAAAAACAATTCAAACTGCAAAACATTTATGAGAAATAGCCTTTAAAAGCTGCTTTAGTGTAACAGATAGGGTCAAATGTGCAGGTTTGGGATACCGTGCGGACTTGTGTTTTTACAGCACACACAAAAACAATTCAAACTGCAATATATTTATAAGAAATAACCTTTACAAGCTGCTTTAGTGTAATAGGGTCATATGTGCTGGTTTGGGATGCCCATGTGGGCTGGGGTTTTTACAGCACACACAAAAAAAAAACCAAACTGCAATATATTTATGACAAATAGCCTTTAAAAGCTGCTTTAGTGTAACAGATAGGGTCAAATGTGCAGGTTTGGGATACCCTGAGGCCTGGCGTTTTTACAGCACACACAAAAACAATTCAAACTGTGATATATTTATGAGAAATAGGCGTTAAAAGCTGCTTTAGTGTAACAGATAGGGTCAAATGTGCTGGTTTGGGATACCCTGAGGCCTGTTTTTTTTACAGCACACACAAAAACAATTCAAACTGCAATATATTTATGAGAAATAGCCTTTACAAGCTGCTTTAGTGTAACAGATAAGGTCAAATGTGCTGGTTTGGGATGCCCATGTGGGCTGGGGTTTTTACAGCACACACAAAAACAATTCAAACTGCAATATATTTACAAGAAATAGCCTTTAAAAGCTGCTTTAGTGTAACAGATAGGGTCAAATGTGCAGGTTTGGGATACCCTGAGGCCTGGTGTTTTTACAGAACACACAAAAACAATTCAAACTGTGATATATTTATGAGAAATAGCCTTTAAAAGCTGCTTTAGTGTAACAGATAGGGTCAAATGCGCTGGTTTGGGATACCCTGAGGCCTGATTGTTTTACAGCACACACAGAAACAATGCAAACTGCAATATATTTATGAGAAATAGCCTTTAAAAGCTGCTTTAGTGTAACAGATAGGGTCAAATGTGCATGTTTGGGATACCATGCGGCCTGGTGTTTTTACAGCACACACAAAAACAATTCAAACTGCAATATATTTATGAGAAATAGCCTTTAAAAGCGGATTTAGTGTAACAGATGGGGTCAAATGTGCAGGTTTGGGATACCCTGAGGCCTGGTGTTTTTACAGCACACATAAAAACAATTCAAACTGCAATATATTTGTGAGAAACAGCCTTTAAAAGCTACTTTAGTGTAACAGATATGGTCAAATGTGCAGGTTTGGGATACCCCGAGGCCTGGTGTTTTTACAGCACACACAAAAACAATTCAAACCGCAATGTATTAATGAGAAATAGCCTTTACAAGCTGCTTTACTGTAACAGATAGGGTCAAATGTGCAGGTTTGGGATACCCTGAGGCCTGGTGTTTTTACAGCACACAAAACAATTCAAACTTCAATATATTTATGAGAAATAGCCTTTAAAAGCTGCTTTGGTGTAACAGATAGGGTCAAATGTGCTGGTTTGGGATACCCTGAGGCCTGTTTTTTTTACAGCACACACAAAAACAATTCAAACTGCAATATATTTATGAGAAATAGCCTTTACAAGCTGCTTTAGTGTAACAGATAAGGTCAAATGTGCTGGTTTGGGATGCCCATGTGGGCTGGGGTTTTTACAGCACACACAAAAACAATTCAAACTGCAATATATTTACGAGAAATAGCCTTTAAAAGCTGCTTTAGTGTAACAGATAGGGTCAAATGTGCAGGTTTGGGATACCCTGAGGCCTGGTGTTTTTACAGAACACACAAAAACAATTCAAACTGTGATATATTTATGAGAAATAGCCTTTAAAAGCTGCTTTGTGTAACAGATAGGGTCAAATGCGCTGGTTTGGGATACCCTGAGGCCTGATTGTTTTACAGCACACACAGAAACAATGCAAACTGCAATATATTTATGAGAAATAGCCTTTAAAAGCTGCTTTAGTGTAACAGATAGGGTCAAATGTGCATGTTTGGGATACCATGCGGCCTGGTGTTTTTACAGCACACACAAAAACAATTCAAACTGCAATATATTTATGAGAAATAGCCTTTAAAA
Source organism: Gastrophryne carolinensis (assembly GCA_027917425.1). NCBI lineage: Eukaryota > Metazoa > Chordata > Amphibia > Anura > Microhylidae > Gastrophryne > Gastrophryne carolinensis. Next base: position 291,696,831 of record CM051234.1, read on the forward strand.
GCGGATTTAGTGTAACAGATGGGGTCAAATGTGCAGGTTTGGGATACCCTGAGGCCTGGTGTTTTTACAGCACACATAAAAAAAATTCAAACTGCAATATATTTGTGAGAAACAGCCTTTAAAAGCTACTTTAGTGTAACAGATATGGTCAAATGTGCAGGTTTGGGATACCCCGAGGCCTGGTGTTTTTACAGCACACACAAAAACAATTCAAACCGCAATGTATTAATGAGAAATAGCCTTTACAAGCTGCTTTACTGTAACAGATAGGGTCAAATGTGCAGGTTTGGGATACCCTGAGGCCTGGTGTTTTTACAGCACACAAAACAATTCAAACTTCAATATATTTATGAGAAATAGCCTTTAAAAGCTGCTTTGGTGTAACAGATAGGGTCAAATGTGCTGGTTTAGGATGCCCATTTGGGCTGGGGGTTTTACAGCACACACAAAAACAATTCAAACTGCAATATATTTATGAGAAATAGCCTTTAAAAACTGCTTTAGTGTAACAGATATGGTCAAATGTGCTGGTTTGGGATGCCCATGTGGGCTGGGGTTTTTACAGCACACACAAAAACAATTCAAACTGCAATATATTTATGAGAAATAGCCTTTAAAAGCTGCTTTAGTGTAACAGGGTCAAATGTGCAGGTTTGGGATACCGTGCTGACTGGTGTTTTTGCAGGCCACACAAAAACAATTCAAACTGCAATATATTTATAAGAAATAGCCTTTAAAAGCAGCTTCAGTGTAACAGATAGGGTCAAATGTGCAGGTTTGGGATACCCTGCGGCCTTGTGTTTTTACAGCACACACAAAAACAATTCAAACTGTGATATATTTATGAGAAAAAGCCGTTAAAAGCTGCTTTAGTGTAACAAATGTGCAGGTTTGGGATACCCTGCGGCCTGGTGTTTTTATAGCGCACACAAAAACAATTCAAACTGCAATATATTTATGAGAAATAGCCTTTAAAAGCTGCTTTTGTGAAACAGATAGGGTCAAATGTGCAGGTTTGGGAAACCCTGCATCCTGGTGTTTTTACAGCACACACAAAAACAATTCAAACTGCAATATATTTATGAGAAATAGCCTTTAAAAGCTGCTTTAGTGTAACAGATAGGGTCAAATGTGCAGTTTTGGGATACCCTGCGGCCTGCTTTTTTTACAGCACACACAAAAACAATTCAACCTGCAATATATTTATGACAAATAGCCTTTAAAAGCTGCTTTAGTGTAACAGGGTCAAATGTGCAGGTTTGGGATACCCTGCGGCCTGGTGTTTTTACAGCACACACAAAAACAATTCAAACTGCAATATATTTATATGAAATAGCCTTTAAAAGCTGCTTTAGCGTAACAGATAGGGTCAAATGTACCGGTTTGGGATACCCTGAGGCCTGTTTTTTACAGCACACACTAAAACAATTCAAACAGCAATATGTTCATAAGAAATAGCCTTTAAAAGCTGCTTTAGTGTAACAGATAGGGTCAAATGTGCAGGTTTGGAATACCCTGAGGCCTGGTGTTTTTACAGCACACACAAAAACAATTCAAACTGCAATATAGTTATGAGAAATAGCCTTTAAAAGCTACTTTAGTGTAACAGATAGGGTCAAATGTGCTGGTTTGGGATACCCTGTGGCCTGCTGTTTTTACAGCACACACAAAAACAATTCAAACTGCAATATATTTATGAGAAATAGACTTTAAAAGCTGCTTTAGTGTAACAGATAGGGTCAAATGTGCTGGTTTGGGATACCCATGCGGCCTGGTGTTTTTACAGCACACACAAAAACAATTCAAACTGCAATATATTTATGATAAATAGCCTTTAAAAGCTGCTTTTGTGTAACAGATAGGGTCAAATGTGCAGGTTTGGGATACCCTGAGGCCTGTTTTTTTTACAGCACACACAAAAACAATTCAAACTGCAATATATTTATGAGAAATAGCCTTTAAAAGCTGCTTTAGTGTAACAGATAGGGTCAAATGTGCAGATTTGGGATACCATGTGGCCTGGTGTTTTTACAGCACACACAAAAACAATTCAAACTGCAATATATTTATGATAAATAGCCTTTAAAAGCTGCTTTAGTGTAACAGATAGGGTCAAATGTGCTGGTTTGGGATACCCTGAGGCCTGGTGTTTTTACAGCACACACAAAAACAATTCAAACTGCAATATATCTATGAGAAATAGCCTTTAAAAGCTGCTTTTGTCTAACAGATAGGGTCAAATGTGCAGGTTTGGGATACCCTGCGGCCTTGTGTTTTTAGAGCACACACAAAAACAATTCATACTGCAATATATTTATGAGAAATAGCCTTTAAAAGCTGCTTTAGTGTAACAGATAGGGTCAAATGTGCTGATTTGGGATACCCTGCGGCCTGCTGTTTTTACAGCACACACAAAAACAATTTAAACTGCAATATATTTATGAGAAATAGCCTTTAAATGCTGCTTTAGTGTAAGAGATAGGGTCAAATGTGCTGGTTTGGGATACCCTGAGGCCTGTTTTTTTTTACAGCACACACAAAAACAATTCAAACTGCAATATATTTATGAGAAATAGCCTTTAAAAGCTGCTTTAGTGTAACAGATAGGGTCAAATGTGCAGGTTTGGGATACCCTGCGGCCTGCTTTTTTTACAGCACACACAAAAACAATTCAAACTGCAATATATTTATGAGAAATAGCCTTTAAAAGCTGCTTTACTGTAACAGGGTCAAATGTGCAGGTTTGGGATACCCTGCGGCCTGGTGTTTTTACAGCACACACAAAAACGATTCAAACTGCAATATATTTATGAGAAATAGCTTTTAAAAGCTGCTTTAGTGTAACAGATAGGGTCAAATGTGCAGGTTTGGGATACCCTGAGGCCTGGTGTTTTTACAGCACACACAAAAACAATTCAAACTGTGATATATTTATGAGAAATAGCCTTTAAAAGCTGCTTTAGTGTAACAGATAGGGTCAAATGTGCAGGTTTGGGATACCCTGCGGCCTGCTGTTTTTACAGCACACACAAAAACAATTCAAACTGCAATATATTTATGAGAAATAGCCTTTAAAAGCTGCTTTAGTGTAACAGATAGGGTCAAATGTGCTGGTTTGGGATGCCCATGTGAGCTGGGGTTTTTACAGCACACACAAAAACAATTCAAACTGCAATATATTTATGAGAAATAGCCTTTACAAGCTGCTTTAGTGTAACAGATAGGGTCAAATGTGCTGAAATGGGATGCCCATGTGGGCTGGGTTTTTTACAGCAGACACAGAAAAAAATGAAACTAATCGAGGTTTAAGAAATGCTTGTGTGTAACAGATAGGGTTAAATATGCCACTGCCAAGATGGGATGCACAGTGGCCAGGAATTTTTACAGCACAAACAAAAGCAATTTAAAACTGATCTGGCAAATTAAGTGAAATGAAAATTAAAAAAAAGTTTCCCTGTCACTTTCTCTGCTGTCCCTGCCTGGATCCTTCCCGATTTTCCCCTTTCTTTCCCTGGCTCTCTCTGGCACTCTGTGGGTCTCTGTGGGTCTCCATGCCTCTCCCTGCCTCTCTCTTAGTCTCTCCCTGTCTGTAGCAAGCTCCGTTCTGGCCACAATACAACGCTGAAATGCGCACAAGCAAAATGGCCGCCGTTTATATAGCACTGTGACGTCACCGGGCTTCCTGGTTGCTGATAGGCTGCATGTGACCTTCCCATGATAACTTGCCCCAGGGGATATGTCCGGACATGTCCATCCACCATTTTACAATGGCTGTATTTGAAATAAATTGGGTTTAAAGGAAAACTTCGATCGATCGAATCGCGGGAAAATTCGGATTCGTTCAGAATCGAATTTTTCCAGATATTCGGAACGAATTCAGGTTCGTCCGGATCGATTCGCTCATCCCTAATTGTAATACCTGACCCGGTTCACTGATCTTATAATCTGATGCCACAGCTAATGTAGCCTATCTGCACCTCGAAAGTCTATTGCGGCTGTTTGTACCATTAAGAAATGTAAAGGTCTGTTTTGTGTGCTTTCATAGTGCATGCTTTACTTTGAGGTGTACTTTTGGGTATCGTCCGGTTCGGCGGACCTGCTGTTTCAGATTTAGTTTTTAATTCCTGTTTGCATATAGATTTTTTTAGTAAAATGTGGAAATACGTGAAACCTGTTAATGTGTTGAAAACTTTGGCCACTGGAACAAGTCTGGTACGCCTAGAACGCTCAAGGTGTGTATTTTCAGGGAACATATGGTTTGTGGGGGGTATTTTAATTGAAAAGTGGTGTTTTGGTTGAAAAAGCGCAAGGTGCACACTTTGTCTGCAGAGCAGGAAATTTCAAGTGAAATGCCAGTTATGCATACGCTTTGCTTTGGGGTAATTGGCAACCCTACCCTTGGAGGTAGCTATGCATGTTGGGTATTGTTCTGTTCAGATTTGGTTTGTTTTTTTGGTTAGCGCATGTTTTTTATAGGAAAATTTGGTCTTAATGCTGCATTTTTGCTATTTTTTTAGGGAAATCCGGTACAACCAGTGAGTTTCGGGAAGGCTTGCGTCCAGAAAGCTGCAGCTACAACAACAAGCCTGGCACGCCTAGAACACTTGAGGTGTTTACTTTCAGGGAACATATGGTTTGTGGGGGGTATTTCAATTGAAAAGTGGTGTTTTGGTTGAAAAACCGCAAGGAGAGCAAAATGGTTGTATTTTCTTTGAAAATTGTCTCAGTCGCTATTTTCAGTTTTACGTGTCTCCTGGGCAGGAAAGGATGTCTACCAATACATATGTGGTACTGTTGCAATCGGGAGGAATAGGGCTTTTACACACAATATGATTTTCTGGAACAAGTTGCATATTTTATTAAGAAAACGTACTACAAATTGTAAAAAAATGTTTTTTTTGTTTTTTTTTAACATTTTTCACAAAAATATTTAAAAAACACTGACAATCTTACAAACAAGACACTGTTAAAGCCCAGACTGTGCTGAAAAAAACAATATATAATTTTCCAGGGAAATACTGGGAAATCCCTTCAAAAATTACAGCTGAACATGAAGAGCGCAAAATAGTGCAAAATGGTCTGGCAACAAAGGGTGACAAAATCTCAAGGTAGACTGGCGGTTAAAGCCCTGTGAGAATAGGTACCATACATATAAGTATTTTGGGAATGTTTCCTTGGGAATCCCACAATGTTCCCATGATGGTACTTTCAAGGTTTGTCAATAAGCTTGACAGTACATTGATTCCATTTGTCCAGAGGTCAGCTCTTCTTCTGAATGCAATTGTATTGTCAGAATCTGGATTTATACCCATGTATCCCTTGTCAATCTGCCAGGTCTAAGGATTTAGGAAAAACAAGACACTCAGGGAGTGTTTAGAATGTCCTGACACTGGGCAAGGTCACAGGACCTGGAGATTTTGTCACTTTCCACATACAAACAAATTATGAGCTGGTCTTCAAGTACAAGCTTAACCTCTATAGTGTAAGCAGAACTAACTTACCCACATCATGTCAGAAGGAGTACTCCAAGAGGCACACGGGACTTATTATGCTCTCATACATTCCCTCAAACAGCTAAAATCTATAATAAATAAAACATGTTCCACCAATTAGAAAATGGTAGACACTGTCCATATGAAGAAAAAGGCTTAGTTTGAATAAACAATTCCTGGGCTAGTTTTACTACTTGGACATATCCAGTGAATTAATTAATCAATGATAGTATATCCTGTCCTTTGTCACAAATAAAAATGTGTTCTAAAGCCTGCACTCTGACAGCTACAATGCTAAGTAGCACATATCAGTGACATGATAAGGCACGAGGAAGAGAAAAATGATTGACCTAATAATTTTTCTCTCCATATGCGTCCGCATGCCATCACACCTCACAAAAGTATGCTGGAGCCCTCACATCTGGATGCTAGCAAATGGGTAGAAGAGGACACTAATGTGGTGGTCAAGAGGTAAAGATGACCCACTTATCATGTTAGGAGAGAAGAAAATATCTTTAACATTAGCTATAAACAGTATATATGCAGATATAATGCCACCAGATGGCACTCTCACATTAGATACAAGCGGCAGATTTTACAGTACATGTACTTAATGTTGTTTAATGCTGTTGTTTTCATTACATGGGTCATACATTTCAAGTTATCCAATATGCATACAATTAATTTGCATTTAGAATAATAGTAGTAGACTGTGTTGCATGTGTACAATTTTATTGTGGTTTACATGGCACATAAGAAATTTGAAACATACCATACTATCCACAAATATCATGGGAATAATGTTAGGAAGGCTAGATTGTTAGAATGGATAAAAAAGCTAGCACGACTTAACAATTAACAAGCGTTATTTATTATTAAGGCAGTATAAATGCTGCAAGGTTAGGCCTATAAAGTTATTAGTAAAACACCACACCAGGGCCTGGCTGTATTTTGTATTCTACCTATTTAAGTGCTGCTGCTAGTGGATCGGGTGCAGCAGCTGTTGCAGTGGGAAAGCTTGGAGAACTATTGATTTGGAGAAAGTTTTGCTGGTTCTGTCAGGAAGTACAATAACGGGGAGGCCGATTCATCAATAGCGCCAGGTAGCGACAGATGAGCGACTGTAGCGTGATTTTTTCAGCGCCAGCCAGTATTCGCTGTGCTTGGCCGGCGTTAGCTTGATGACAGCGACTCAGTCGGTGTGCGGTAATGTTGAATACTGGCTGGGGGGTCGCTGTTTCACAGGTCCAGCGTTGTATGTGAGCGCCTGACAACGAATGGCCAGAGCGAACGGCTAGCTTCATATTCATCAACAAATCACGCTCCGAATGTGCTGTCGCTGTCCATTCCTTGTTTAAACCCCAGAGCGCTGGCGGCGATCTGTATTAACTAGTTTTTAACCCCTAAACAACCATATTTTTTGAATGTAACATTATACATGTTTTTAGAATCATTTTGTAATATGAATACATTAATCTCAGACCTGTTTGATCAATTCTGCACATATTTTTTTTTTTTTTTTTTTTGACTTAAAAATAAATCCTAACATTGCAGAAGTGTTCTCCGATTTTTGACATTAAAAAAATAAAAAAAAAAAATATTACCAATTAATCATGAATTATTATAGATTGCTCCATTGAAATGCATTGGACATCGCCAGGGAGCGACAGCTCATACCTGGCGCTGTGAGGGAATTTGCAGCGGCGCTGTTCGGTCCAGGCGGCTTCATGATGAATGCCGCGCTAGCCGTCGCTCTCGCCGGCGCTAGCCTCATTTTGCTTGATAAATGCGTCATTGTGACCGCCGCGGGCGTACTTGAGTCGGTAGTCGCCGTTAGCTGCCGCTACCTGGCGCTCGTCAGACACTACCTGGCGCTATCGCTTGATGAATAAGGGCATATGTGTAAGAGCACCAGACCAGCACTGTAAAGGATTGTGTGAGACACATGCAAGCTAGGGCCTGTTGCGACCTCAAGTGAGGAGACACTGTTGAGAGTCCAGAGGCCAAAGGGGCAGCAGATTAAAAAGAAAATAACGTTAAAGCAGACCTACACCCCTTTAAAGTTGTGGCCTCTGCCTTTGGCACCCTAAAAACCGACCTCTAGCTCTGCATATTGGAATACTCATCTACCCTATCACTGGGCCTCTGTTGAATCAAAGAGAGTCCCACAGAACACACTGCAAAAGCTACCATGACGTGTTTTGCAGTTGCTGAAGTGTCTAGATGGGTAAAGTTAAATTGCAGATTCATATCTGTATATAGTTTATAATAAGCTCTACCAGACATATATAGAATGTGGGTCAATAATACTCACTTTTGTTGCCCGGGGTTTAGACCTTGATAGCTGTGTGTTGAGTTGTTTTGAGGACACATCAAATATACACTGTTATACAAGCTGTAGATTGGCTACTTTACATTGCATCAAAGTGTCAAATCTCTATGATAACATATTTACACAATTGTGAGGGATGTACTCACTTTTGTGAGATACTGTAACAAACTACAGAACATCAAACTCTAGAACAGTGAATGTGGATAAATCTCTGATATAACTAAACACTTTCTAAGCTTGTTTTAACAAAAACAGAACAACGCCTCTTTTATTTTAGGAAGAATAGCGCTTTATGGAGAATAAGGTGAAGAACACTTTCAGGAGAGTGATTACCAGGAGGCAGTAGAACTATGTGGTAGTCAGGTTCTGAGTAAATGTGCTGACCAGCTAGCTGCGGTATGCACACATTTAATCTCTCCCAGGTAAATGTTGTAATTCCAACATGTTTCTAAAAGTCTGTTATAATGCCTGTACCTAGGAAGCCCCATCTTACATAAGTTGCTTTTGCACAGTAGCTCTGAGCTCACTGGTGAAGTACTTTGAAAAGCTGGCCAAACTCTTTATCACCTCCTAACTTCCCGACACCCTGGTCCATTTACAATTCACATAGCTTATCAACTGAGCAACATATGATGCCATCACACATCTACTGCACACATCATTATCACATCTATACTGTAAGGGAGGAAATTAGATTAAAATTCTGTTTGTCTACTACAGTTCAGCATTTATCATAATCTCCTGAAAACTCAACATCTAATTGAAATACAGGGACTATCCCCTCGATTCAAAGAGCAAAAGTTAATTGATTTCGTATCGAGAATCGTAAGTTTGGGTGGGTGTTTGTAATTTTTTCTTTTTTTTTTGCCCATTTCGTATTCGCACGATCGTTCGCGCATAGACGTATATGAACATACGCATTTCGTACGGAAATCGTATATTTTGCGTTAGTTCGTGTCTTTTTCCCGTCCAAATCGTATTATTTGCGTCAGATCCTATTTTTTACGTCATTCACATGGGCTTGCGACCAATTCAGAGAGCTGATTGCTAATTGTTTTGAAGCCCATTAAATAGCTGCTTTACGAAATGTTTGCCGGCAGCTATTTGGCCTCGGGAGTAGGATGGAGAGGAGCGAGTTTGTGGCACATCAAGGGCTTATGCTTTTTGGCATTGAGTTGATCCGGATGTCTGAGAGCAGATTGCCCCTGCGTCGTCGCATGAACATCGATAGCATGAATGATGTTGAGCTGTTCGAGCTGACCAGGCTTAATCGCGCTTCCCTCCATAAATTATATAGTGAGCTGCGGCCATGGTTAGCCCGCACCACAAGGAAGGGGCATGCAATTTCAGGTATGACCAAGATGCTTGGCTGCCTGCAATTTTTGGCGAACGGCTCGTTCCAGAGGCTGGGTGCCCTCTCCGTGGGGATCTCACAGCCTACGCTGAGCCACGCCATGGAAGGCATGGCTGCCATAACTCCAAAATATATTTATTTTCCGGATGATATGGCAGCCAGAAACGCCATTAAGCTTGGTTTTTATAATGTGGCCGACATGCCCAACGTAATTGGTGCTGTTGACTGCACACATGTGGCACTCGTACCTAGGGCAGCCGACGAGTATATATATAGGTATTTATATTTTGTTTTAGGTTATTATGTTGCCCAACGTGTAATGTAACCTGTTTTCCTTTGCGGCAGCATATTTTTTTTTGGCTCATTTGTGTACATGCCTTATTTAGGCTTTTCATTAGTAGTTTCAAATAGCGTGCAGACATGTTTTAAATTTTTGATCCTTTTTTCAATTATCAATTACCCTTTTTATATGCTTTTGCCTTAAGGAATCGAAAAATGGGACACTCCCTTAATGTCCAGGCCGTGGTTGGGCCGGACATGCGTTTTCTGAGTGTCCTTGCCGGCTACCCCGGATCGTCGCACGACTCCTATATACTCAGACGATCTGGGTTGTTTCGGAGATTTGAGTCAGGTGAATTTTCGGGTGCATGGCTGCTTGGTAAGTGTGTCCTATTTATTTGGTATTAAATTTCTGATTAATCTGTTATTTGTTGATATTTTTGTTTTTGTATTCTTTACATAAGCCTGAAACTGCATTTTAGTTGGGTCGTATTTTCGGAACTCAAAACCAAAATGCTTGCCTCACTTTGTCCTTCAGAATGTTTTCCCTTTAGTTAGGATGTCTGTAAGTTCCATGTCCCAAAATATATTGGTTGGGAGTTTATACCCAAGTATCTGTTAGTTTATGGTCCTTTTGTAGTATTGGTCTTTAAATGGCAAAGTGGACTTAAACTGCATACATTGTATTCTTTATATAAATGTTGAGTGCCCCTCAGCAGCATCCTAATTGTAACATGTCAGAAAACCCAAACTATAAAAAAATTCTAACTACCCTTGTCCGTGCAGATGTTTTATCATTCTTTTGTATATTTAAGCGGCATTTTTATTTATGTACTACATTAGTGGCAATAGTTATTTTGCTAATGTGCCCTGGGTGTATTTTTACGCCCTTTACCTTACATCATTTTGATATATGTCAAATTCTTTGTGTTTGTTGTCTTGCCTTTTTAATTTTTATTAACTTTAATTGTCTTGTTAAGGTGATTCCGGTTACCCACTTCTCCCCTGGCTCATGACGCCTGTGCTGCGGCCCCAGGATGCCTCTCAGGAAGCGTACAACCGTGCGCACCGCAAGACCAGGGCTGTTGTGGAGAGGGCATTTGGGCTGTTGAAGACCCGTTTTCGTTGTTTGGACCATACTGGGGGCGCCCTGCAATATGATCCCAAAAAAGTGATCGACATCATCATGGCATGTGCTGTTTTGCACAATTTTGCCATACTAGAACGTGTCCCCCGTTATGTGGATAGTCTGCCCTCTACAGCCCTAGAGGATGATGGAGACAATTATGTGGGGCCACCCAGTGAGTCTGGACAATCAGTTAGAGCAAATTTGATATTGCAGCATTTTAGTTAATTTTATTTTGTTTTTCAACATTCTGTGTGTCTGTCTTAGCCTTATTGTAATTGTGAAATTTGTTTTACTTTGTTGAATTAGAATTATTGTGCTTAACATAAAACATTCCACATACAACTGTGGTTAAAAAGGCATGATATAACAAAAAACAAATCGAGCACATCTACACCTGGAAGTGAGTGGCACAACCAAACAAGGACACCCAGTCCAAAGGCCAGCCTAGTCCAGTACTTAATCTTGCCTGTGTCAAGGGATATTTTGCCATGGCCATAATGTCACACAAACATGTCTGCAAACAGGAGGAGCACAAACCAAATACATATTTAAAGCCATAAGTGGCCAGATACACTCCACATAGACCTATGGCATTGGCTAGTGACCTTAATCATTACTCTAAGGAGCTATATGGGAGCAAATACAAAACCAAAACACAACCTGCATGTGAAACACAAAATGGATTGTTTGAAACCTCAAAGGACAAGTAAATACAGTGGGGGGTAAGAGAAAAGATGTCCCACACAATCATGGCTTAATAGGGTGGCTGCCCATAATACCCAGGTGGAGGTCCGTGGGGATGGGACCTAGCCTGGGCCATGGCTGCATTGTGAATTTGCAACTGCTCCATAATGTTTCTCTGCATATTGGTCATCTCAGCCATGGCTGACTGGATGCCATTACTTGCAGTTACCATGTTGCTGTTGAGGGTACGAAACTCCGCGAGGATGCCCTGTAAGGTGTTATGTATGTTGACCATATCGGCATGCCTTTCCTCACGCTCAGTAACGAGCTGTGCCTCAAAAGAGTCCCTCTCTTGGTTCCATAACTGAAGCAGGGCACTCTGCCTCCCCTGGGAAATTGTGGGGCGGCGTAATGGAGTCCGCCGCACAATTACCCTGGCTCTTGGGCGTGCACTGCCGCGTTGTGTCGTCCCCTCAACAGCAACAGGCATGCTTGGCAAATCCTCAGCAGCAGAGTGAACACTGGGGACTGTTGTCTCAGTCTCCCCATGTGCATGCACAATGGATGGAGATTCACTCTGCTGCTGAGGATTGGCCAGAGAAACATTAGGGAGCAGTTCCAGATTGGGACCCAGGGGGAGGTCATCGGACGTGCCCTGCAGGGAGACATCAGCTTCCTCCATTTCCTGGATCTCTTCCATGAGTGTGCGGGTCTGTAGGGACATATAAAAAAAAAGGTTAAGTTGGCGTCCAAATTTGGGATTCCATCAGTTTAACACATGCTTAAGCACTTGGTAGTATTTATGGTACTAAATTAACTTACCGGAAAACTCGGATCTGGGCTCCTATGCTGTACGGACCTGGTAGGCATAAGCAAACTGGGGGGTGAGTTTACCCTTGCTGAGGGGTCATGCTGGGCTGAAGAAGAGAAAACAAAACAAGGTAAACACACACATAAGCATTGTTTTTTTAGTTAATAAAAAAAGCCACTATTTGTAATATTAAGCAACTCTACAGCAATGGGGACAATTGTTAAAATACACGCAATTTTAGATATGTGCAATGGCTCTAGAAAACTGCTAACTGACCTCAGTTCAAAGTCAGGAAGTGTACCCAGTCAGCATACAACTTGCACAGCAACTATTTGGATTTTGACTACCATTCTCTAGGTCAGGGGTACTCAAACACTTCTTGTAAAGGTCCATTTAAAGGTATGTGGTGAGAGGTGAATGTCTGGGCATGGGGCTGTCGCAGGGGGTGTCTAGTTAGAAATAAACACACTGGGGGAGGGGCTGGAGATTGCCAAGTGCAAACTAATAAAGGCTGCTTGCCCTTGCTGGGCTGGATGGGGCAGAGCTGAGGGGACAGGGATTGGATGGCTAAAGGTGGGAGGTCAGGAATTGATGGTGATGGGATGGATGGAGCAAATATGTTAGAAATGTATGGGGCTGATGTGGGGGGGGGCAGATGGTGGGACTGTGGCAGATGGGGCAGAGCTGGGGCAGCGGGACAGGATTGGACCAAGAGAAAGATGCACCAAGTTACTGTGTACCTTGCAATGCCACTTCCTGTGCAGTACTTCATATTGCAATGCTATGTTTCAGGGAGCCCTGACATTGGGCAGGAGACCAACCACTACATCGCCGATCAAGGGGGCAGCTCTGAGCACGTCAACACAGAAGTAACTGAGTGCAGGGCTGTCTGGGCAGGGGTCCGGGAATCTGGTGCCAAGGTCCGCATTGGGACCCCGGGCCGCCAGTTGAGTCTCGCTGCTCTAGGTCAGATATGTTTGGGGGTGTGTAATTAAATTGTTACCTCAATCACAACTCACACAACAAATAGCCAACCCATCCCTAATGATGTGTGTTTTGTGATTGAGTCCAAATATATCACTTTTCAGGATAAACTTCGTTACTTGACAAATATTTTTTGTTAATTGGTCTTTTACATAATGTATGTGGTCCTAAATGTGTGATTCACAGGGACCAAAACAGGACACAAACAGGCACAGTAGTGCGAGCCCAAGCAAGCCACACCATAGGGCCATACCGTCATCTTGGTACTAGTGAACTTTATATTTTTGCCCAAACAGGCAAACATGCAGATTAAGAGTACTCACCGTGGGTACGGGTCGGTGAGTCTGTGTCCCTTAGACCCGCATGGCCACCGACCGCGACCGGATGGAGAAGGCCCAGCACAATCTCCTCAGCAGGTGTAAACTCCAGTTTGGTTGGAAAGCCACCTCCAGTTTGCATGCTGAAAAGAGAAAATCGTTTGGTACTCAGAAAAGGTGCATACAGTACATCCTAATCCTTATATTTGGAGACATCATTTATTTACCTGTAATTATGCCTTTTAATTTCTTTTTGACGTACAGCATATTTGAGATCCGAGATTTTCTTTTGAATTTGTGGCACATCTTTCCTCTCTTCCCCCGCTGCATTTACTTGTCGTAGGATGGTTTCAAACAATTCCATCTTGCGCTGCTTCGTGGTGTGTTTTGATTTGCTCCCATAGAGCTCGTCATAGTATAATGTAAGGCCACTAGCCAATGCCATATTTTGGTCATGGGAGAATCTCCCACTCAAATGGCCGCGGCGCAATGTGCGGCCAGATGGTTGGCTTGGGTGCTCCTCCATGTGTGCAGACACATGTGGTGACATTATGGCCTGGGGCTGGGTAGGGGAATGGATGGATTGCTGGCTTCCCAATGACTGGACTGGACTGGCCAAGGGACTGGGTGTTCTTGCGTGGCTGGCCACCGAACTTCCAGGTGTAGATGTGGTCAGGGTGGCCATTCTTTGGCCTCTTGGGGGGCTCTGTTCCCGGCTGGTGCCAGGTCGGGGGCTATGTTCCCGGCTGGTGCCAGGTCGGGGGCTATGTTCCCGGCTGGTGCCAGGTCGGGGGCTATGTTCCCGGCTGGTGCCAGGTCGGGGGCTTCTGGCCCTGCTGCGTGGCCTGTATGGGCTTCTGGCCCTGCTGCGTGGCCTGTATTGGCTTCTGGCCCTGCTTCTTGGCCTTTATGGGCTTCTGGCCCTGCTTCTGGGCCTTTCTGGGCTTCTGGCCCTGCTTCTGGGCCTGGATGGGGTTGTTGCCCTGCTTCTGGGCCTTTCTGGGCTTCTGGCCCTGCTTCTGGGCCTTTCTGGGCTTCTGGCCCTGCTTCTGGGCCTGGATGGGCTTCTGGCCCTGCTTCTGGGCCTGGATGGGGTTGTTGCCCTGCTGCGCGGCCTTGCTGGGGTTCTGGGCCTCCTGTGTCGGCTTTCTGGGCTTCTGGCCCTGCTTCTGGCCCTGGATGGGCTTCTGGCCCTGCTTCTGGCCCTGGATGGGCTTCTGGCCCTGGATGGGCTTCTGGCCCTGCTTCTGGGCCTGGATGGGCTTCTGGCCCTGCTGCGTGGCCTAGATGGGCTTCTGGCCCTGCTGCGTGGCCTAGATGGGCTTCTGGCCCTGCTGCGGGGCCTGGGTTGGCGAAGTGCCCTGCTTGAAACCATGGGCGGTGTGGGCTCCCTTGGGCGGCCTCTTCTGGGGGCAGAGGTGGTGGGTGCTGCTGTGGCCTGTTTTTTGGCCGCAGGGGCACGTGCCTTTGGGGCCCTTTTTTGGGTAAGGGAGGGTCCAGTGTCCCTTGGTGGGGCCGAGGTGGTACTCGCCTTCTGGGAGCGTAACTTCTTGCTTCCTTGATGGGACCTGGTGGTTGGGCCCTCCGAGGTCTGGCTTGGCTGGGCGCGTTTTGCTGCAGGCTTTTTGGGTGCCATTTTCACCAAATGCTCAAAGAGAATGAGCTTTGGGTGCAGGGACCTTTAAATAATGAGCCCAGCGTGTGACGCCTATGCGCACGACTACGCGCTCGTACGGACGTACGTTCGAGCGGAACCAGGAAACCGCTGGGGTTTCACTTATCTGCTGCCTTGAAGAAGCATAAAGATGGCGCCCACTATCTTCACCCGTCAACAGGAAGAGATCCTCATGCTGGTAAGTGCCTGGCTCTGCCTTTTAAGCTAATACTCAATGATGGCCTAAATGTAAATGATGCGTTTGGAACTAGTTTTGGGTCTCTTAATGTTTAAGAACTGGCTCCTCACACTTCATCCTCAAGGGCCGAGCCTGGCCACGTTTTCACCTGTCTATGCTGATGTCCTAATTAGGGCAATTGCTCTGGCTTAGCACCAGTTAATTAACCTGTGGAGTAGCGGGGCTAGCTGTCAAACCTGGCCTGTCTCGGACCTTGATGCGGATGTTTGAGGAACACTGTTTGCCTAAGAGCGCAAAACACAACGGCAAGCCACACACGTGGCCCAAAAGCCTAAGCATAAGCCGACATCTTGGATGTTGAAACCATCCTAACATGCCATAGATGCAGGTGGCCTGATTTTTAATGTTGGCTATTATCTGTATGTACATGGTGTGTGAAACATATAACATAAGACCAGACTCTCAGTCACAGTCAACGTCCGCTTTAAGGCACTCCCCAAAAATGGCTGGCACTCTAAATGTGTGTGTTAATGACATAAAATTCTCAACTTGTGATGCAACACATATGGGTCTGTGTGTAAAAGTAAAAGCTCTGTGTCCATTATGTTTTTCAGATCATGCTTCAGCGCCGGTATGACTTCGCGCCCAATGTGTGCGAAAAAAGGGACATCGCCCGGGAGATCATCGCGGAAATCCACCGTGTGACCAGCACCACCTTCACTCACACCCAGATAATGCAGCATTGGTCGGACCTGAAACGTCTGCACATGGCCCGGGTGCGGAGGTTTTTTGGGATCCATTTCCCAAGTAAGTACCAAGCGATAGCATGTTATATGTTGCAAATGTATAAGCTATACCTTTATTTATAATGACTTTTCTTTGTTAGTGTTGGAAATGGATTTCAGAATTCGCCGCACCCGGAGGCGCACAGGCCGACCAGTGCTGCATGAGTCTGCATCTGTGAGTGAAGGTGGTGGATCTCCCGGGCGACGGACCTACCCCTCCTCTGTGGCCTCCTCAGACCAGCCCCTGGACCTTACCACAGAGGAGGGGCGCAACCGCGTGGGCGTGGAGTCATGCCCGGCCAGGCATGGGGAAGGCTCTGGTATGTCACTCTTCATGTATATGCACAAAGATATACATGGCAGGCCAAAAACTAAGTTATCCTTTATTATGTATTTGTAGAAGCTTCGGGAGCGGGTGAGATAGTGGAGGAGGAGGCAGCAGAGATGCTGGAAGTCGATCCTGACGAAGGTGAGTGATGTCAGCCAGCCTGGGAGCCAGATCTGTTTGGAATAGTGACTCTATACAACTACTAACCAAATGTCACATGTTTCTCCAGGGACTTCTTCACAGCATAGCCAGGACCAAGGGCAGCCTGTTGGCCCCAACCAGCCATCTGTCGGCCACCAACTCAGTAAGTATCCATGCCATTATTCATATTAATGTGTTGTTAGCTAATAACACACACATAACTAAAGGCGTAGCACATAACTAAATGTGGGCACTTCGTTAGCTTAAAGCGGACCCTAACTCGTATTAAGAACATAGCTAATAATTAGCCAACACACTGTACATACAGATTGGGAACATTGAAAAACAGCCTACAGCCATCTAATGCATGTTAGGAGCCTGTAAACATCCAATATGGCGGAATATGGAATGCGCAATATTTACATGCAGCATGGGATACAGATTTTAAAAAGTAAGGTGCTGCCATGCATTGTGGGACTGATGACCTTTCCCTGAACCCAGCTATGCTCTGTATTCCCAAAGCACCACTGTAACCTACTCCCCTGTACTTTATCCCACTCTCCTCTCCTCATTAAGTGTTATGCTTCTGAGTCCCGATGGCGGCGCAGTAATCCAAAATCCACCAAAATATACTTTGATCTGGTGCAGAATCATTTTGGAATAGTTATTGCTTTTCATTAAATAATGTTGAAGGTCCGGTTTAAGGAGTTTCAATACTTACCTGTGGGAAATGCATTTACTTTATCCCTTGGAAGAATGACATATGTCATGCATTTACATGTATTTGATTAACCCCAAATCTATTTCCAGCATACAAACCGGTCTGGTACTCCTATTTATGTTTATTTCTCTATTGCTTACAGGGATGAGGCCACAAACCATGGCAGAAAAAAAAAAAAGAATCCAAGAGTTGGTGGCCGAGCTGCTGGCCATACAGGCGACGTTGGGGCCAACAGAAGAAGAAGAGGAGGAGGATTAGTGCCCTTGGTCCTGGCTACTTTTGTAAAATAGTTTTAAATTTGTTTTTAGAGAGACAAATTTTCTTTTTGAAAAAAAAAAAAAAATTTTAAACATTTTTACAATGTTTTTAAACTAAACAAAAAAACAACCAAACAAAATATTTTAAATAAATAATATTTTAAGCCTTCATAAATGTGTCATTTCTAATATGCGCCCAAAAAGACATTTACACAAACACGAAAAAACACGCTTAGAAACATATAGACATATGTACATTATGTTGTTTGGGTAAGTTTTAGGGTCGTCAACATGAAGAAGGATGCAAGCGCTAAGGGGTTTAGGTACGTTTTATGGACCGAGAAATGAAGAAGGATGCAAGCGCTAAGGGGTTTAGGTAAGTTTTAGGGACCGAGAAATGAAGAAGGATGCAAGCGCTAAGGGGTTTAGGTAAGTTTTATGGACCGAGAAATGAAGAAGGATGCAAGCGCTAAGGGGTTTAGGTAAGTTTTATGGACCGAGAAATGAAGAAGGATGCAAGCGCTAAGGGGTTTAGGTAAGTTTTAGGGACCGAGAAATGAAGAAGGATGCAAGCGCTAAGGGGTTTAGGTAAGTTTTATGGACCGAGAAATGAAGAAGGATGCAAGCGCTAAGGGGTTTAGGTAAGTTTTAGGGACCGAGAAATGAAGAAGGATGCAAGCGCTAAGGGGTTTAGGTAAGTTTTAGGGACCGAGAAATGAAGAAGGATGCAAGCGCTAAGGGGTTTAGGTAAGTTTTATGGACCGAGAAATGAAGAAGGATGCAAGCGCTAAGGGGTTTAGGTAAGTTTTATGGACCGAGAAATGAAGAAGGATGCAAGCGCTAAGGGGTTTAGGTAAGTTTTAGGGACCGAGAAATGAAGAAGGATGCAAGCGCTAAGGGGTTTAGGTAAGTTTTATGGTTCATAAAGGTAAGTGGTAGCCTGGCGCGAGGCAGTAGTGGTGAGAGTGCGCATGCGCAAGATCTTATATACATACGACGATGGAAGCAGCACAAAAAACAGGCTGCCGCCGCCGCAACAAGTGAGCACATGAACGTGAATTTTACGATTGTCAACTGACTGAGGCAAGTTCGGGAGATAACATACGAACGGACGTATATTTTAGGATAGAAACGTATTTGCTTATAGAATCACTCGCAAGTTCATACGTACGCACGAGCGTTCGCAAATAATAGGATGATCGGCACCAAAATCAAAGCTGTAACATGTTTCTTTGAATCGACCCTTATGTCTATCCCTGTGCCAGTGAATCTAAAACTTTGTAAGCAGTTATGTGTTGTACGTCATTGAGAGTAGTACAAAAGTGAAGAAATAAGGCGTAGTTCTCTACCTAGTTCTCCTCAGACATGATTTTATAAGAGACGAGATCAAGGTATTCTCGAAAGCTCAGTTTAAATGACACTGTTTGCCTCCAAAGGGTATCGCCTTATTTCTTCACTTTTCTAAAACTCAGACAGACCACACATGATATGGATAGGCATGCTTGTCTTATCATTCCTCTCCCTCAGTTTCAGTGCACCCAAGATGGTGTGCTGAGCCTCCTGGTGTACTTCTTGTACACACATGACTGCTTAGAAATTTCCAAATCCAAGACCGTTGTCAAATTAGCAGATAACACTGTTTTAGGTCTGATTTTGGATAACAATGAGAAGCCTACTAGTTTGGACAAAATCAGTGCACAATCTTCAACCTCCACAAAAGTTTGGGGAGGTGACGGTTAATGACAGGAGAAGGTCTTAGGCAGGTTAGAGGCTGCATCTGGGTTGGTATTTTTTGATAAACGATGAGGAGACCTGGTTGCACAGAGCTTTTTAGGTTAAAATTATAATTTTATACTTAATTCTCTAGAACAGGGGTTGCCAACCATTTTTCATTGAGCACTCAGGGGTGCAACATAGGGGGTTGAGAGGTTGTGACCACACCGGGGTACATAAGGTCAGGGGCCACATCATTGATGTTTCTCTGCATTATTTTTTATATTTGTGCTCTCATTGCATCATGTACAGAAAAAAGAAGCATAATTTGTCTCTGCTGTTTCAGTCTTTAGTTGTCTAGTGGTATCCAATTTAATTAAAATGACAGGTAAAGGGTACTATATGAGCCATGATAGGGCCCCATTCAATGTTCGTACATGACCTGGGTTGTACATGTGGGTTGTCAGTCATCTAAAATCACGTTAAACCATGTTAAACCATGTCAAAACAGCCATATAAAGTACATAAAATACACATAAATAGTTTACATCATATTTTGGAGCAACTTTGTACTCATCGAGCAAATCTGGGTTGGGTAAAATATAGATGCTTCAGATCAGGCTGGGGTACATGCCGGTCTACAACCTTGCTGAGTACCACCTAATAGGCTCCACCTGAGTATCACCCACTCTAGAATATTGGCAGCCTTAGGAAGGACTTACAAGGGGAAGCAGTCGATGAGAAATGAGAGGTGAGGTGGGTGAGGCAAGCAGTGGAGATGAGAATTGATTTGAGGGATACCAGCCTGTTTGTCGATAGACCACAGAGGAGAGTATTGCAGTAGTAAATTTGGGAAATGACCAGGGAATGTACCAGAATTTTAGTGAGACAATAGGAGGCAGCTAATGACCGAATGTGAGGTGTAGAGAGAGGAGTACAGTATAACACCAAAACATTGGGCTTGGGCAGCTGCAGTGTCTGTGAGATTATTGACATATATTGTTATATTAGTTGCAGAACTGGATGGTGTGAAAACGACAAACTCGGTTTTAGATATTTAAAGCAATGGGTTGGAAGTCTTAGTGTTAATTTTTGTAAGCTGTTCGTTGCTGCTGCTAGGTTGCTATAGTCTTATGGTAGTTACAGTATGACACAGTTGGGGTATATCTGTTCCCTTTTCAGCTTAGGAACAACATGCTTTGATGGTGAGAATGGGCAGGCACTACCTGCTGCTATCCCTGGATGAATAAACCCCCAAGTATTCAAACCATATGGGGTATGCACCTTTTATACTTACTTACATACTTACCAGATTGGGACAATAGGCTTGATTCAGAGAGACATAACAAACCAGTCGTATCAGTGCCACTCTTTGTATTATTTTCGAAGGTTCGCGCGCTCGTATGCATATGCGAGTGATTCTTTGCATTTATTCGTTTCTAGAGATGAGCGAACTTTTGAAAAATTCGATTCGACTGATTCGACGAATTTTCCGACAAAAATCGTTTCGACACGAATTTATTCGCGACGAATCGCTATTAAAAACGGCTATTTCTGAGCCTCCTAGAGCCTCAATAGGGTTGTAAACCATTTTGCCTTGCTGTAACACGCATAGGATGCGTGCTGGGTTAGTTAAATAATACTGTAAATAAATATCACATGCAGATCAGAGGCATCGCTAATAGAATCGCAGAGCGGCACAATTGCAGAGAATTGAAGTGGCATCACTATGAGGGGCAGGAGCCCAAACATTGCTTTAAAGAGACACTGGAGCTGGCAGCAGCAGGAGCCCAAAAATTGGATGAATCACACCCTGGAGTTGCAAGCAGCAGCAGGAGCCCAAACATTGGCTGAAAGAGATACTGGAGTTGGCAGCAGCAGGAGCCCAAAAATTGACTGACACACCCTGGAGTTTCAAGCAGCAGCAGGAGCCCAAACATAGCTTGAAAGTGACACTGGAGTTGGCTGCAGGAGCCCAAAGATTGGATGAATCACACCCTGCAGTTGCAAGCAGCAGCCGCAGGAGCCCAAATATTACTTTAAAGAGACACTGGATTTGGCAGCAGGAGCCCAAAATTGGATGAATCACACCCTGGAGTTGGCAGCAGCAGCAGCAGGAGCCCAAACATTACTTTAAAGAGACACTGGAGTTGGCAGCAGGAGCCAAAGATTGGATGAATCACACCCTGGAGTTGGCAGCAGCAGCAGGAGCCCAAACATTACTTTAAAGAGACACTGGAGTTGGCAGCAGGAGCCAAAGATTGGATGAATCACACCCTGGAGTTGGCAGCAGCAGCAGGAGCCCAAACATTACTTTAAAGAGACACTGGGGTTGGCTTCAGGAGCCCAAAAATTGGATGAATCACACCCTGGAGTTGGCAGCAGCAGCAGCAGGAGCCCAAACATTACTTTAAAGAGACACTGGAGTTGGCTTCAGGAGCCCAAAAAATGGATGATTCACACCCTGGAGTTGGCAGCAGCAGCAGCAGGAGCCCAAATATTACTTTAAAGAGACACTGGGGTTGGCTTCAGGAGCCCAAAAATTGGATGAATCACACCCTGGAGTTGGCAGCAGCAGCAGGAGCCCAAACATTACTTTAAAGAGACACTGGAGTTGGCTTCAGGAGCCAAAAAATTGGATGATTCACACCCTGGAGTTGGCAGCAGCAGCAGGAGCCCAAACATTACTTTAAAGAGACACTGGGGTTGGCTTCAGGAGCCCAAAAATTGGATGAATCACACCCCGGAGTTGGCAGCAGCAGCAGCAGGAGCCCAAATATTACTTTAAAGAGACACTGGAGTTGGCTTCAGGAGCCCGAAAATTGGATGAATCACACCATGGAGTTGGCAGCAGCAGCAGGAGCCCGAATATTACTTTAAAGAGACACTGGGGTTGGCTTCAGGAGCCCAATAATTGGATGAATCACACCCTGGAGTTGGCAGCAGCAGCAGCAGGAGCCCAAACATTACTTTAAAGAGACACTGGGGTTGGCTTCAGGAGCCCAAAAATTGGATGAATCACACCCTGGAGTTGGCAGCAGCAGCAGCAGGAGCCCAAACATTACTTTAAAGAGACACTGGAGTTGGCAGCAGGAGCCCAAAGATTGGATGAATCACACCCTGGAGTTGGCAGCAGCAGCAGCTGCAGGAGCCCAAACATTACTTTAAAGAGACACTGGGGTTGGCTTCAGGAGCCCAAAAATTGGATGATTCACACCCTGGAGTTGGCAGCAGCAGCAGGAGCCCAAACATTACTTTAAAGAGACACTGGGGTTAGCTTCAGCAGCCCAAAAATTGGATGAATCACACCCTGGAGTTGGCAGCAGCAGCAGCAGGAGCCCAAATATTACTTTAAAGAGACACTGGAGTTGGCTTCAGGAGCCCAAAAATTGGATGAATCACACCCTGGAGTTGGCAGCAGCAGCAGGAGCCCAAATATTACTTAAAGAGACACTGGGGTTGGCAGCAGGAGCCCAAAGATTGGATGAATCACACCCTGGAGTTGGCAGCAGCAGCAGGAGCCCAACCACTACTTTAAAGAGACACTGGAGTTGGCTTCAGGAGCCCAAAAATTGGATAATTCACACCCTGGAGTTGGCAGCAGCAGCAGGAGCCCAAACATTATTTTAAACAGACACTGGGGTTGGCTTCAGGAGCCCAAAAATTGGATGAATCACACCCTGGAGTTGGCAGCAGCAGCAGCAGGAGCCCAAATATTACTTTAAAGAGACACTGGAGTTGGCTTCAGGAGCCCGAAAATTGGATGAATCACACCCTGGAGTTGGCAGCAGCAGCAGGAGCCCAAATATTACTTTAAAGAGACACTGGGGTTGGCAGCAGGAGCCCAAAGATTGGATGAATCACACCCTGGAGTTGGCAGCAGCAGCAGCAGGAGCCCAAACATTAATTTAAAGAGACACTGGAGTTGGCTTCAGGAGCCCAAAAATTGAATGATTCACACCCTGGAGTTGGCAGCAGCAGCAGCAGCCTAAACATTACTTTAAAGAGACACTGGGGTTGGCTTCAGGAGCCCAATTATTGGATGAATCACACCCTGGAGTTGGCAGCAGCAGCAGCAGGAGCCCAAATATTACTTTAAAGAGACACTGGGGTTGGCTTCAGGAGCCCAAAAATTGGATGAATCACACCCTGGAGTTGGCAGCAGCAGCAGGAGCCCAAACATTACTTTAAAGAGACACTGGGGTTGGCTTCAGGAGCCCAAAAATTGGATGAATCACACCCTGGAGTTGGCAGCAGCAGCAGCAGGAGCCCAAACATTACTTTAAAGAGACACTGGGGTTGGCTTCAGGAGCCCAACAATTGGATGAATCACACCCTGGAGTTGGCAGCAGCAGCAGCAGGAGCCCAAACATTACTTTAAAGAGACACTGGAGTTGGCAGCAGGAGCCCAAAGATTGGATGAATCACACCCTGGAGTTGGCAGCAGCAGCAGCAGCAGGAGCCCAAACATTACTTTAAAGAGACACTGGGGTTGGCTTCAGGAGCCCAACAATTGGATGAATCACACCCTGGAGTTGGCAGCAGCAGCAGCAGGAGCCCAAACATTACTTTAAAGAGACACTGGAGTTGGCAGCAGGAGCCCAAAGATTGGATGAATCACACCCTGGAGTTGGCAGCAGCAGCAGCAGCAGGAGCCCAAACATTACTTTAAAGAGACACTGGGGTTGGCTTCAGGAGCCCAAAAATTGGATGAATCACACCCTGGAGTTGGCAGCAGCAGGAGCCCAAACATTACTTTAAAGAGACACTGGGGTTGGCTTCAGGAGCCCAAAAATTGGATGAATCACACCCTGGAGTTGGCAGCAGCAGCAGCTGGAGCCCAAGCATTACTTTAAAGAGACAATGGAGTTGGCAGCAGGAGCCCAAAGATTGTATGAATCACACCCTGGAGTTGGCAGCAGCAGCAGCAGGAGCCCAAACATTACTTTAAAGAGACACTGGGGTTGGCTTCAGGAGCCCAAAAATTGGATGATTCACACCCTGGAGTTGGCAGCAGCAGCAGGAGCCCAAACATTACTTTAAAGAGACACTGGGGTTGGCTTCAGGAGCCCAAAAATTGGATGAATCACACCCTGGAGTTGGCAGCAGCAGCAGCAGGAGCCCAAATATTACTTTAAAGAGACACTGGAGTTGGCTTCAGGAGCCCAAAAATTGGATGAATCACACCCTGGAGTTGGCAGCAGCAGCAGGAGCCCAAATATTACTTTAAAGAGACACTGGGGTTGGCAGCAGGAGCCCAAAGATTGGATGAATCACACCCTGGAGTTGGCAGCAGAGGCAGCAGCAGCAGGAGCCCAAACATTACTTTAAAGAGACACTGGAGTTGGCTTCAGGAGCCCAAAAATGGAATGATTCACACCCTGGAGTTGGCAGCAGCAGCAGGAGCCCAAACATTACTTTAAAGAGACACTGGGGTTGGCTTCAGGAGCCCAAATATTGGATGAATCACACCCTGGAGTTGGCAGCAGCAGCAGCAGGAGCCCAAATATTACTTTAAAGAGACACTGGGGTTGGCTTCAGGAGCCCAAAAATTGGATGAATCACACCCTGGAGTTGGCAGCAGCAGCAGAAGCCCAAACATTACTTTAAAGTGACACTGGAGTTGGCAGCAGGAGCCCAAAGATTGGATGAATCACGCCCTGGAGTTGGCAGCAGCAGCAGCAGGAGCCCAAACATTACTTTAAAGAGACGGGTTGGCTTCAGGAGCCCAAAAATTGGATGAATCACACCCTGGAGTTGGCAGCAGCAGCAGCAGGAGCCCAAACATTACTCTAAAGAGACACTGGGGTTGGCTTCAGGAGCCCAAAAATTGGATGAATCACACCCTGGAGTTGGCAGCAGCAGCAGGAGCCCAAACATTACTTTAAAGAGACACTGGGGTTGGCTTCAGGAGCCCAATAATTGGATGAATCACACCCTGGAGTTGGCAGCAGCAGGAGCCCAAACATTACTTTAAAGAGACACTGGGGTTGGCTTCAGGAGCCCAAAAATTGGATGAATCACACCCTGGAGTTGGCAGCAGCAGCAGCAGGAGCCCAAACATTACTTTAAAGAGACACTGGAGTTGGCAGCAGGAGCCCAAAGATTGGATGAATCACACCCTGGAGTTGGCAGCAGCAGCAGCAGGAGCCCAAACATTACTTTAAAGAGACACTGGGGTTGGCTTCAGGAGCCCAAAAATTGGATGAATCACACCCTGGAGTTGGCAGCAGCAGCAGCAGCAGAAGCCCAAACATTACTTTAAAGAGACACTGGGGTTGGATTCAGGAGCCCAAAAATTGGATGAATCACACCCTGGAGTTGGCAGCAGCAGCAGCAGGAGCCCAAACATTACTTTAAAGAGACACTGGGGTTGGCTTCAGGAGCCCAACAATTGGATGAATCACGCCCTGGAGTTGGCAGCAGCAGCAGCAGGAGCCAAAACATTACTTTAAAGAGACACTGGGGTTGGCTTCAGGAGCCCAAAAATTGGATGAATCACACCCTGGAGTTGGCAGCAGCAGCAGCAGGAGCCCAAATATTACTTTAAAGAGACACTGGGGTTGGCTTCAGGAGCCCAAAAATTGGATGAATCACACCCTGGAGTTGGCAGCAGCAGCAGGGGCCCAAACATTACTTTAAAGAGACACTGGGGTTGGCTTCAGGAGCCCAAAAATTGGATGAATCACACCCTGGAGTTGGCAGCAGCAGGAGCCCAAACATTACTTTAACCTTCCTCTAGTGTTAGCTTTCTGTTACTCTTTCTTATGTTAACGGGTCGGTTTTGACCCATGTCTTAAATCACCCCTAGGATACCCTAAAAACAGTTATTTATGATCCAATTTGTTTCTTACCTCTTAGTTACCTTGTTAGGGTTTCTCATCCATGGAAGGATTGATTTTAATATTTTTGTTGTGGCCCCCTGGGCCTTCCATTTGAGAGCATACCCTTAATTTTTAATATAAAAATATTGTCAAATGAACCTCAAGAGAATAATATAAACTTCAAAAACTTTGTTATATTACCTGACTATTACTGAAGGGTTTTAGAACACATTTTTTAAATGTAAAAAAAATATACATATATATATTTTATATTTTTAACTCTAGTAACATCTATGGTGTTACTGGTCAATTTTGACCCATATCTAACTACTTTATGAAAAAGGCAAAAAAACTGATTTTTTTTTTTATAGAACTTTAATAAAAATAAAAGATGAAAATTATATTAACATTAACAGCAATAATAATAAAAAGTAGCTTTACTAGGTCAAACACACAAACAACAATCAATCAAGCAAATCAAATCAACAAATCAAATACTAGTTTTTAGATGCATTAGTATTTAGATGCATGTGTGGCAAAAAGTGACACTTTTTGTGTGTTCTTTGCAGAGGTATTTTTTGCAGGTGAAGCACGATGTGTTTGTCTTTCTGTCCTTATTGCTAGGGCAGACCTGACACCTCTTTCTTTTAGAATCAGGTGGTCTCACTGGGGTTGTGGCTGTTGTGGTTAATGTTGAGGAGGATGCTGGTGATGATGCTCTTTGTGTTGCTGTGGGTGTGGGCGAAGCACTTGTTGAGCTCTGGAGTTGTTGGACCAAGGCTGCAGCGACTGGGTCTCGGGGCACCCGTTCCCTTTGGTCTATGTGCGCCTTGACAAGGGATCTTCCTAGTTCCTCAAGAAACATCCTCCGCTTGTTTTTTTTCTTTGAATTCCATCCTTGGTGAATGTGGGTCCACAACACAAACCCATTGTATGCTGAAACATCAAGGATGTTGTAAAATACCACCATTGGCCATCTCCTAGTCATTCGCTGGCAAGTGTAGGTGGCAGTCAGCTTGTCCAGGTTGTCCACTCCACCTTTGTTTTTGTTATAGTCCAGGATGATTCTGGGCTTTTTGTCACTTCCTGATGACACAGCTGCATCTTTGTGAAGTGTGCACATCAGTACCACATTCCGTCGTTTTTAGGGGCAGTATGAAACAGCAGTGGTGGTGTCTGTAAAAACAAACTTTGAGGAAAGTGGAGCCCTGTCCTTCATCTGCAACAATTCAGCGGGCAGCTCAGGTTTGTTTTTTTTCACTGTGCCCACCATGGTGATTTTCCTACTGAGAAGTTCTTGTCCAAGGTCATAGCTGGTAAAAAAATTGTCACAAGTAATGTGACCCTGCAGTCCAGTAGTCATATCGAGGACTACACGTTTTCCTTGGTTTTTTTCAGGGATGCCGCTTGCAGACTTGCCTGTGTAAATCTGTAGATTCCATGCATAGCTAGTTTTTGCATCACAGGCTGCCCAGATTTTTATGCCGTATTTGCCTGGCTTACTTGGCATGTATTGCCGGAAGGGGCATTTTCCGCGGAAAGGGAGAAAACGTTCATCTACTGTCACCTCTGGCCCTGGGTTGAACATCAGTGGAAGGAGCTGCACCCATTTTTCCCAAACATCCCTGATGGGAGCAAGTTTGTCAGATTTTGTTCTGGTGTCTCTGTTGTCAAATCTGAGGACTCTTGATATCATTTGAAACTTTTGAAGTGACATTGTTGCCCGGAAAATATTCCTGCCTGTCGATGCGTCCCAGAGACTATCAGTGGCCTCATTGCAGGATTTGTACACTCCAGCAAGGAGAAGAACACCAATGTAGGCATCCAGGTCATCATTATGAAGGTCATTCCACATGTTGCCGTGGACTTTTTTTCCTTCAAGGTTTGTCACAGCAATAATGACTTTTTTTATTGACAATGGCATAAACAGATCAAAACATGCCTTGATGTCACTTGCTCTTGTCACAGCAAACCTTGTGAACCCAGGGGTCATTTTTATGACATTTGCAGCATCTGCCCTGCCATGTACATCTGGAGGTACTGAGCTCCAACTGATCTTGCCACTTTTGGATTTGAATCTTTCAGCGGGTGCAGCTTCAGCACCAGTGACCTCCTCATCAGACTGAATAGAACTGTCTGTGTCTGTGTCTGGTTGATACTCCACATCATCTTCCTCCTCAGAAACCTGTTCATCTGTATCAGTTTGCTGCTGTGTGTCCTCTGATTCATTATCATCCATTATATAATCCAGAATTTGGCTTGCATCTAATCTTCTCCTCATTGTTGCATGGAGTAAACTGGAGATGTATACTCTGCAAAGTACCAACTCTAAGCTGATTTGGCCATACATGCCTGGACATGTCCCTAACTCAAGTTGTTGGAGGTAGAGCTGGCTGTGGGCTGTTGGTTTAAATTGTGTTTATGAGTTCAGTTTTGGGACTTATTATTGTTTTTTTACTCTAATATTAGACCTGGGTCGAAATTGACCCCAACAACACAAATGTTATAATTTTAATAAGAGCATTTAACAATTTAATAAAATAGTTTTATTTTATTGTATTTTGTTTAAAAATAAGTTCCTGCAAAAGTCAAAAAGTCTTGATGCAATAAACAAATGTATGTAGAATTTGTATGCATTTAAAAACTAAAACGGGTCGGTCACGACCCTAACACTAGAGGAAGGTTAAAGAGACACTGGGGTTGGCTTCAGGAGCCCAAAAATTGGATGAATCACACCCTGGAGTTGGCAGCAGAAGCAGCAGCAGGAGCCCAAACATTACTTTAAAGAGACACTGGGGTTGGCTTCAAGAGCCCAAAAATTGGATGAATCACACCCTGGAGTTGGCAGCAGCAGGAGCCCAAACATTACTTTAAAGAGACACTGGGGTTGGCTTCAGGAGCCCAAAAATTGGATGAATCACACCCTGGAGTTGGCAGCAGCAGCAGCAGGAGCCCAAACATTACTTTAAAGAGACACTGGGGTTGGCTTCAGGAGCCCAAAAATTGGATGAATCACACCCTGGAGTTGGCAGCAGCAGCAGCAGGAGCCCAAACATTACTTTAAAGAGACACTGGAGTTGGCAGCAGGAGCCCAAAGATTGTATGAATCACACCCTGGAGTTGGCAGCAGCAGCAGCAGGAGCCCAAACATTACTTTAAAGAGAAACTGGGGTTGGCTTCAGGAGCCCAAAAATTGGATGAATCACACCCTGGAGTTGGCAGCAGAAGCAGCAGCAGGAGCCCAAACATTACTTTAAAGAGACACTGGGGTTGGCTTCAGGAGCCCAAAAATTGGATGAATCACACCCTGGAGTTGGCAGCAGCAGGAGCCCACACATTACTTTAAAGAGACACTGGGGTTGGCTTCAGGAGCCCAAAAACTGGATGAATCACACCCTGGAGTTGGCAGCAGCAGCAGCAGGAGCCAAAACATTACTTAAAAGAGACACTGGGGTTGGCTTCAGGAGCCCAAAAATTGGATGAATCACACCCTGGAGTTGGCAGCAGCAGCAGCAGGAGCCCAAACATTACTTTAAAGAGACACTGGAGTTGGCAGCAGGAGCCCAAAGATTGTATGAATCACACCCTGGAGTTGGCAGCAGCAGGAGCCCAAACATTACTTTAAAGAGACACTGGGGTTGGCTTCAGGAGCCCAAAAATTGGATGAATCAAACCCTGGAGTTGGCAGCAGCAGCAGGAGCCCAAACATTACTTTAAAGAGACACTGGAGTTGGCTTCAGGAGCCCAAAAATTGGATGATTCACACGCTGAAGTTGGCAGCAGCAGCAGCCCAAACATTACTTTAAAGAGACACTGGGGTTGGCAGCAGGAGCCCAAAGATTGTATGAATCACACCCTGGAGTTGGCAGCAGCAGCAGCAGGAGCCCAAACATTACTTTAAAGAGACACTGGGGTTGGCTTCAGGAGCCCAAAAATTAGATGAATCACACCCTGGTGTTGGCAGCAGCAGCAGCAGGAGCCCAAATATTACTTTAAAGAGACACTGGGGTTGGCTTCAGGAGCCCAAAAATTGGATGAATCATAGCCTGGAGTTGGCAGCAGCAGGAGCCCAAACATTACTTTAAAGAGACACTGGGGTTGGCTTCAGGAGCCCAAAGATTGGATGAATCACACCCTGGAGTTGGCAGCAGCAGCAGCAGCAGGAGCCCAAACATTACTTTAAAGAGACACTGGGGTTGGCTTCAGGAGCCCAAAAATTGGATGAATCACACCCTGGAGTTGGCATCAGCAGGAGCCCAAAAAATGGCCTAAAGACATAAATATGTTTTGCACCATTTGGAAAGTGTAAAACGTGGCACCATGCTGAATCTAGTCGCATGCATCAGGCATTGGTTGGTGGAAATCCTGGCTGATCCATCCCTGATTCATTTTGACAAAGGTGAGTCTCTCCACATTTTTAGTTGACAGATGAGTTCTCCTCGCCGTAACTATGGCCCCCGCCGCACTAAACACCCGCTCAGATGGCACGCTACTTGCCGGGCAGAACAGCTTTTCCAGGGCAAACTCTGCTAGTTGCGGCCACAAATCAAGTTTGGTTGCCCAGAAGTCCAGCGGATCCTCAAGGTGTGTTGGCATGGTCATGTCAAAGTATGACATGACCTGCTGGTTCAGGTCCTGCTCCAGGTCTTCCTGCTGCTCATGAGTAGCCTCACTATGCGGGTGTAGAAAGCTACTCATTAGCGACTGAAGACTGAGGCTGCTGCTGATGGAGCTGCTGCTGCTGCTCCTGCCAACCCCCCCAGCAGCCATGACAGTGGTAGGTGAGCGCAGAGGTCCCCTCGAGTCAGACCTGCGAGAGTATGGACCATGGCGCAGATAGGCATCGGCCAACTGCCTACGTAGAATGTCTTTGTAGTAGTTCAGTTTGTCCTCCCTCTCGGTGGGTTTAAAAAATGCCCCCATTTTGTGCCGGAAGCGAGGGTCCAATAAGGTGGACAGCCAGAAGTCATCCCACCAACAGATGGAAACAATTCTGGGGACACTACGCAAGCACGTGAGCATGCTTCCTGCCATTTGCACAAGTGACTCGGATGGACTACCTGTCTCCATCTCCACTGCATACTGCCACGGTGTGCCCGGGTCCTCTGTCTCGCCTTCCTCAAAAACCTCTAGCTTCTCTGGCTGCTCCTGCCTCTCCTCTCCTGTCCGCTGACTAGATAAACCAGCCATTTCGCCAAGCCTAAACTGTGTTTCGCTGGGCAACTCCTCCTCCTCTTCCTCCTCCTCCTCCAGTTCAGCTCCAACGGGGTTCATGTGGCCGTAAGATGTAGACGCCATGTCTCCAGTGCCCTGACCAGTCATGGTTTCCAACATGTGCTGTAGTACATGAGGCAGTGGAATCACGTCGTTCATCCCGTAATCCTGCCGACTGACAAATAAAGTGGCTTCCTCAAAGGGCCTGAGCAAACGGCAGGTGTCACGTATGAGCTGCCACTGGTTGACATTGAAGTTACACAGGGGAGTCCCCCTATCTGCTTGGATCATCAGGAAATCGGTGATGGCTTTTCTCTGCTCATATAATCGGTCCAACATGTGAAGGGTGGAAACATCGCAAATCAGACTATGTTGGGGGATACCGTTCTGACGCTGTAGCTCAAGAAGGGTGTGTTTGGCGGTGTATGAGTGGCTGAATTGCATGCAAAGATTCCTTGAAGTTGTTAGGATGTCTTGCAGATGGGGGGAACACTTCAGAAACCGCTTGACAACCAGATTGAAGACGTGAGCCATGCAGGGGGCATGGGTCGGGCTTCCTTGGCGCAGCGAAGACAAAATGTTCTTCCCATTGTCGGTAACCATGATTCCCATTTTAAGTTTTCTTGGAGTAAGCCATGTTTGGATTTCCTGATGAATAAATTTAAGCAGTTCCTCCCCTGTGTGACTCCGTTCGCCAAGACAAACCATGTGAAGCACTGCGTGACACCTCCGTGCCCTGCACACATGGTAGACTGGAGGGGCACTGAGACTTGAGCCTACAGTGGAGGGTGAGGAGATGGCGGAGGATGAGGAGGCCGAGTCGCACAGTGTCACAGGCCCAACGGGCAGGGAACGTGGAGGCCGAAGCGGCGTGACCTGTCCAAGTTGCTGCTGCAAAGGGACCACATTCACCCAGTGGGCCGTAAACGACATGTACTGTCCCTGACCGTAGTTACAGCTCCAGACGTCGGCGCTGCCATGCACTTTGCTACACACCGACAGGCTCAAGGACTGGCCCACCTTCTGTTCAACAAAAGTGTGCAGTGCTGGTACTGCCTTCTTGGCAAAGAAATGGCGGCTTGGGACTCTCCACCTCGGCTCGGCACAAGCCATCAGTTCTCTGAAAGGTGCAGAGTCCACCACCTGAAAAGGGAGCGACTGCAGCACCAGCAACTTGGACAGGAGCACATTCAGCTTCTGCGCCGTAGGATGAGTGGGCGCATACTGCTGTCTCTTGGACATGGCTTCGCTGATGGATTGCTGGCGGGATGCATGACTTGGAGGAGGAGGAGGAGGAGCAGGAGCGACAGAGGATGGGTATGACGCACAGCTGCCTTCGGCTGAGGTGCTGGAGCCTTGGCTGGCAGAAATTGGGAGCGGCATGCCACTCGGTAAGGAAGCAGTCTGGCCCACCTCTCCGGAGCCTAGGTTCTCCCAGGCCGCTTTATGGTGACGCTGCATATGTTGACGCAGCGCCGTGGTGCCAACATTTGGACCCTGGCCACGCTTCACCTTCTGCCTACATATCTTGCATGTGGCCATGTTACCCTCCTGTGGATGCTTCAGGAAAAACTGCCACACTGCCGAGTAGCTACTTTTCCCACCCCCTGGCCTCACTGATTCACTGCTGCTGTTGCCAACTACAGGAACCCCTGCTCCACTACCTCCCGATAAGGTAGACTGCCGCACAGCAGGTGCTCTACCCCGGCCCCGGCCGGCTCCAGCCTTTGGAATTGTGCCCCCATGCTGACTGCTACCACCTTCCTGCCTCAGCTGCTGACTCCGGGGCAAGCTGCGCCCCTCTTCTCCTGATGATGATGATGAAGCCCCTTCATCACCCGGCTCCCAAGTGCGATCGGCTTCATCATCATCATCATCATCACCGAGTTGTGGCTGTAGCTCCCTGATCTTATCGGTTTCAGTGTCTGGCGCAGGAGCTGGAAAGCTTCCAACACCCACATCACTCTCCACATCACTATTTCTGTGCGGAGCTAAAGAAGGCACCTCCATTTCATGGCTGGCCAGTAGCTGCTGGCTGTCCTCCAGATGATCGTCCTCCTCACTAAAAAGTGGAGCTGAACCCAAAGCATGGGATACGTCGCTGGGGGAGGGAACGGCGTAGGACAGAGTCAGTGGGAGGACAGGGACTGCTCTCGGGGCATGCCAACTCTGGGTTGTGTCTGAGGAACCGACCGACCCTAGACTGGGGCTCTCAAACGTAAGTCGAGATGATGTGGTTGTTGATGAGCGCGTCAACCAATCTACCACGGCAGATGTGTTACTGGTGGAGACCCGACCGCTAGCAGATACTGGCAGATTAGGTCTCTCAGCGTGACTCCTGCTGCTACTGGCCCCCAGTCTGCTGCGACCTCTGCCTGCGGAATCTTGGCCTCTGCCACTCCTCTTTTCACTTCCAGGCACTTGTCTGCTCGACATAGTCTAACTGGCGTGGTAGTAGGTGATATTTTAAGAACCCCCAGGCAGCGGTGGGTCTATATGAAACAGAATATAATGCACACCAAAAGTGAGCAGTAACACTCAGCCTCCAACAGGCCTGCTTAGTGTAAATAAGAGAGCTGCTTAGTGTAAATAAAGAGGGGTATGGTATGTTACAGAATGGGATGCCCCAACAGCAGAGCACCTGGGAGCAGTAGTACTATGCACAGCAAAAGTGTCTTTATCGGGCCAAATTACTTTTAGAATAAGTGCAAAGGGTTATAGGAAATAGAGGCTGGTGTAGTCACAGAATGGGATGCCCCAACAGCAGACCACCTGGGAGCAGTAGTACTATGCACAGCAAAAGTGTCTTTATCAGGCCAAATTACTTTTAGAATAAGTGCAAAGGGTTATAGTAAATAGAGGCTGGTGTAGTCACAGAATGGGATGCCCCAACAGCAGTGCACCTGGGAGCAGTAGTACTATGCACAGCAAAAGTGTCTTTATCAGGCCAAATTACTTTTAGAATAAGTGCAAAGGGTTATAGTAAATAGAGGCTGGTGTAGTCACAGAATGGGATGCCCCAACAGCAGTGCACCTGGGAGCAGTAGTACTATGCAAAGCAAAAGTGTCTTTATCAGGCCAAATTACTTTTAAAATAGGTGCAAAGGGTTATAGTAAATAGAGGCTGGTGTAGTCACAGAATGGGATGCCCCAACAGCAGAGCACCTGGGAGCAGTAGTACTATGCACAGCAAAAGTGTCTTTATCAGGCCAAATTACTTTTAGAATAAGTGCAAAGGGTTATAGTAAATAGAGGCTGGTGTAGTCACAGAATGGGACGCCCCAACAGCACTGCACCTGGGAGCAGTAGTACTATGCAAAGCAAAAGTGTCTTTATCAGGCCAAATTACTTTTAGAATAAGTGCAAAGGGTTATAGTAAATAGAGGCTGGTGTAGTCACAGAATGGGATGCCCCAACAGCAGAGCACCTGGGAGCAGTAGTACTATGCACAGCAAAAGTGTCTTTATCAGGCCAAATTACTTTTAGAATAAGTGCAAAGGGTTATACTAAAAAGAGGCTGGTGTAGTCACAGAATGGGATGCCCCAACACCAGAGCACCTGGGAGCAGTAGTACTATGCACAGCAAAAGTGTCTTTATCAGGCCAAATTACTTTTAGAATAAGTGCAAAGGGTTATAGTAAATAGAGGCTGGTGTAGTCACAGAATGGGATGCCCCAACAGCAGTGCACCTGGGAGCAGTAGTACTATGCAAAGCAAAAGTGTCTTTATCAGGCCAAATTACTTTTAGAATAAGTGCAAAGGGTTATAGTAAATAGAGGCTGGTGTAGTCACATAATGGGATGCCCCAACAGCAGAGCACCTGGGAGCAGTAGTACTATGCACAGCAAAAGTGTCTTTATCAGGCCAAATTACTTTTAGAATAAGTGCAAAGGGTTATAGTAAATAGAGGCTGGTGTAGTCACAGAATGGGATGCCCCAACAGCAGTGCACCTGGGAGCAGTAGTACTATGCAAAGCAAAAGTGTCTTTATCAGGCCAAATTACTTTTAGAATAAGTGCAAAGGGTTATAGTAAATAGAGGCTGGTGTAGTCACAGAATGGGATGCCCCAACAGCAGAGCACCTGGGAGCAGTAGTACTATGCACAGCAAAAGTGTCTTTATCAGGCCAAATTACTTTTAGAATAAGTGCAAAGGGTTATAGTAAATAGAGGCTGGTGTAGTCACAGAATGGGATGCCCCAACAGCAGTGAACCTGGGAGCAGCAGTACTATGCAAAGCAAAAGTGTCTTTATCAGGCCAAATTACTTTTAGAATAAGTGCAAAGGGTTATATTAAATAGAGGCTGGTGTAGTCACAGAATGGGATGCCCCAACAGCAGAGCACCTGGGAGCAGTAGTACTATGCACAGCAAAAGTGTCTTTATCAGGCCAAATTACTTTTAGAATAAGTGCAAAGGGTTATAGTAAATAGAGGCTGGTGTAGTCACAGAATGGGATGCCCCAACAGCAGTGCACCTGGGAGCAGTAGTACTATGCCCAGCAAAAGTGTCTTTATCAGGCCAAATAACTGTTAGAATAAGTGCAAAGGGTTATAGTAAATAGAGGCTGGTGTAGTCACAGAATGGGATGCCCCAACAGCAGTGCACCTGGGAGCAGTAGTACTATGCAAAGCAAAAGTGTCTTTATCAGGCCAAATTACTTTTAGAATAAGGGCAAAGGGTTATAGTAAATAGAGGCTGGTGTAGTCACAGAATGGGATGCCCCAACAGCAGAGCACCTGGGAGCAGTAGTACTATGCACAGCAAAAGTGTCTTTATCAGGCGAAATTACTTTTAGAATAAGTGCAAAGGGTTATAGTAAATAGAGGCTGGTGTAGTCACAGAATGGGATGCCCCAACAGCAGTGCACCTGGGAGCAGTAGTACTATGCAAAGCAAAAGTGTCTTTATCAGGCCAAATTACTTTTAGAATAAGTGCAAAGGGTTATAGTAAATAGAGGCTGGTGTAGTCACAGAATGGGATGCCCCAAAAGCAGAGCACCTGGGAGCAGTAGTACTATGCACAGCAAAAGTGTCTTTATCAGGCCATATTACTTTTAGAATAAGTGCAAAGGGTTATAGTAAATAGAGGCTGGTGTAGTCACAGAATGGGATGCCCCAACAGCAGAGCACCTGGGAGCAGTAGTACTATGCACAGCAAAAGTGTCTTTATCAGGCCAAATTACTTTTAGAATAAGTGCAAAGGGTTATAGTAAATAGAGGCTGGTGTAGTCACAGAATGGGATGCCCCAACAGCAGTGCACCTGGGAGCAGTAGTACTATGCGAAGCAAAAGTGTCTTTATCAGGCCAAATTACTTTTAGAATAAGTGCAAAGGGTTATAGTAAATAGAGGCTGGTGTAGTCACAGAATGGGATGCCCCAACAGCAGAGCACCTGGGAGCAGTAGTACTATGCACAGCAAAAGTGTCTTTATCAGGCCAAATTACTGTTAGAATAAGTGCAAAGGGTTATAGTAAATAGAGGCTGGTGTAGTCACAGAATGGGAAGCCCCAACAGCAGAGCACCTGGGAGCAGTAGTACTATGCACAGCAAAAGTGTCTTTATCAGGCCAAATTACTTTTAGAATAAGTGCAAAGGGTTATAGTAAATAGAGGCTGGTGTAGTCACAGAATGGGATGCCCCAACAGCAGAGCACCTGGGAGCAGTAGTACTATGCACAGCAAAAGTGTCTTTATCAGGCCCAATTACTTTTAGAATAAGTGCAAAGGGTTATAGTAAATAGAGGCTAGTGTAGTCACAGAATGGGATGCCCCAACAGCAGTGCACCTGGGAGCAGTAGTACTATGCACAGCAAAAGTGTCTTTATCAGGCCAAATTACTTTTAGAATAAGTGCAAAGGGTTATAGTAAATAGAGGCTGGTGTAGTCACAGAATGGGATGCCCCAACAGCAGAGCACCTGGGAGCAGTAGTACTATGCACAGCAAAAGTGTCTTTATCAGGCCAAATTACTTTTAGAATAAGTGCAAAGGGTTATAGTAAATAGAGGCTGGTGTAGTCACAGAATAAGATGCCCCAACAGCAGTGCACCTGGGAGCAGTAGTACGATGCAAAGCAAAAGTGTCTTTATCAGGCCAAATTACTTTTAGAATAAGTGCAAAGGGTTATAGTAAATAGAGGCTGGTGTAGTCACAGAATGGGATGCCCCAACAGCAGAGCACCTGGGAGCAGTAGTACTATGCACAGCAAAAGTGTCTTTATCAGGCCAAATTACTTTTAGAATAAGTGCAAAGGGTTATAGTAAATAGAGGCTGGTGTAGTCACAGAATGGGAAGCCCCAACAGCAGTGCACCTGGGAGCAGTAGTAATATGCAAAGCAAAAGTGTCTTTATCAGGCCAAATTACTTTTAAAATAGGTGCAAAGGGTTATAGTAAATAGAGGCTGGTGTAGTCACAGAATGGGATGCCCCAACAGCAGTGCACCTGGGAGCAGTAGAACTATGCACAGCAAAAGTGTCTTTATCAGGCCAAATTACTTTTAGAATAAGTGCAAAGGGTTATAGTAAATAGAGGCTGGTGTAGTCACAGAATGGGATGCCCCAACAGCAGAGCACCTGGGAGCAGTAGTACTATGCACAGCAAAAGTGTCTTTATCAGGCCAAATTACTTTTAGAATAAGTGCAAAGGGTTATAGTAAATAGAGGCTGGTGTAGTCACAGAATAAGATGCCCCAACAGCAGTGCACCTGGGAGCAGTAGTACGATGCAAAGCAAAAGTGTCTTTATCAGGCCAAATTACTTTTAGAATAAGTGCAAAGGGTTATAGTAAATAGAGGCTGGTGTAGTCACAGAATGGGATGCCCCAACAGCAGAGCACCTGGGAGCAGTAGTACTATGCACAGCAAAAGTGTCTTTATCAGGCCAAATTACTTTTAGAATAAGTGCAAAGGGTTATAGTAAATAGAGGCTGGTGTAGTCACAGAATGGGAAGCCCCAACAGCAGTGCACCTGGGAGCAGTAGTAATATGCAAAGCAAAAGTGTCTTTATCAGGCCAAATTACTTTTAAAATAGGTGCAAAGGGTTATAGTAAATAGAGGCTGGTGTAGTCACAGAATGGGATGCCCCAACAGCAGTGCACCTGGGAGCAGTAGAACTATGCACAGCAAAAGTGTCTTTATCAGGCCAAATTACTTTTAGAATAAGTGCAAAGGGTTATAGTAAATAGAGGCTGGTGTAGTCACAGAATGGGATGCCCCAACAGCAGAGCACCTGGGAGCAGTAGTACTATGCACAGCAAAAGTGTCTTTATCAGGCCAAATTACTTTTAGAATAAGTGCAAAGGGTTATAGTAAATAGAGGCTGGTGTAGTCACAGAATGGGATGCCCCAACAGCAGTGCACCTGGGAGCAGTAGTAATATGCAAAGCAAAAGTGTCTTTATCAGGCCAAATTACTTTTAAAATAGGTGCAAATGGTTATAGTAAATAGAGGCTGGTGTAGTCACATAATGGGATGCCCCAACAGCAGAGCACCTGGGAGCAGTAGTACTATGCACAGCAAAAGTGTCTTTATCAGGCCAAATTACTTTTAGAATAAGTGCAAAGGGTTATAGTAAATAGAGGCTGGTGTAGTCACAGAATGGGATGCCCCAACAGCAGTGCACCTGGGAGCAGTAGTACTATGCAAAGCAAAAGTGTCTTTATCAGGCCAAATTACTTTTAGAATAAGTGCAAAGGGTTATAGTAAATAGAGGCTGGTGTACTCACAGAATGGGATGCCCCAACAGCAGAGCACCTGGGAGCAGTAGTACTATTCACAGCAAAAGTGTCTTTATCAGGCCAAATTACTTTTAGAATAAGTGCAAAGGGTTATAGTAAATAGAGGCTGGTGTAGTCACAGAATAAGATGCCCCAACAGCAGTGCACCTGGGAGCAGTAGTACGATGCAAAGCAAAAGTGTCTTTATCAGGCCAAATTACTTTTAGAATAAGTGCAAAGGGTTATAGTAAATAGAGGCTGGTGTAGTCACAGAATGGGATGCCCCAACAGCAGAGCACCTGGGAGCAGTAGTACTATGCACAGCAAAAGTGTCTTTATCAGGCCAAATTACTTTTAGAATAAGTGCAAAGGGTTATAGTAAATAGAGGCTGGTGTAGTCACAGAATGGGAAGCCCCAACAGCAGTGCACCTGGGAGCAGTAGTAATATGCAAAGCAAAAGTGTCTTTATCAGGCCAAATTACTTTTAAAATAGGTGCAAAGGGTTATAGTAAATAGAGGCTGGTGTAGTCACAGAATGGGATGCCCCAACAGCAGTGCACCTGGGAGCAGTAGAACTATGCACAGCAAAAGTGTCTTTATCAGGCCAAATTACTTTTAGAATAAGTGCAAAGGGTTATAGTAAATAGAGGCTGGTGTAGTCACAGAATGGGATGCCCCAACAGCAGAGCACCTGGGAGCAGTAGTACTATGCACAGCAAAAGTGTCTTTATCAGGCCAAATTACTTTTAGAATAAGTGCAAAGGGTTATAGTAAATAGAGGCTGGTGTAGTCACAGAATGGGATGCCCCAACAGCAGTGCACCTGGGAGCAGTAGTAATATGCAAAGCAAAAGTGTCTTTATCAGGCCAAATTACTTTTAAAATAGGTGCAAATGGTTATAGTAAATAGAGGCTGGTGTAGTCACATAATGGGATGCCCCAACAGCAGAGCACCTGGGAGCAGTAGTACTATGCACAGCAAAAGTGTCTTTATCAGGCCAAATTACTTTTAGAATAAGTGCAAAGGGTTATAGTAAATAGAGGCTGGTGTAGTCACAGAATGGGATGCCCCAACAGCAGTGCACCTGGGAGCAGTAGTACTATGCAAAGCAAAAGTGTCTTTATCAGGCCAAATTACTTTTAGAATAAGTGCAAAGGGTTATAGTAAATAGAGGCTGGTGTAGTCACAGAATGGGATGCCCCAACAGCAGAGCACCTGGGAGCAGTAGTACTATGCACAGCAAAAGTGTCTTAATCAGGCCAAATTACTTTTAGAATAAGTGCAAAGGGTTATAGTAAAAAGAGGCTGGTGTAGTCACAGAATGGGATGCCCCAACACCAGAGCACCTGGGAGCAGTAGTACTATGCACAGCAAAAGTGTCTTTATCGGGCCAAATTACTTTTAGAATAAGTGCAAAGGGTTATAGTAAATAGAGGCTGGTGTAGTCACAGAATGGGATGCCCCAATAGCAGTGCACCTGGGAGCAGTAGTACTATGCAAAGCAAAAGTGTCTTTATCAGGCCAAATTACTTTTAGAATAAGTGCAAAGGGTTATAGTAAATAGAGGCTGGTGTAGTCACAGAATGGGATGCCCCAACAGCAGTGCACCTGGGAGCAGTAGTACTATGCACAGCAAAAGTGTCTTTATCAGGCCAAATTACTTTTAGAATAATTGCAAAGGGTTATAGTAAATAGAGGCTGGTGTAGTCACAGAATGGGATGCCCCAACAGCAGTAAACCTGGGAGCAGTAGTACTATGCAAAGCAAAAGTGTCTTTATCAGGCCAAATTACTTTTAGAATAAGTGCAAAGGGTTATAGTAAATAGAGGCTGGTGTAGTCACAGAATGGGATGCCCCAACAGCAGAGCACCTGGGAGCAGTAGTACTATGCACAGCAAAAGTGTCTTTATCAGGCCAAATTACTTTTAGAATAAGTGCAAAGGGTTATAGTAAATAGAGGCTGGTGTAGTCACAGAATGGGATGCCCCAACAGCAGTGCACCTGGGAGCAGTAGTACTATGCCCAGCAAAAGTGTCTTTATCAGGCCAAATTGCTTTTAGAATAAGTGCAAAGGGTTATAGTAAATAGAGGCTGGTGTAGTCACAGAATGGGATGCCCCAACAGCAGTGCACCTTGGAGCAGTAGTACTATGCAAAGCAAAAGTGTCTTTATCAGGCCAAATTACTTTTAGAATAAGTGCAAAGGGTTATAGTAAATAGAGGCTGGTGTAGTCACAGAATGGGATGCCCCAACAGCAGAGCACCTGGGAGCAGTAGTACTATGCACAGCAAAAGTGTCTTTATCAGACCAAATTACTTTTAGAATAAGTGCAAAGGGTTATAGTAAATAGGGGCTGGTGTAGTCACAGAATGGGATGCCCCAACAGCAGTGCACCTGGGAGCAGTAGTACTATGCAAAGCAAAAGTGTCTTTATCAGGCCAAATTACTTTTAGAATAAGTGCAAAGGGTTATAGTAAATAGAGGCTGGTGTAGTCACAGAATGGGATGCCCCAACAGCAGTGCACCTGGGAGCAGTAGTACTATGCCCTGCAAAAGTGTCTTTATCAGGCCAAGTTGCTTTTAGAATAAGTGCAAAGGGTTATAGTAAATAGAGGCTGGTGTAGTCACAGAATGGGATGCCCCAACAGCAGTGCACCTTGGAGCAGTAGTACTATGCAAAGCAAAAGTGTCTTTATCAGGCCAAATTACTTTTAGAATAAGTGCAAAGGGTTATAGTAAATAGAGGCTGGTGTAGTCACAGAATGGGATGCCCCAACAGCAGAGCACCTGGGAGCAGTAGTACTATGCACAGCAAAAGTGTCTTTATCAGACCAAATTACTTTTAGAATAAGTGCAAAGGGTTATAGTAAATAGAGGCTGGTGTAGTCACAGAATGGGATGCCCCAACAGCAGTGCACCTGGGAGCAGTAGTACTATGCAAAGCAAAAGTGTCTTTATCAGGCCAAATTACTTTTAGAATAAGTGCAAAGGGTTATAGTAAATAGAGGCTGGTGTAGTCACAGAACGGGATGCCCCAACAGCAGTGCACCTGGGAGCAGTAGTACTATGCACAGCAAAAGTGTCTTTATCAGGCCAAATTACTTTTAGAATAATTGCAAAGGGTTATAGTAAATAGAGGCTGGTGTAGTCACAGAATGGGATGCCCCAACAGCAGTGAACCTGGGAGCAGTAGTACTATGCAATGCAAAAGTGTCTTTATCAGGCCAAATTACTTTTAGAATAAGTGCAAAGGGTTATAGTAAATAGAGGCTGGTGTAGTCACAGAATGGGATGCCCCAACAGCAGAGCACCTGGGAGCAGTAGTACTATGCACAGCAAAAGTGTCTTTAACAGGCCAAATTACTTTTAGAATAAGTGCAAAGGGTTATAGTAAATAGAGGCTGGTGTAGTCACAGAATGGGATGCCCCAACAGCAGTGCACCTGGGAGCAGTAGTACTATGCCCAGCAAAAGTGTCTTTATCAGGCCAAATTGCTTTTAGAATAAGTGCAAAGGGTTATAGTAAACAGAGGCTGGTGTAGTCACAGAATGGGATGCCCCAACAGCAGTGCACCTGGGAGCAGTAGTACTATGCAAAGCAAAAGTGTCTTTATCAGGCCAAATTACTTTTAGAATAAGTGCAAAGGGTTATAGTAAATAGAGGCTGGTGTAGTCACAGAATGGGATGCCCCAACAGCAGAGCACCTGGGAGCAGTAGTACTATGCACAGCAAAAGTGTCTTTATCAGACCAAATTACTTTTAAAATAAGTGCAAAGGGTTATAGTAAATAGAGGCTGGTGTAGTCACAGAATGGGATGCCCCAACAGCAGTGCACCTGGGAGCAGTAGTAATATGCAAAGCAAAAGTGTCTTTATCAGGCCAAATTACTTTTAAAATAGGTGCAAATGGTTATAGTAAATAGAGGCTGGTGTAGTCACATAATGGGATGCCCCAACAGCAGAGCACCTGGGAGCAGTAGTACTATGCACAGCAAAAGTGTCTTTATCAGGCCAAATTACTTTTAGAATAAGTGCAAAGGGTTATA
The DNA here is from genome assembly GCA_027917425.1 of Gastrophryne carolinensis. Classification (NCBI taxonomy): domain Eukaryota; kingdom Metazoa; phylum Chordata; class Amphibia; order Anura; family Microhylidae; genus Gastrophryne; species Gastrophryne carolinensis. Next base: position 291,739,808 of record CM051234.1, read on the forward strand.
GTAAATAGAGGCTGGTGTAGTCACAGAATGGGATGCCCCAACAGCAGTGCACCTGGGAGCAGTAGTACTATGCAAAGCAAAAGTGTCTTTATCAGGCCAAATTACTTTTAGAATAAGTGCAAAGGGTTATAGTAAATAGAGGCTGGTGTAGTCACAGAATGGGATGCCCCAACAGCAGAGCACCTGGGAGCAGTAGTACTATGCACAGCAAAAGTGTCTTTATCAGGCCAAATTACTTTTAGAATAAGTGCAAAGGGTTATAGTAAAAAGAGGCTGGTGTAGTCACAGAATGGGATGCCCCAACACCAGAGCACCTGGGAGCAGTAGTACTATGCACAGCAAAAGTGTCTTTATCAGGCCAAATTACTTTTAGAATAAGTGCAAAGGGTTATAGTAAATAGAGGCTGGTGTAGTCACAGAATGGGATGCCCCAACAGCAGTGCACCTGGGAGCAGTAGTACTATGCAAAGCAAAAGCGTCTTGATCAGGCCAAATTACTTTTAGAATAAGTGCAAAGGGTTATAGTAAATAGAGGCTGGTGTAGTCACAGAATGGGATGCCCCAACAGCAGTGCACCTGGGAGCAGTAGTACTATGCACAGCAAAAGTGTCTTTATCAGGCCAAATTACTTTTAGAATAATTGCAAAGGGTTATAGTAAATAGAGGCTGGTGTAGTCACAGAATGGGATGCCCCAACAGCAGTGAACCTGGGAGCAGTAGTACTATGCAAAGCAAAAGTTTCTTTATCAGGCCAAATTACTTTTAGAATAAGTGCAAAGGGTTATAGTAAATAGAGGCTGGTGTAGTCACAGAATGGGATGCCCCAACAGCAGAGCACCTGGGAGCAGTAGTACTATGCACAGCAAAAGTGTCTTTATCAGGCCAAATTACTTTTAGAATAAGTGCAAAGGGTTATAGTAAATAGAGGCTGGTGTAGTCACAGAATGGGATGCCCCAACAGCAGTGCACCTGGGAGCAGTAGTACTATGCCCAGCAAAAGTGTCTTTATCAGGCCAAATTGCTTTTAGAATAAGTGCAAAGGGTTATAGTAAATAGAGGCTGGTGTAGTCACAGAATGGGATGCCCCAACAGCAGTGCACCTGGGAGCAGTAGTACTATGCAAAGCAAAAGTGTCTTTATCAGGCCAAATTACTTTTAGAATAAGTGCAAAGGGTTATAGTAAATAGAGGCTGGTGTAGTCACAGAATGGGATGCCCCAACAGCAGAGCACCTGGGAGCAGTAGTACTATGCACAGCAAAAGTGTCTTTATCAGACCAAATTACTTTTAGAATAAGTGCAAAGGGTTATAGTAAATAGAGGCTGGTGTAGTCACAGAATGGGATGCCCCAACAGCAGTGCACCTGGGAGCAGTAGTACTATGCAAAGCAAAAGTGTCTTTATCAGGCCAAATTTCTTTTAGAATAAGTGCAAAGGGTTATAGTAAATATAGGCTGGTGTAGTCACAGAATGGGATGCCCCAACAGCAGAGCACCTGTGAGCAGTAGTACTATGCACAGCAAAAGTGTCTTTATCAGGCCAAATTACTTTTAGAATAAGTGCAAAGGGTTATAGTAAATAGAGGCTGGTGTAGTCACAGAATGGGATGCCCCAACAGCAGAGCACCTGGGAGCAGTAGTACTATGCACAGCAAAAGTGTCTTTATCAGGCCCAATTACTTTTAGAATAAGTGCAAAGGGTTATAGTAAATAGAGGCTGGTGTACTCACAGAATGGGATGCCCCAACAGCAGTGCACCTGGGAGCAGTAGTACTATGTGAAGCAAAAGTGTCTTTACCAGGCCAAATTACTTTTAGAATAAGTGCAAAGGGTTATAGTAAATAGAGGCTGGTGTAGTCACAGAATGGGATGCCCCAACAGCAGTGCACCTGGGAGCAGTAGTACTATGCACAGCAAAAGTGTCTTTATCAGGCCAAATTACTTTTAGAATAAGTGCAAAGGGTTATAGTAAAAAGAGGCTGGTGTAGTCACAGAATGGGATGCCCCAACAGCAGTGCACCTGGGAGCAGTAGTACTATGCAAAGCAAAAGTGTCTTTATCAGGCCAAATTACTTTTAGAATAAGTGCAAAGGGTTATAGTAAAAAGAGGCTGGTGTAGTCACAGAATGGGATGCCCCAACACCAGAGCACCTGGGAGCAGTAGTACTATGCAAAGCAAAAGTGTCTTTATCAGGCCAAATTACTTTTAGAATAAGTGCAAAGGGTTATAGTAAATAGAGGCTGGTGTAGTCACAGAATGGGATGCCCCAACAGCAGAGCACCTGGGTGCAGTAGTACTATGCACAGCAAAAGTGTCTTTATCAGGCCAAATTACTTTTAGAATAAGTGCAAAGGGTTATAGTAAATAGAGGCTGGTGTAGTCACAGAATGGGATGCCCCAACAGCAGAGCACCTGGGAGCAGTAGTACTATGCACAGCAAAAGTGTCTTTATCAGGCCAAATTACTTTTAGAATAAGTGCAAAGGGTTATAGTAAATAGAGGCTGGTGTAGTCACAGAATGGGATGCCCCAACAGCAGAGCACCTGGGAGCAGTAGTACTATGCACAGCAAAAGTGTCTTTATCAGGCCCAATTACTTTTAGAATAAGTGCAAAGGGTTATAGTAAATAGAGGCTGGTGTACTCACAGAATGGGATGCCCCAACAGCAGTGCACCTGGGAGCAGTAGTACTATGCGAAGCAAAAGTGTCTTTACCAGGCCAAATTACTTTTAGAATAAGTGCAAAGGGTTATAGTAAATAGAGGCTGGTGTAGTCACAGAATGGGATGCCCCAACAGCAGTGCACCTGGGAGCAGTAGTACTATGCACAGCAAAAGTGTCTTTATCAGGCCAAATTACTTTTAGAATAAGTGCAAAGGGTTATAGTAAAAAGAGGCTGGTGTAGTCACAGAATGGGATGCCCCAACAGCAGTGCACCTGGGAGCAGTAGTACTATGCAAAGCAAAAGTGTCTTTATCAGGCCAAATTACTTTTAGAATAAGTGCAAAGGGTTATAGTAAAAAGAGGCTGGTGTAGTCACAGAATGGGATGCCCCAACACCAGAGCACCTGGGAGCAGTAGTACTATGCACAGCAAAAGTGTCTTTATCAGGCCAAATTACTTTTAGAATAAGTGCAAAGGGTTATAGTAAATAGAGGCTGGTGTAGTCACAGAATGGGATGCCCCAACAGCAGTGCACCTGGGAGCAGTAGTACTATGCAAAGCAAAAGTGTCTTTATCAGGCCAAATTACTTTTAGAATAAGTGCAAAGGGTTATAGTAAATAGAGGCTGGTGTAGTCACAGAATGGGATGCCCCAACAGCAGAGCACCTGGGTGCAGTAGTACTATGCACAGCAAAAGTGTCTTTATCAGGCCAAATTACTTTTAGAATAAGTGCAAAGGGTTATAGTAAATAGAGGCTGGTGTAGTCACAGAATGGGATGCCCCAACAGCAGTGTACCTGGGAGCAGTAGTACTATGCACGGCAAAAGTGTCTTTATCAGGCCAAATTACTTTTAGAATAAGTGCAAAGGGTTATAGTAAATAGAGGCTGGTGTAGTCACAGAATGGGATGCCCCAACAGCAGTGCACCTGGGAGCAGTAGTACTATGCAAAGCAAAAGTGTCTTTATCAGGCCAAATTACTTTTAGAATAAGTGCAAAGGGTTATAGTAAATAGAGGCTGGTGTAGTCACAGAATGGGATGCCCCAACAGCAGAGCACCTGGGAGCAGTAGTACTATGCACAGCAAAAGTGTCTTTATCAGGCCAAATTACTTTTAGAATAAGTGCAAAGGGTTATAGTAAATAGAGGCTGGTGTAGTCACAGAATGGGATGCCCCAACAGCAGAGCACCTGGGAGCAGTAGTACTATGCACAGCAAAAGTGTCTTTATCAGGCCAAATTACTTTTAGAATAAGTGCAAAGGGTTATAGTAAATAGAGGCTGGTGTAGTCACAGAATGGGATGCCCCAACAGCAGTGCACCTGGGAGCAGTAGTACTATGCAAAGCAAAAGTGTCTTTATCAGGCCAAATTACTTTTAGAATAAGTGCAAAGGGTTATAGTAAATAGAGGCTGGTGTAGTCACAGAATGGGATGCCCCAACAGCAGAGCACCTGGGAGCAGTAGTACTATGCACAGCAAAAGTGTCTTTATCAGGCCAAATTACTTTTAGAATAAGTGCAAAGGGTTATAGTAAATAGAGGCTGGTGTAGTCACAGAATGGGATGCCCCAACAGCAGTGCACCTGGGAGCAGTAGTACTATGCACAGCAAAAGTGTCTTTATCAGGCCAAATTACTTTTAGAATAAGTGCAAAGGGTTATAGTAAATAGAGGCTGGTGTAGTCACAGAATGGGATGCCCCAACAGCAGAGCACCTGGGAGCAGTAGTACTATGCACAGCAAAAGTGTCTTTATCAGGCCAAATTACTTTTAGAATAAGTGCAAAGGGTTATAGTAAATAGAGGCTGGTGTAGTCACAGAATAAGATGCCCCAACAGCAGTGCACCTGGGAGCAGTAGTACGATGCACAGCAAAAGTGTCTTTATCAGGCCAAATTACTTTTAGAATAAGTGCAAAGGGTTATAGTAAATAGAGGCTGGTGTAGTCACAGAATGGGATGCCCCAACAGCAGAGCACCTGGGAGCAGTAGTACTATGCATAGCAAAAGTGTCTTTATCAGGCCAAATTACTTTTAGAATAAGTGCAAAGGGTTATAGTAAATAGAGGCTGGTGTAGTCACAGAATGGGATGCCCCAACAGCAGTGCACCTGGGAGCAGTAGTAATATGCAAAGCAAAAGTGTCTTTATCAGGCCAAATTACTTTTAAAATAGGTGCAAAGGGTTATAGTAAATAGAGGCTGGTGTAGTCACAGAATGGGATGCCCCAACAGCAGTGCACCTGGGAGCAGTAGTACTATGCACAGCAAAAGTGTCTTTATCAGGCCAAATTACTTTTAGAATAAGTGCAATGGGTTATAGTAAATAGAGGCTGGTGTAGTCACAGAATGGGATGCCCCAACAGCAGAGCACCTGGGAGCAGTAGTACTTTGCACAGCAAAAGTGTCTTTATCAGGCCAAATTACTTTTAGAATAAGTGCAAAGGGTTATAGTAAATAGAGGCTGGTGTAGTCACAGAATGGGATGCCCCAACAGCAGTGCACCTGGGAGCAGTAGTAATATGCAAAGCAAAAGTGTCTTTATCAGGCCAAATTACTTTTAAAATAGGTGCAAAGGGTTATAGTAAATAGAGGCTGGTGTAGTCACATAATGGGATGTCCCAACAGCAGAGCACCTGGGAGCAGTAGTACTATGCACAGCAAAAGTGTCTTTATCAGGCCAAATTACTTTTAGAATAAGTGCAAAGGGTTATAGTAAATAGAGGCTGGTGTAGTCACAGAATGGGATGCCCCAACAGCAGTGCACCTGGGAGCAGTAGTACTATGCAAAGCAAAAGTGTCTTTATCAGGCCAAATTACTTTTAGAATAAGTGCAAAGGGTTATAGTAAATAGAGGCTGGTGTAGTCACAGAATGGGATGCCCCAACAGCAGAGCACCTGGGAGCAGTAGTACTATGCACAGCAAAAGTGTCTTTATCAGGCCAAATTACTTTTAGAAGAAGTGCAAAGGGTTATAGTAAATAGAGGCTGGTGTAGTCACAGAATAAGATGCCCCAACAGCAGTGCACCTGGGAACAGTAGTACGATGCAAAGCAAAAGTGTCTTTATCAGGCCAAATTACTTTTAGAATAAGTGCAAAGGGTTATAGTAAATAGAGGCTGGTGTAGTCACAGAATGGGATGCCCCAACAGCAGAGCACCTGGGAGCAGTAGTACTATGCACAGCAAAAGTGTCTTTATCAGGCCAAATTACTTTTAGAATAAGTGCAAAGGGTTATAGTAAATAGAGGCTGGTGTAGTCACAGAATGGGATGCCCCAACAGCAGTGCACCTGGGAGCAGTAGTAATATGCAAAGCAAAAGTGTCTTTATCAGGCCAAATTACTTTTAAAATAGGTGCAAGGGGTTATAGTAAATAGAGGCTGGTGTAGTCACAGAATGGGATGCCCCAACAGCAGTGCACCTGGGAGCAGTAGTACTATGCACAGCAAAAGTGTCTTTATCAGGCCAAATTACTTTTAGAATAAGTGCAAAGGGTTATAGTAAATAGAGGCTGGTGTAGTCACAGAATGGGATGCCCCAACAGCAGAGCACCTGGGAGCAGTAGTACTATGCACAGCAAAAGTGTCTTTATCAGGCCAAATTACTTTTAGAATAAGTGCAAAGGGTTATAGTAAATAGAGGCTGGTGTAGTCACAGAATGGGATGCCCCAACAGCAGTGCACCTGGGAGCAGTAGTAATATGCAAAGCAAAAGTGTCTTTATCAGGCCAAATTACTTTTAAAATAGGTGCAAAGGGTTATAGTAAATAGAGGCTGGTGTAGTCACAGAATAAGATGCCCCAACAGCAGTGCACCTGGGAGCAGTAGTACTATGCACAGCAAAAGTGTCTTTATCAGGCCAAATTACTTTTAGAATAAGTGCAAAGGGTTATAGTAAATAGAGGCTGGTGTAGTCACAGAATGGGATGCCCCAACAGCAGTGCACCTGGGAGCAGTAGTACTATGCACAGCAAAAGTGTCTTTATCAGGCCAAATTGCTTTTAGAATAAGTGCAAAGGGTTATAGTAAATAGAGGCTGGTGTAGTCACAGAATGGGATGCCCCAACAGCAGTGCACCTGGGAGCAGTAGTACTATGCCCAGCAAAAGTGTCTTTATCAGGCCAAATTGCTTTTAGAATAAGTGCAAAGGGTTATAGTAAATAGAGGCTGGTGTAGTCACAGAATGGGATGCCCCAACAGCAGTGCACCTGGGAGCAGTAGTACTATGCAAAGCAAAAGTGTCTTTATCAGGCCAAATTACTTTTAGAATAAGGGCAAAGGGTTATAGTAAATAGAGGCTGGTGTAGTCACAGAATGGGATGCCCCAACAGCAGAGCACCTGGGAGCAGTAGTACTATGCACAGCAAAAGTGTCTTTATAAGGCCAAATTACTTTTAGAATAAGTGCAAAGGGTTATAGTAAATAGAGGCTGGTGTAGTCACAGAATGGGATGCCCCAACAGCAGTGCACCTGGGAGCAGTAGTACTATGCAAAGCAAAAGTGTCTTTATCAGGCCAAATTACTTTTAGAATAAGTGCAAAGGGTTATAGTAAATAGAGGCTGGTGTAGTCACAGAATGGGATGCCCCAACAGCAGTGCACCTGGGAGCAGTAGTAATATGCAAAGCAAAAGTGTCTTTATCAGGCCAAATTACTTTTAAAATAGGTGCAAAGGGTTATAGTAAATAGAGGCTGGTGTAGTCACAGAATGGGATGCCCCAACAGCAGTGCACCTGGGAGCAGTAGTACTATGCACAGCAAAAGTGTCTTTATCAGGCCAAATTACTTTTAGAATAAGTGTAAAGGGTTATAGTAAATAGAGGCTGGTGTAGTCACAGAATGGGATGCCCCAACAGCAGAGCACCTGGGAGCAGTAGTACTATGCACAGCAAAAGTGTCTTTATCAGGCCAAATTACTTTTAGAATAAGTGCAAAGGGTTATAGTAAATAGAGGCTGGTGTAGTCACAGAATGGGATGCCCCAACAGCAGTGCACCTGGGAGCAGTAGTAATATGCAAAGCAAAAGTGTCTTTATCAGGCCAAATTACTTTTAAAATAGGTGCAAAGGGTTATAGTAAATAGAGGCTGGTGTAGTCACATAATGGGATGTCCCAACAGCAGAGCACCTGGGAGCAGTAGTACTATGCACAGCAAAAGTGTCTTTATCAGGCCAAATTACTTTTAGAATAAGTGCAAAGGGTTATAGTAAATAGAGGCTGGTGTAGTCACAGAATGGGATGCCCCAACAGCAGTGCACCTGGGAGCAGTAGTACTATGCAAAGCAAAAGTGTCTTTATCAGGCCAAATTACTTTTAGAATAAGTGCAAAGGGTTATAGTAAATAGAGGCTGGTGTAGTCACAGAATGGGATGCCCCAACAGCAGAGCACCTGGGAGCAGTAGTGCTATGCACAGCAAAAGTGTCTTTATCAGGCCAAATTACTTTTAGAAGAAGTGCAAAGGGTTATAGTAAATAGAGGCTGGTGTAGTCACAGAATAAGATGCCCCAACAGCAGTGCACCTGGGAGCAGTAGTACGATGCAAAGCAAAAGTGTCTTTATCAGGCCAAATTACTTTTAGAATAAGTGCAAAGGGTTATAGTAAATAGAGGCTGGTGTAGTCACAGAATGGGATGCCCCAACAGCAGAGCACCTGGGAGCAGTAGTACTATGCACAGCAAAAGTGTCTTTATCAGGCCAAATTACTTTTAGAATAAGTGCAAAGGCTTATAGTAAATAGAGGCTGGTGTAGTCACAGAATGGGATGCCCCAACAGCAGTGCACCTGGGAGCAGTAGTAATATGCAAAGCAAAAGTGTCTTTATCAGGCCAAATTACTTTTAAAATAGGTGCAAGGGGTTATAGTAAATAGAGGCTGGTGTAGTCACAGAATGGGATGCCCCAACAGCAGTGCACCTGGGAGCAGTAGTACTATGCACAGCAAAAGTGTCTTTATCAGGCCAAATTACTTTTAGAATAAGTGCAAAGGGTTATAGTAAATAGAGGCTGGTGTAGTCACAGAATGGGATGCCCCAACAGCAGAGCACCTGGGAGCAGTAGTACTATGCACAGCAAAAGTGTCTTTATCAGGCCAAATTACTTTTAGAATAAGTGCAAAGGGTTATAGTAAATAGAGGCTGGTGTAGTCACAGAATGGGATGCCCCAACAGCAGTGCACCTGGGAGCAGTAGTAATATGCAAAGCAAAAGTGTCTTTATCAGGCCAAATTACTTTTAAAATAGGTGCAAAGGGTTATAGTAAATAGAGGCTGGTGTAGTCACATAATGGGATGTCCCAACAGCAGAGCACCTGGGAGCAGTAGTACTATGCACAGCAAAAGTGTCTTTATCAGGCCAAATTACTTTTAGAATAAGTGCAAAGGGTTATAGTAAATAGAGGCTGGTGTAGTCACAGAATGGGATGCCCCAACAGCAGTGCACCTGGGAGCAGTAGTTCTATGCAAAGCAAAAGTGTCTTTATCAGGCCAAATTACTTTTAGAATAAGTGCAAAGGGTTATAGTAAATAGAGGCTGGTGTAGTCACAGAATGGGATGCCCCAACAGCAGAGCACCTGGGAGCAGTAGTACTATGCACAGCAAAAGTGTCTTTATCAGGCCAAATTACTTTTAGAAGAAGTGCAAAGGGTTATAGTAAATAGAGGCTGGTGTAGTCACAGAATAAGATGCCCCAACAGCAGTGCACATGGGAACAGTAGTACGATGCAAAGCAAAAGTGTCTTTATCAGGCCAAATTACTTTTAGAATAAGTGCAAAGGGTTATAGTAAATAGAGGCTGGTGTAGTCACAGAATGGGATGCCCCAACAGCAGTGCACCTGGGAGCAGTAGTAATATGCAAAGCAAAAGTGTCTTTATCAGGCCAAATTACTTTTAAAATAGGTGCAAGGGGTTATAGTAAATAGAGGCTGGTGTAGTCACAGAATGGGATGCCCCAACAGCAGTGCACCTGGGAGCAGTAGTACTATGCACAGCAAAAGTGTCTTTATCAGGCCAAATTACTTTTAGAATAAGTGCAAAGGGTTATAGTAAATAGAGGCTGGTGTAGTCACAGAATGGGATGCCCCAACAGCAGAGCACCTGGGAGCAGTAGTACTATGCACAGCAAAAGTGTCTTTATCAGGCCAAATTACTTTTAGAATAAGTGCAAAGGGTTATAGTAAATAGAGGCTGGTGTAGTCACAGAATGGGATGCCCCAACAGCAGTGCACCTGGGAGCAGTAGTAATATGCAAAGCAAAAGTGTCTTTATCAGGCCAAATTACTTTTAAAATAGGTGCAAAGGGTTATAGTAAATAGAGGCTGGTGTAGTCACAGAATGGGATGCCCCAACAGCAGTGCACCTGGGAGCAGTAGTACTATGCACAGCAAAAGTGTCTTTATCAGGCCAAATTGCTTTTAGAATAAGTGCAAAGGGTTATAGTAAATAGAGGCTGGTGTAGTCACAGAATGGGATGCCCCAACAGCAGTGCACCTGGGAGCAGTAGTACTATGCCCAGCAAAAGTGTCTTTATCAGGCCAAATTGCTTTTAGAATAAGTGCAAAGGGTTATAGTAAATAGAGGCTGGTGTAGTCACAGAATGGGATGCCCCAACAGCAGTGCACCTGGGAGCAGTAGTACTATGCAAAGCAAAAGTGTCTTTATCAGGCCAAATTACTTTTAGAATAAGGGCAAAGGGTTATAGTAAATAGAGGCTGGTGTAGTCACAGAATGGGATGCCCCAACAGCAGAGCACCTGGGAGCAGTAGTACTATGCACAGCAAAAGTGTCTTTATAAGGCCAAATTACTTTTAGAATAAGTGCAAAGGGTTATAGTAAATAGAGGCTGGTGTAGTCACAGAATGGGATGCCCCAACAGCAGTGCACCTGGGAGCAGTAGTACTATGCAAAGCAAAAGTGTCTTTATCAGGCCAAATTACTTTTAGAATAAGTGCAAAGGGTTATAGTAAATAGAGGCTGGTGTAGTCACAGAATGGGATGCCCCAACAGCAGTGCACCTGGGAGCAGTAGTAATATGCAAAGCAAAAGTGTCTTTATCAGGCCAAATTACTTTTAAAATAGGTGCAAAGGGTTATAGTAAATAGAGGCTGGTGTAGTCACAGAATGGGATGCCCCAACAGCAGTGCACCTGGGAGCAGTAGTACTATGCACAGCAAAAGTGTCTTTATCAGGCCAAATTACTTTTAGAATAAGTGCAAAGGGTTATAGTAAATAGAGGCTGGTGTAGTCACAGAATGGGATGCCCCAACAGCAGAGCACCTGGGAGCAGTAGTACTATGCACAGCAAAAGTGTCTTTATCAGGCCAAATTACTTTTAGAATAAGTGCAAAGGGTTATAGTAAATAGAGGCTGGTGTAGTCACAGAATGGGATGCCCCAACAGCAGTGCACCTGGGAGCAGTAGTAATATGCAAAGCAAAAGTGTCTTTATCAGGCCAAATTACTTTTAAAATAGGTACAAAGGGTTATAGTAAATAGAGGCTGGTGTAGTCACATAATGGGATGTCCCAACAGCAGAGCACCTGGGAGCAGTAGTACTATGCACAGCAAAAGTGTCTTTATCAGGCCAAATTACTTTTAGAATAAGTGCAAAGGGTTATAGTAAATAGAGGCTGGTGTAGTCACAGAATGGGATGCCCCAACAGCAGTGCACCTGGGAGCAGTAGTACTATGCAAAGCAAAAGTGTCTTTATCAGGCCAAATTACTTTTAGAATAAGTGCAAAGGGTTATAGTAAATAGAGGCTGGTGTAGTCACAGAATGGGATGCCCCAACAGCAGAGTACCTGGGAGCAGTAGTATTATGCACAGCAAAAGTGTCTTTATCAGGCCAAATTACTTTTAGAAGAAGTGCAAAGGGTTATAGTAAATAGAGGCTGGTGTAGTCACAGAATAAGATGCCCCAACAGCAGTGCACCTGGGAGCAGTAGTACGATGCAAAGCAAAAGTGTCTTTATCAGGCCAAATTACTTTTAGAATAAGTGCAAAGGGTTATAGTAAATAGAGGCTGGTGTAGTCACAGAATGGGATGCCCCAACAGCAGTGCACCTGGGAGCAGTAGTACTATGCACAGCAAAAGTGTCTTTATCAGGCCAAATTACTTTTAGAATAAGTGCAAAGGGTTATAGTAAATAGAGGCTGGTGTAGTCACAGAATGGGATGCCCCAACAGCAGTGCACCTGGGAGCAGTAGTAATATGCAAAGCAAAAGTGTCTTTATCAGGCCAAATTACTTTTAAAATAGGTGCAAGGGGTTATAGTAAATAGAGGCTGGTGTAGTCACAGAATGGGATGCCCCAACAGCAGTGCACCTGGGAGCAGTAGTACTATGCACAGCAAAAGTGTCTTTATCAGGCCAAATTACTTTTAGAATAAGTGCAAAGGGTTATAGTAAATAGAGGCTGGTGTAGTCACAGAATGGGATGCCCCAACAGCAGAGCACCTGGGAGCAGTAGTACTATGCACAGCAAAAGTGTCTTTATCAGGCCAAATTACTTTTAGAATAAGTGCAAAGGGTTATAGTAAATAGAGGCTGGTGTAGTCACAGAATGGGATGCCCCAACAGCAGTGCACCTGGGAGCAGTAGTAATATGCAAAGCAAAAGTGTCTTTATCAGGCCAAATTACTTTTAAAATAGGTGCAAAGGGTTATAGTAAATAGAGGCTGGTGTAGTCACAGAATAAGATGCCCCAACAGCAGTGCACCTGGGAGCAGTAGTACTATGCACAGCAAAAGTGTCTTTATCAGGCCAAATTACTTTTAGAATAAGTGCAAAGGGTTATAGTAAATAGAGGCTGGTGTAGTCACAGAATGGGATGCCCCAACAGCAGTGCACCTGGGAGCAGTAGTACTATGCACAGCAAAAGTGTCTTTATCAGGCCAAATTGCTTTTAGAATAAGTGCAAAGGGTTATAGTAAATAGAGGCTGGTGTAGTAACAGAATGGGATGCCCCAACAGCAGTGCACCTGGGAGCAGTAGTACTATGCCCAGCAAAAGTGTCTTTATCAGGCCAAATTGCTTTTAGAATAAGTGCAAAGGGTTATAGTAAATAGAGGCTGGTGTAGTCACAGAATGGGATGCCCCAACAGCAGTGCACCTGGGAGCAGTAGTACTATGCAAAGCAAAAGTGTCTTTATCAGGCCAAATTACTTTTAGAATAAGGGCAAAGGGTTATAGTAAATAGAGGCTGGTGTAGTCACAGAATGGGATGCCCCAACAGCAGAGCACCTGGGAGCAGTAGTACTATGCACAGCAAAAGTGTCTTTATAAGGCCAAATTACTTTTAGAATAAGTGCAAAGGGTTATAGTAAATAGAGGCTGGTGTAGTCACAGAATGGGATGCCCCAACAGCAGTGCACCTGGGAGCAGTAGTACTATGCAAAGCAAAAGTGTCTTTATCAGGCCAAATTACTTTTAGAATAAGTGCAAAGGGTTATAGTAAATAGAGGCTGGTGTAGTCACAGAATGGGATGCCCCAACAGCAGAGCACCTGGGAGCAGTAGTACTATGCACAGCAAAAGTGTCTTTATCAGGCCAAATTACTTTTAGAATAAGTGCAAAGGGTTATAGTAAATAGAGGCTGGTGTAGTCACAGAATGGGATGCCCCAACAGCAGAGCACCTGGGAGCAGTAGTACTATGCACAGCAAAAGTCTCTTTATCAGGCCCAATTACTTTTAGAATAAGTGCAAAGGGTTATAGTAAATAGAGGCTGGTGTACTCACAGAATGGGATGCCCCAACAGCAGTGCACCTGGGAGCAGTAGTAATATGCAAAGCAAAAGTGTCCTTATCAGGCCAAATTACTTTTAAAATAGGTGCAAAGGGTTATAGTAAATAGAGGCTGGTGTAGTCACATAATGGGATGCCCCAACAGCAGAGCACCTGGGAGCAGTAGTACTATGCACAGCAAAAGTGTCTTTATCAGGCCAAATTACTTTTAGAATAAGTGCAAAGGGTTATAGTAAATAGAGGCTGGTGTAGTCACAGAATGGGATGCCCCAACAGCAGTGCACCTGGGAGCAGTAGTACTATGCAAAGCAAAAGTGTCTTTATGAGGCCAAATTACTTTTAGAATAAGTGCAAAGGGTTATAGTAAATAGAGGCTGGTGTAGTCACAGAATGGGATGCCCCAACAGCAGAGCACCTGGGAGCAGTAGTACTATGCACAGCAAAAGTGTCTTTATCAGGCCAAATTACTTTTAGAAGAAGTGCAAAGGGTTATAGTAAATAGAGGCTGGTGTAGTCAGAGAATAAGATGCCCCAACAGCAGTGCACCTGGGAGCAGTAGTACGATGCAAAGCAAAAGTGTCTTTATCAGGCCAAATTACTTTTAGAATAAGTGCAAAGGGTTATAGTAAATAGAGGCTGGTGTAGTCACAGAATGGGATGCCCCAACAGCAGAGCACCTGGGAGCAGTAGTACTATGCACAGCAAAAGTGTCTTTATCAGGCCAAATTACTTTTAGAATAAGTGCAAAGGGTTATAGTAAATAGAGGCTGGTGTAGTCACAGAATGGGATGCCCCAACAGCAGTGCACCTGGGAGCAGTAGTAATATGCAAAGCAAAAGTGTCTTTATCAGGCCAAATTACTTTTAAAATAGGTGCAAGGGGTTATAGTAAATAGGGGCTGGTGTAGTCACAGAATGGGATGCCCCAACAGCAGTGCACCTGGGAGCAGTAGTACTATGCACAGCAAAAGTGTCTTTATCAGGCCAAATTACTTTTAGAATAAGTGCAAAGGGTTATAGTAAATAGAGGCTGGTGTAGTCACAGAATGGGATGCCCCAACAGCAGAGCACCTGGGAGCAGTAGTACTATGCCCAGCAAAAGTGTCTTTATCAGGCCAAATTACTTTTAGAATAAGTGCAAAGGGTTATAGTAAATAGAGGCTGGTGTAGTCACAGAATGGGATGCCCCAACAGCAGTGCACCTGGGAGCAGTAGTAATATGCAAAGCAAAAGTGTCTTTATCAGGCCAAATTACTTTTAAAATAGGTGCAAAGGGTTATAGTAAATAGAGGCTGGTGTAGTCACAGAATAAGATGCCCCAACAGCAGTGCACCTGGGAGCAGTAGTACTATGCACAGCAAAAGTGTCTTTATCAGGCCAAATTACTTTTAGAATAAGTGCAAAGGGTTATAGTAAATAGAGGCTGGTGTAGTCACAGAATGGGATGCCCCAACAGCAGTGCACCTGGGAGCAGTAGTACTATGCAAAGCAAAAGTGTCTTTATCAGGCCAAATTACTTTTAGAATAAGTGCAAAGGGTTATAGTAAATAGAGGCTGGTGTAGTCACAGAATGGGATGCCCCAACAGCAGTGCACCTGGGAGCAGTAGTACTATGCACAGCAAAAGTGTCTTTATCAGGCCAAATTACTTTTAGAATAAGTGCAAAGGGTTATAGTAAATAGAGGCTGGTGTAGTCACAGAATGGGATGCCCCAACAGCAGAGCACCTGGGAGCAGTAGTACTATGCACAGCAAAAGTGTCTTTATCAGGCCAAATTACTTTTAGAATAAGTGCAAAGGGTTATAGTAAATAGAGGCTGGTGTAGTCACAGAATGGGATGCCCCAACAGCAGTGCACCTGGGAGCAGTAGTACTATGCCCAGCAAAAGTGTCTTTATCAGGCCAAATTGCTTTTAGAATAAGTGCAAAGGGTTATAGTAAATAGAGGCTGGTGTAGTCACAGAATGGGATGCCCCAACAGCAGTGCACCTGGGAGCAGTAGTACTATGCAAAGCAAAAGTGTCTTTATCAGGCCAAATTACTTTTAGAATAAGGGCAAAGGGTTATAGTAAATAGAGGCTGGTGTAGTCACAGAATGGGATGCCCCAACAGCAGAGCACCTGGGAGCAGTAGTACTATGCACAGCAAAAGTGTCTTTATCAGGCCAAATTACTTTTAGAATAAGTGCAAAGGGTTATAGTAAATAGAGGCTGGTGTAGTCACAGAATGGGATGCCCCAACAGCAGTGCACCTGGGAGCAGTAGTACTATGCAAAGCAAAAGTGTCTTTATCAGGCCAAATTACTTTTAGAATAAGTGCAAAGGGTTATAGTAAATAGAGGCTGGTGTAGTCACAGAATGGGATGCCCCAACAGCAGAGCACCTGGGAGCAGTAGTACTATGCACAGCAAAAGTGTCTTTATCAGGCCAAATTACTTTTAGAATAAGTGCAAAGGGTTATAGTAAATAGAGGCTGGTGTAGTCACAGAATGGGATGCCCCAACAGCAGAGCACCTGGGAGCAGTAGTACTATGCACAGCAAAAGTTTCTTTATCAGGCCCAATTACTTTTAGAATAAGTGCAAAGGGTTATAGTAAATAGAGGCTGGTGTACTCACAGAATGGGATGCCTCAACAGCAGTGCACCTGGGAGCAGTAGTAATATGCAAAGCAAAAGTGTCCTTATCAGGCCAAATTACTTTTAAATAGGTGCAAAGGGTTATAGTAAATAGAGGCTGGTGTAGTCACATAATGGGATGCCCCAACAGCAGAGCACCTGGGAGCAGTAGTACTATGCACAGCAAAAGTGTCTTTATCAGGCCAAATTACTTTTAGAATAAGTGCAAAGGGTTATAGTAAATAGAGGCTGGTGTAGTCACAGAATGGGATGCCCCAACAGCAGTGCACCTGGGAGCAGTAGTACTATGCAAAGCAAAAGTGTCTTTATCAGGCCAAATTACTTTTAGAATAAGTGCAAAGGGTTATAGTAAATAGAGGCTGGTGTAGTCACAGAATGGGATGCCCCAACAGCAGAGCACCTGGGAGCAGTAGTACTATGCACAGCAAAAGTGTCTTTATCAGGCCAAATTACTTTTAAAATAAGTGTAAAGGGTTATAGTAAAAAGAGGCTGGTGTAGTCACAGAATGGGATGCCCCAACACCAGAGCACCTGGGAGCAGTAGTACTATGCACAGCAAAAGTGTCTTTATCAGGCCAAATTACTTTTAGAATAAGTGCAAAGGGTTATAGTAAATAGAGGCTGGTGTAGTCACAGAATGGGATGCCCCAACAGCAGTGCACCTGGGAGCAGTAGTACTATGCAAAGCAAAAGTGTATTTATCAGGCCAAATTACTTTTAGAAGAAGTGCAAAGGGTTATAGTAAATAGAGGCTGGTGTAGTCACAGAATGGGATGCCCCAACAGCAGTGCACCTGGGAGCAGTAGTACTATGCACAGCAAAAGTGTCTTTATCATGCCAAATTACTTTTAGAATAAGTGCAAAGGGTTATAGTAAATAGAGGCTGGTGTAGTCACAGAATGGGATGCCCCAACAGCAGAGCACCTGGGAGCAGTAGTACTATGCAAAGCAAAAGTGTCTTTATCAGGCCAAATTACTTTTAGAATAAGTGCAAAGGGTTATAGTAAATAGAGGCTGGTGTAGTCACAGAATGGGATGCCCCAACAGCAGAGCACCTGGGAGCAGTAGTACTATGCACAGCAAAAGTGTCTTTATCAGGCCAAATTACTTTTAGAATAAGTGCAAAGGGTTATAGTAAATAGAGGCTGGTGTAGTCACAGAATGGGATGCCCCAACAGAAGTGCACCTGGGAGCAGTAGTACTATGCAAAGCAAAAGTGTCTTTATCAGGCCAAATTACTTTTAGAATAAGGGCAAAGGGTTATAGTAAATAGAGGCTGGTGTAGTCACAGAATGGGATGCCCCAACAGCAGAGCACCTGGGAGCAGTAGTACTATGCACAGCAAAAGTGTCTTTATCAGGCCAAATTACTTTTAGAATAAGTGCAAAGGGTTATAGTAAATAGAGGCTGGTGTAGTCACAGAATGGGATGCCCCAACAGCAGTGCACCTGGGAGCAGTAGTACTATGCAAAGCAAAAGTGTCTTTATCAGGCCAAATTACTTTTAGAATAAGTGCAAAGGGTTATAGTAAATAGAGGCTGGTGTAGTCACAGAATGGGATGCCCCAACAGCAGAGCACCTGGGAGCAGTAGTACTATGCACAGCAAAAGTGTCTTTATCAGGCCAAATTACTTTTAGAATAAGTGCAAAGGGTTATAGTAAATAGAGGCTGGTGTAGTCACAGAATGGGATGCCCCAACAGAAGTGCACCTGGGAGCAGTAGAACTATGCCCAGCAAAAGTGTCTTTATCAGGCCAAATTGCTTTTAGAATAAGTGCAAAGGGTTATAGTAAATAGAGGCTGGTGTAGTCACAGAATGGGATGCCCCAACAGCAGTGCACCTGGGAGCAGTAGTACTATGCAAAGCAAAAGTGTCTTTATCAGGCCAAATTACTTTTAGAATAAGGGCAAAGGGTTATAGTAAATAGAGGCTGGTGTAGTCACAGAATGGGATGCCCCAACAGCAGAGCACCTGGGAGCAGTAGTACTATGCACAGCAAAAGTGTCTTTATCAGGCCAAATTACTTTTAGAATAAGTGCAAAGGGTTATAGTAAATAGAGGCTGGTGTAGTCACAGAATGGGATGCCCCAACAGCAGTGCACCTGGGAGCAGTAGTACTATGCAAAGCAAAAGTGTCTTTATCAGGCCAAATTACTTTTAGAATAAGTGCAAAGGGTTATAGTAAATAGAGGCTGGTGTAGTCACAGAATGGGATGCCCCAACAGCAGAGCACCTGGGAGCAGTAGTACTATGCACAGCAAAAGTGTCTTTATCAGGCCAAATTACTTTTAGAATAAGTGCAAAGGGTTATAGTAAATAGAGGCTGGTGTAGTCACAGAATGGGATGCCCCAACAGCAGAGCACCTGGGAGCAGTAGTACTACGCACAGCAAAAGTCTCTTTATCAGGCCCAATTACTTTTAGAATAAGTGCAAAGGGTTATAGTAAATAGAGGCTGGTGTACTCACAGAATGGGATGCCCCAACAGCAGTGCACCTGGGAGCAGTAGTACTATGCGAAGCAAGAGTGTCTTTACCAGGCCAAATTGCTTTTAGAATAAGTGCAAAGGGTTATAGTAAATAGAGGCTGGAGTAGTCACAGAATGGGATGCCCCAACAGCAGTGCACCTGGGAGCAGTAGTACTATGCAAAGCAAAAGTGTCTTTATCAGGCCAAATTACTTTTAGAATAAGGGCAAAGGGTTATAGTAAATAGAGGCTGGTGTAGTCACAGAATGGGATGCCCCAACAGCAGAGCACCTGGGAGCAGTAGTACTATGCACAGCAAAAGTGTCTTTATCAGGCCAAATTACTTTTAGAATAAGTGCAAAGGGTTATAGTAAATAGAGGCTGGTGTAGTCACAGAATGGGATGCCCCAACAGCAGTGCACCTGGGAGCAGTAGTACTATGCAAAGCAAAAGTGTCTTTATCAGGCCAAATTACTTTTAGAATAAGTGCAAAGGGTTATAGTAAATAGAGGCTGGTGTAGTCACAGAATGGGATGCCCCAACAGCAGAGCACCTGGGAGCAGTAGTACTATGCACAGCAAAAGTGTCTTTATCAGGCCAAATTATTTTAGAATAAGTGCAAAGGGTTATACTAAATAGAGGCTGGTGTAGTCACAGAATGGGATGCCCCAACAGCAGAGCACCTGGGAGCAGTAGTACTATGCACAGCAAAAGTCTCTTTATCAGGCCAATTACTTTTAGAATAAGTGCAAAGGGTTATAGTAAATAGAGGCTGTGTACTCACAGAATGGGATGCCCCAACAGCAGTGCACCTGGGAGCAGTAGTACTATGCAAAGCAAAAGTGTCTTTATCAGGCCAAATTACTTTTAGAATAAGTGCAAAGGGTTATAGTAAATAGAGGCTGGTGTAGTCACAGAATGGGATGCCACAACAGCAGAGCACCTGGGAGCAGTAGTACTATGCACAGCAAAAGTGTCTTTATCAGGCCAAATTACTTTTAGAATAAGTGCAAAGGGTTATAGTAAATAGAGGCTGGTGTAGTCACAGAATGGGATGCCCCAACAGCAGAGCACCTGGGAGCAGTAGTACTATGCACAGCAAAAGTGTCTTTATCAGGCCAAATTACTTTTAGAATAAGTGCAAAGGGTTATAGTAAATAGAGGCTGGTGTAGTCACAGAATGGGATGCCCCAACAGCAGAGCACCTGGGAGCAGTAGTACTATGCACAGCAAAAGTGTCTTTATCAGGCCAAATTACTTTTAGAATAAGTGCAAAGGGTTATAGTAAATAGAGGCTGGTGTAGTCACAGAATGGGATGCCCCAACAGCAGTGCTCCTGGGAGCAGTAGTACTATGCACAGCAAAAGTGTCTTTATCAGGCCAAATTACTTTTAGAATAAGTGCAAAGGGTTATAGTAAATAGAGGCTGGTGTAGTCACAGAATGGGATGCCCCAACAGCAGAGCACCTGGGAGCAGTAGTACTATGCACAGCAAAAGTGTCTTTATCAGGCCAAATTACTTTTAGAATAAGTGCAAAGGGTTATAGTAAATAGAGGCTGGTGTAGTCACAGAATGGGATGCCCCAACAGCAGAGCACCTGTGAGCAGTAGTACTATGCACAGCAAAAGTGTCTTTATCAGGCCAAATTACTTTTAGAATAAGTGCAAAGGGTTATAGTAAATAGAGGCTGGTGTAGTCACAGAATGGGATGCCCCAACAGCAGAGCAACTGGGAGCAGTAGTACTATGCACAGCAAAAGTCTCTTTATCAGGCCAATTACTTTTAGAATAAGTGCAAAGGGTTATAGTAAATAGAGGCTGGTGTAGTCCCAGAATGGGATGCCCCAACAGCAGAGCACCTGGGAGCAGTAGTACTATGCACAGCAAAAGTGTCTTTATCAGGCCCAATTACTTTTAGAATAAGTGCAAAGAGTTATAGTAAATAGAGGCTGGTGTAGTCACAGAATGGGATGCCCCAACAGCAGAGCACCTGGGAGCAGTAGTACTATGCACAGCAAAAGTGTCTTTATCAGGCCAAATTACTTTTAGAATAAGTGCAAAGGGTTATAGTAAATATAGGCTGGTGTAGTTACAGAATGGGATGCCCCAACAGCAGTGCACCTGGGAGCAGTATTACTATGCACAGCAAAAGTGTCTTTATCAGGCCAAATTACTTTTAGAATAAGTGCAAAGGGTTATAGTAAATAGAGGCTGGTGTAGTCACAGAATGGGATGCCCCAACAGCAGTGCACCTGGGAGCAGTAGTACTATGCAAAGCAAAAGTGTCTTTATCAGGCCAAATTACTTTTAGAATAAGTGCAAAGGGTTATAGTAAATAGAGGCTGGTGTAGTCACAGAATGGGATGCCCCAACAGCAGAGCACCTGGGAGCAGTAGTACTATGCACAGCAAAAGTGTCTTTATCAGGCCAAATTACTTTTAGAATAAGTGCAAAGGGTTATAGTAAATAGAGGCTGGTGTAGTCACAGAATGGGATGCCCCAACAGCAGAGCACCTGGGAGCAGTAGTACTATGCACAGCAAAAGTGTCTTTAACAGGCCAAATTACTTTTAGAATAAGTGCAAAGGGTTATAGTAAATAGAGGCTGGTGTAGTCACAGAATGGGATGCCCCAACAGCAGAGCACCTGGGAGCAGTAGTACTATGCACAGCAAAAGTGTCTTTATTAGGGATGAGCGAATCGATCCGGACGAACCCGGATTCGATCCGAATTTCAGGAAAAATTCGATTCGGATCGAATCCGAATTTCCCCGCGATTCGATCACTCGAAGTTTTCCTTTAACATCCATTCATTTACATTTACAGGCATTCTAAGATGGCGGACGGGACATGTCTGGACATGTATCCCGCGCCAGTGCAAGCTGGGGCAGTCACATGCAGCCTATCAGCAGCCAGCAAGCCCGGTGACGTCACAGCGGTATTTAACGGCGGCCATCTTGCTTTTCCTCATTTCTCTATTGCATTCGTGAGAGACAGGACGCTGTGTAGCTGAGGCAGTTAGACAGGCAGGGACAGACAGGGACAGACAGGGACAGGCTGGAGACAGGCAGGAGACAGACAGGAGACAGACAGAAAGCCAGGGAAAGGTAGGAAAAACGGAGGCTGTCACAGGGAGATTTTTTTTTTTTTTCATCCAGCCTGAGTGTTACTAGCTGGCTGACAGGCTTTGTTAGCGTTTTCAGGCTGCTTATAGTAACTAACTGTGCATATATACTGAACTGATCTTAAGTCTGCTGTGAGGCATCCCATTCTGTGACTAAAGCAGCCTCTGTTTAAGACCATATAAGCATTTGCTCTTATCATATTTGAAATTAGGCCTGATAAAGACACTTTTGCTGGGCATAGCACTACTGGACCCTGCCAGGTCCACTTCTGTTGGGGCATCCCATTCTGTGACTAAAGCAGCCTCTGTTTAAGACCATATAACCATTTGCTCTTATCATATTTGAAATTAGGCCTGATAAAGACACTTTTGCTGGGCATAGCACTACTGGACCCTGCCAGGTCCACTTCTGTTGGGGCATCCCATTCTGTGACTACAGCAGCCTCTGTTTAAGACCGTATAACCATTTTCACTTATCATATTTGAAATTAGGCCTGATAAAGACACTTTTGCTGGGCAAAGCACTACTGGACCCTGCCAGGTCCATTCCTGTTGGGGCATCCCATTCTGTGACTAAAGCAGCCTCTGTTTAAGACCATATAAGCATTTGCTCTTATCATATTTGAAATTAGGCCTGATAAAGACACTTTTGCTGGGCATAGCACTACTGGACCCTGCCAGGTCCACTTCTGTTGGGGCATCCCATTCTGTGACTACAGCAGCCTCTGTTTAAGACCGTATAACCATTTTCACTTATCATATTTGAAATTAGGCCTGATAAAGACACTTTTGCTGGGCAAAGCACTACTGGACCCTGCCAGGTCCATTCCTGTTGGGGCATCCCATTCTGTGACTAAAGCAGCCTCTGTTTAAGACCATATAAGCATTTGCTCTTATCATATTTGAAATTAGGCCTGATAAAGACACTTTTGCTGGGCATAGCACTACTGGACCCTGCCAGGTCCACTTCTGTTGGGGCATCCCATTCTGTGACTAAAGCAGCCTCTGTTTAAGACCATATAACCATTTGCTCTTATCATATTTGAAATTAGGCCTGATAAAGACACGTTTGCTGGGCATAGCACTACTGGACCCTGCCAGGTCCACTTCTGTTGGGGCATCCCATTCTGTGACTACAGCAGCCTCTGTTTAAGACCGTATAACCATTTTCACTTATCATATTTGAAATTAGGCCTGATAAAGACACTTTTGCTGGGCAAAGCACTACTGGACCCTGCCAGGTCCATTCCTGTTGGGGCATCCCATTCTGTGACTAAAGCAGCCTCTGTTTAAGACCATATAAGCATTTGCTCTTATCATATTTGAAATTAGGCCTGATAAAGACACTTTTGCTGGGCATAGCACTACTGGACCCTGCCAGGTCCACTTCTGTTGGGGCATCCCATTCTGTGACTAAAGCAGCCTCTGTTTAAGACCATATAACCATTCGCTCTTATCATATTTGAAATTAGGCCTGATAAAGACACTTTTGCTGGGCATAGCACTACTGGACCCTGCCAGGTCCACTTCTGTTGGGGCATCCCATTCTGTGACTACAGCAGCCTCTGTTTAAGACCGTATAACCATTTTCACTTATCATATTTGAAATTAGGCCTGATAAAGACACTTTTGCTGGGCAAAGCACTACTGGACCCTGCCAGGTCCATTCCTGTTGGGGCATCCCATTCTGTGACTAAAGCAGCCTCTGTTTAGGACCATATAAGCATTTGCTCTTATAATATTTGAAATTAGGCCTGATAAAGACACTTTTGCTGGGCATAGCACTACTGGACCCTGCCAGGTCCACTTCTGTTGGGGCATCCCATTCTGTGACTAAAGCAGCCTCTGTTTAAGACCATATAACCATTTGCTCTTATCATATTTGAAATTAGGCCTGATAAAGACACTTTTGCTGGGCATAGCACTACTGGACCCTGCCAGGTCCACTTCTGTTGGGGCATCCCATTCTGTGACTACAGCAGCCTCTGTTTAAGACCGTATAACCATTTTCACTTATCATATTTGAAATTAGGCCTGATAAAGACACTTTTGCTGGGCAAAGCACTACTGGACCCTGCCAGGTCCATTCCTGTTGGGGCATCCCATTCTGTGACTAAAGCAGCCTCTGTTTAAGACCATATAAGCATTTGCTCTGATCATATTTGAAATTAGGCCTGATAAAGACACTTTTGCTGGGCATAGCACTACTGGACCCTGCCAGGTCCACTTCTGTTGGGGCATCCCATTCTGTGACTACAGCAGCCTCTGTTTAAGACCGTATAACCATTTTCACTTATCATATTTGAAATTAGGCCTGATAAAGACACTTTTGCTGGGCAAAGCACTACTGGACCCTGCCAGGTCCATTCCTGTTGGGGCATCCCATTCTGTGACTAAAGCAGCCTCTGTTTAAGACCATATAAGCATTTGCTCTTATCATATTTGAAATTAGGCCTGATAAAGACACTTTTGCTGGGCATAGCACTACTGGACCCTGCCAGGTCCACTTCTGTTGGGGCATCCCATTCTGTGACTAAAGCAGCCTCTGTTTAAGACCATATAACCATTTGCTCTTATCATATTTGAAATTAGGCCTGATAAAGACACTTTTGCTGGGCATAGCACTACTGGACCCTGCCAGGTCCACTTCTGTTGGGGCATCCCATTCTGTGACTACAGCAGCCTCTGTTTAAGACCGTATAACCATTTTCACTTATCATATTTGAAATTAGGCCTGATAAAGACACTTTTGCTGGGCAAAGCACTACTGGACCCTGCCAGGTCCATTCCTGTTGGGGCATCCCATTCTGTGACTAAAGCAGCCTCTGTTTAAGACCATATAAGCATTTGCTCTTATCATATTTGAAATTAGGCCTGATAAAGACACTTTTGCTGGGCATAGCACTACTGGACCCTGCCAGGTCCACTTCTGTTGGGGCATCCCATTCTGTGACTACAGCAGCCTCTGTTTAAGACCGTATAACCATTTTCACTTATCATATTTGAAATTAGGCCTGATAAAGACACTTTTGCTGGGCAAAGCACTACTGGACCCTGCCAGGTCCATTCCTGTTGGGGCATCCCATTCTGTGACTAAAGCAGCCTCTGTTTAAGACCATATAAGCATTTGCTCTTATCATATTTGAAATTAGGCCTGATAAAGACACTTTTGCTGGGCATAGCACTACTGGACCCTGCCAGGTCCACTTCTGTTGGGGCATCCCATTCTGTGACTAAAGCAGCCTCTGTTTAAGACCATATAACCATTTGCTCTTATCATATTTGAAATTAGGCCTGATAAAGACACTTTTGCTGGGCATAGCACTACTGGACCCTGCCAGGTCCACTTCTGTTGGGGCATCCCATTCTGTGACTACAGCAGCCTCTGTTTAAGACCGTATAACCATTTTCACTTATCATATTTGAAATTAGGCCTGATAAAGACACTTTTGCTGGGCAAAGCACTACTGGACCCTGCCAGGTCCATTCCTGTTGGGGCATCCCATTCTGTGACTAAAGCAGCCTCTGTTTAAGACCATATAAGCATTTGCTCTTATCATATTTGAAATTAGGCCTGATAAAGACACTTTTGCTGGGCATAGCACTACTGGACCCTGCCAGGTCCACTTCTGTTGGGGCATCCCATTCTGTGACTACAGCAGCCTCTGTTTAAGACCGTATAACCATTTTCACTTATCATATTTGAAATTAGGCCTGATAAAGACACTTTTGCTGGGCATAGCACTACTGGACCCTGCCAGGTCCACTTCTGTTGGGGCATCCCATTCTGTGACTAAAGCAGCCTCTGTTTAAGACCATATAACCATTTTCACTTATCATATTTGAAATTAGGCCTGATAAAGACACTTTTGCTGGGCAAAGCACTACTGGACCCTGCCAGGTCCATTCCTGTTGGGGCATCCCATTCTGTGACTAAAGCAGCCTCTGTTTAAGAACATATAAGCATTTGCTCTTATCATATTTGAAATTAGGCCTGATAAAGACACTTTTGCTGGGCATAGCACTACTGGACCCTGCCAGGTCCACTTCTGTTGGGGCATCCCATTCTGTGACTACAGCAGCCTCTGTTTAAGACCGTATAACCATTTTCACTTATCATATTTGAAATTAGGCCTGATAAAGACACTTTTGCTGGGCATAGCACTACTGGACCCTGCCAGGTCCACTTCTGTTGGGGCATCCCATTCTGTGACTAAAGCAGCCTCTGTTTAAGACCATATAAGCATTTGCTCTTATCATATTTGAAATTAGGCCTGATAAAGACACTTTTGCTGGGCATAGCACTACTGGACCCTGCCAGGTCCACTTCTGTTGGGGCATCCCATTCTGTGACTAAAGCAGCCTCTGTTTAAGACCAGATAACCATTTGCTCTTATCATATTTGAAATTAGGCCTGATAAAGACACTTTTGCTGGGCATAGCACTACTGGACCCTGCCAGGTCCACTTCTGTTGGGGCATCCCATTCTGTGACTAAAGCAGCCTCTGTTTAAGACCATATAACCATTTGCTCTTATCATATTTGAAATTAGGCCTGATAAAGACACTTTTGCTGGGCATAGCACTACTGGACCCTGCCAGGTCCACTTCTGTTGGGGCATCCCATTCTGTGACTAAAGCAGCCTCTGTTTAAGACCATATAACCATTTGCTCTTATCATATTTGAAATTAGGCCTGATAAAGACACTTTTGCTGGGCAAAGCACTACTGGACCCTGCCAGGTCCATTCCTGTTGGGGCATCCCATTCTGTGACGAAAGCAGCCTCTGTTTAAGACCATATAAGCATTTGCTCTTATCAGATTTGAAATTAGGCCTGATAAAGACACTTTTGCTGGGCATAGCACTACTGGACCCTGCCAGGTCCACTTCTGTTGGGGCATCCCATTCTGTGACTAAAGCAGCCTCTGTTTAAGACCATATAAGCATTTGCTCTTATCATATTTGAAATTAGGCCTGATAAAGACACTTTTGCTGGGCATAGCACTACTGGACCCTGCCAGGTCCACTTCTGTTGGGGCATCCCATTCTGTGACTACAGCAGCCTCTGTTTAAGACCGTATAACCATTTTCACTTATCATATTTGAAATTAGGCCTGATAAAGACACTTTTGCTGGGCAAAGCACTACTGGACCCTGCCAGGTCCACTTCTGTTGGGGCATCCCATTCTGTGACTACAGCAGCCTCTGTTTAAGACCATATAACCATTTGCTCTTATCATATTTGAAATTAGGCCTGATAAAGACACTTTTGCTGGGCATAGCACTACTGGACCCTGCCAGGTCCACTTCTGTTGGGGCATCCCATTCTGTGACTAAAGCAGCCTCTGTTTAAGACCATATAACCATTTGCTCTTATCATATTTGAAATTAGGCCTGATAAAGACACTTTTGCTGGGCATAGCACTACTGGACCCTGCCAGGTCCACTTCTGTTGGGGCATCCCATTCTGTGACTACAGCAGCCTCTGTTTAAGACCGTATAACCATTTTCACTTATCATATTTGAAATTAGGCCTGATAAAGACACTTTTGCTGGGCAAAGCACTACTGGACCCTGCCAGGTCCATTCCTGTTGGGGCATCCCATTCTGTGACTAAAGCAGCCTCTGTTTAGGACCATATAAGCATTTCCTCTTATCATATTTGAAATTAGGCCTGATAAAGACACTTTTGCTGGGCATAGCACTACTGGACCCTGCCAGGTCCACTTCTGTTGGGGCATCCCATTCTGTGACTACAGCAGCCTCTGTTTAAGACCGTATAACCATTTTCACTTATCATATTTGAAATTAGGCCTGATAAAGACACTTTTGCTGGGCAAAGCACTACTGGACCCTGCCAGGTCCATTCCTGTTGGGGCATCCCATTCTGTGACTAAAGCAGCCTCTGTTTAAGACCATATAAGCATTTGCTCTTATCATATTTGAAATTAGGCCTGATAAAGACACTTTTGCTGGGCATAGCACTACTGGACCCTGCCAGGTCCACTTCTGTTGGGGCATCCCATTCTGTGACTAAAGCAGCCTCTGTTTAAGACCATATAACCATTTGCTCTTATCATATTTGAAATTAGGCCTGATAAAGACACTTTTGCTGGGCATAGCACTACTGGACCCTGCCAGGTCCACTTCTGTTGGGGCATCCCATTCTGTGACTACAGCAGCCTCTGTTTAAGACCGTATAACCATTTTCACTTATCATATTTGAAATTAGGCCTGATAAAGACACTTTTGCTGGGCAAAGCACTACTGGACCCTGCCAGGTCCATTCCTGTTGGGGCATCCCATTCTGTGACTAAAGCAGCCTCTGTTTAAGACCATATAAGCATTTGCTCTTATCATATTTGAAATTAGGCCTGATAAAGACACTTTTGCTGGGCAAAGCACTACTGGACCCTGCCAGGTCCATTCCTGTTGGGGCATCCCATTCTGTGACTAAAGCAGCCTCTGTTTAAGACCATATAAGCATTTGCTCTTATCATATTTGAAATTAGGCCTGATAAAGACACTTTTGCTGGGCATAGCACTACTGGACCCTGCCAGGTCCACTTCTGTTGGGGCATCCCATTCTGTGACTACAGCAGCCTCTGTTTAAGACCGTATAACCATTTTCACTTATCATATTTGAAATTAGGCCTGATAAAGACACTTTTGCTGGGCATAGCACTACTGGACCCTGCCAGGTCCACTTCTGTTGGGGCATCCCATTCTGTGACTAAAGCAGCCTCTGTTTAAGACCATATAACCATTTGCTCTTATCATATTTGAAATTAGGCCTGATAAAGACACTTTTGCTGGGCAAAGCACTACTGGACCTTGCCAGGTCCATTCCTGTTGGGGCATCCCATTCTGTGACTAAAGCAGCCTCTGTTTAAGACCGTATAAGCATTTGCTCTTATCATATTTGAAATTAGCCTGATAAAGACACTTTTGCTGGGCATAGTACTACTGGATCTTTTTTGGGGGGCATCCCATTCTGTGACTAAAGCAGCCTCTGTTTAAGACCGTATAAGCATTTGCTCTTATCATATTTGAAATTAGCCTGATAAAGACACTTTTGCTGGGCATAGCACTACTTGTCCCTGCCAGGGCATCCCATTCTGTGACTAAAGCAGCCTCTGTTTAAGACCATATAAGCATTTGCTCTTATCATATTTGAAATTAGCCTGATAAAGACACTTTTGCTGGGCATAGCACTACTTGTCCCTGCCAGGGCATCCCATTCTGTGACTAAAGCAGCCTCTGTTTAAGACCATATAAGCATTTGCTCTTATTTGAAATTAGCCTGATAAAGACACTTTTGCTGGGCATAGTACTACTGGATCTTTTTTGGGGGCATCCCATTCTGTGACTAAAGCAGCCTCTGTTTAAGACCATATAAGCATTTGCTCTTATTATATTTATATTATAAGACACTTTTGCTGGGCATAGGCTTACTGCTGCCTGCCAGGTGCACTTCTGTTGAGGCATCCCATTCTGTAACATAGCATACCCCTCTTTATTTACACTAAGCAGCTCTCTTATTTACACTAAGCAGGCCTGTTGGAGGCTGAGTGTTACTGCTCACTTTTGGTGTGCATTATATTCTGTTTCATATAGACCCACCGCTGCCCGGGGGATCTTAAAATATCACCTACTCCCACGCCAGTTAGACTATGTCGGGCAGACAAGTGCCTGGAAGTGAAAAGAGGAGTGGCAGGGGCCAAGATTCCGCAGGCAGAGCTCGCATCAGACTGGGGGCCAGTAGCAGCAGGAGTCACGCTGAGAGACCTAATCTGCCAGTATCTGCTAGCGGTCGGGTCTCCACCAGTAACGCATCTGCCGTGGTAGATTGGTTGACGCGCTCATCAACAACATCATCACAACTTACGTCTGAGACCCCCAGTCTAGGGTCGGTAGGTTCCTCTGACACAACCCTGAGTTGGCATGCCCCGAGAGCAGTCCCTGTCCTCCCATTGCCTCTGTCCTACGCCATTCCCTCCCCCAGCGACGTATCCTATGCTTTGGGTTCAGCTCCACTCTTTAGTGAGGAGGACCATCAGATAGAGGACAGTCAGCAGCTACTGCCCAGCCAAGAAATGGAGGTGGCTTCTCTAGCTAGGCAGACAGATAGTGATGTGGACAGTGTCGTGGGTGCTGCGAGCGTTCCAGCTCCTGCGCCAGACACTGTTGACGAATCCACGAACATCAGTGACGTACAGCCACAACTCGGTGATGATGATGATGACGATGAAGCCGATCGCACTTGGGAGCCGGGTGATGAAGGGGCTTCATCGTCATCATCAGGAGAAGAGGGGCGCAGGTTGCCCCGGAGTCAGCAGCTGAGGCAGCAAGGTGGTAGCAGTCAGCATGGGGGCACAATTCCAAAGGCTGGAGCCGGCCGGGGCCGGGGTAGAGCACCTGCTGTGCGGCAGTCTACCTTATCGGGAGGTAGTGGAGCAGGGGTTCCTGGAGTTGGCAACAGCAGCAGTGAATCAGTGAGGCCAGGGGGTGGGAAAAGTAGCTACTCGGCAGTGTGGCAGTTTTTCCTGAGGCATCCGCAGGAGGGTAACATGGCCACATGCAAGATATGTAGGCAAAAGGTGAAGCGTGGCCAGGGTCCAAATGTTGGCACCACGGCCCTGCGTCAACATATGATGCGTCACCATAAAACGACCTGGGAGAACCGAGGCTCACAAGGGGTGGTCCAGTCTGCTTCCTCACCAAGTGAGCTCCCAATTTCTGCCAGCCAAGGCTCCAGCACCTCAGCCGAAGGCAGCTGTGCGTCATACCCATCCTCTGTCGCTCCTGCTCCTCCTCCTCCTCCTCCAAGTCATGCATCCCGCCAGCAATCCATCAGCAAAGCCATGTCCAAGAGACAGCAGTATGCGCCCACTCATCCTACGGCGCAGAAGCTGAATGTGCTCCTGTCCAAGTTGCTGGTGCTGCAGTCGCTCCCTTTTCAGGTGGTGGAATCTGCACCTTTCAGAGAACTGATGGCTTGTGCCGAGCCGAGGTGGAGAGTCCCAAGCCGTCATTTCTTTGCCAAGAAGGCAGTACCAGCGCTGCACACTTTTGTTGAACAGAAGGTGGGCCAGTCCTTGAGCCTGTCGGTGTGTAGCAAAATACATGGCAGCGCCGACATCTGGAGCTGTAACTACGGTCAGGGGCAGTACATGTCGTTTACGGCCCACTGGGTGAATGTGGTCCCTTTGCAGCAGCAACTTGGACAGGTCACGCCGCTTCGGCCTCCGCGCTCTCTGCCCATTGGGCCTGTGACACCGTGCGACTCGGCCTCCTCATCCTCCGCCATCTCCTCACCCTCCACTGTAGGCTCAAGTCTCAGTGCCCCTCCAGTCTACCATGTGTGCAGGGCACGGAGGTGTCACGCAGTGCTTCACATGGTTTGTCTTGGCGAACGGAGTCACACAGGGGAGGAACTGCTTAAATGTATTCATCAGGAAATCCAAACATGGCTTACTCCGAGAAAACTTAAAATGGGAATCATGGTTACCGACAATGGGAAGAACATTTTGTCTGCACTGCGCCAAGGAAGCCTGACCCATGCCCCCTGCATGGCTCACGTCTTCAATCTGGTTGTCAAGCGGTTTCTGAAGTGTTCCCCCCATCTGCAGGACATCCTAACAACTTCACGGAAACTTTGCATGCACTTCAGCCACTCCTACACCGCCAAACACACCCTTCTTGAGCTACAGCGTCAGAATGGTATCCCCCAACATAGTCTGATTTGCGATGTTTCCACCCGTTGGAATTCCACCCTTCACATGTTGGACCGATTATATGAACAGAGAAAAGCCATCACGGATTTCCTGATGATCCAAGCAGATAGGGGGACTCCCCTGTGTAACTTCAATGTCAACCAGTGGCAGCTCATACGTGACACCTGCCGTTTGCTCAGGCCCTTTGAGGAAGCCACTTTATTTGTCAGTCGGCAGGATTACGGGATGAACGACGTGATTCCACTGCTTCATGTACTACAGCACATGTTGGAAACCATGGCTGGTCAGGGCACTGGAGACATGGCGTTTACATCTTGCGGCCACATGAACCCCGTTGGAGCTGAACTGGAGGAGGAGGAGGAGGAAGAGAAGGAGGAGGAGTTGCCCAGCGAAACACAGTTTAGGCTTGGCGAAATGGCTGGTTTATCTAGTCAGCGGACAGGAGAGGAGGAGCAGGAGCAGCCAGAGGAGCTAGAGGTTTTTGAGGAAGGAGAGACAGAGGACCCGGGCACACCGTGGCAGTATGCAGTGGAGATGGAGACAGGTAGTCCATCCGAGTCACTTGCGCAAATGGCACGAAGCATGCTCACATGCTTGCGTAGTGACCCCAGAATTGTTTCCATCTGTCGGCGGGATGACTTCTGGCTGTCCACCTTATTGGACCCTCGCTTCCGGCACAAAATGGGGGCATTTTTTAAACCCACCGAGAGGGAGGACAAACTGAACTACTACAAAGACATTCTACGTAGGCAGTTGGCCGATGCCTATCTGCGCCATGGTCCATACTCTCGCAGGTCTGACTCGAGGGGACCTCTGCGCTCACCTTCCACTGCCATGGCCGCTGGGGGGGTTGGCAGCAGCAGCAGCAGAAGCTCCATCAGCAGCAGCAGCCTCAGTCTTCAGTCGCTAATGAGTAGCTTTCTACACCCGCATAGTGAGGCTACTCATGAGCAGCAGGAAGACCTGGAGCAGGACCTGAACCAGCAGGTCATGTCATACTTTGACATGACCATGCCAACACACCTTGAGGATCCGCTGGACTTCTGGGCAGCCAAACTTGATTTGTGGCCACAACTAGCAGAGTTTGCCCTGGAAAAGCTGTCCTGCCCGGCAAGTAGCGTGCCATCTGAGCGGGTGTTTAGTGCGGCGGGGGCCATAGTTACGGCGAGGAGAACTCGTCTGTCAACTAAAAATGTGGAGAGACTCACCTTTGTCAAAATGAATCAGGGATGGATCAGCCAGGATTTCCACCCACCAATGCCTGATGCATGCGACTAGATTCAGCATGGTGCCACGTTTTACACTTTCCAAATGGTGCAAAACATATTTATGTCTTTAGGCCATTTTTTGGGCTCCTGCTGCTGCTACTGTCAACTCCTGCCAACTCCAGGGTGTGATTAATCCAATTTTTGGGCTCCTGAGGCCAACTCCAGTGTATATTTGGGCTCCTGCTGCTGCTGCTGTCAACTCCTGCCAACTCCAGGGTGTGATTCATCCAATTTTTGGGCTCCTGAAGCCAACTCCAGTGTATACTTGGGCTCCTGCTGCTGCTACTGTCAACTCCTGCCAACTCCAGGGTGTGATTCATCCAATTTTTGGGCTCCTGAAGCCAACTCCAGTGTATATTTGGGCTCCTGCTGCTGCTACTGTCAACTCCTGCCAACTCCAGGGTGTGATTCATCCAATTTTTGGGCTCCTGAAGCCAACTCCAGTGTATATTTGGGCTCCTGCTGCTGCTACTGTCAACTCCTGCCAACTCCAGGGTGTGATTCATCCAATTTTTGGGCTCCTGAAGCCAACTCCAGTGTATATTTGGGCTCCTGCTGCTGCTGCTGCCAACTTCTGCCAACTCCAGGGTGTGATTCATCCAATTTTTGGGCTCCTGAGGCCAACTCCAGTGTATATTTGGGCTCCTGCTGCTGCTGCTGTCAACTCCTGCCAACTCCAGGGTGTGATTCATCCAATTTTTGGGCTCCTGAGGCCAACTCCAGTGTATATTTGGGCTCCTGCTGCTGCTGCTGTCAACTCCTGCCAACTCCAGGGTGTGATTCATCCAATTTTTGGGCTCCTGAAGCCAACTCCAGTGTATATTTGGGCTCCTGCTGCTGCTACTGTCAACTCCTGCCAACTCCAGGGTGTGATTCATCCAATTTTTGGGCTCCTGAAGCCAACTCCAGTGTATATTTGGGCTCCTGCTGCTGCTACTGTCAACGCCTGCCAACTCCAGGGTGTGATTCATCCAATTTTTGGGCTCCTGAAGCCAACTCCAGTGTATATTTGGGCTCCTGCTGCTGCTACTGTCAACTCCTGCCAACTCCAGGGTGTGATTCATCCAATTTTTGGGCTCCTGAAGCAAACTCCAGTGTATATTTGGGCTCCTGCTGCTGCTGCTGCCAACTTCTGCCAACTCCAGGGTGTGATTCATCCAATTTTTGGGCTCCTGAGGCCAACTCCAGTGTATATTTGGGCTCCTGCTGCTGCTGTCAACTCCTGCCAACTCCAGGGTGTGATTCATCCAATTTTTGGGCTCCTGAGGCCAACTCCAGTGTATATTTGGGCTCCTGCTGCTGCTGCTGCCAACTTCTGCCAACTCCAGGGTGTGATTCATCCAATTTTTGGGCTCCTGAAGCCAACTCCAGTGTATATTTGGGCTCCTGCTGCTGCTGCTGCCAACTTCTGCCAACTCCAGGGTGTGATTCATCCAATTTTTGGGCTCCTGAATCCAACTCCAGTGTATATTTGGGCTCCTGCTGCTGCTACTGTCAACTCCTGCCAACTCCAGGGTGTGATTCATCCAATTTTTGGGCTCCTGAAGCCAACTCCAGTGTATATTTGGGCTCCTGCTGCTGCTGCTGCCAACTTCTGCCAACTCCAGGGTGTGATTCATCCAATTTTTGGGCTCCTGAGGCCAACTCCAGTGTATATTTGGGCTCCTGCTGCTGCTGCTGTCAACTCCTGCCAACTCCAGGGTGTGATTCATCCAATTTTGGGCTCCTGAAGCCAACTCCAGTGTATATTTGGGCTCCTGCTGCTGCTACTGTCAACTCCTGCCAACTCCAGGGTGTGATTCATCCAATTTTTGGGCTCCTGAAGCCAACTCCAGTGTATATTTGGGCTCCTGCTGCTGCTACTGTCAACTCCTGCCAACTCCAGGGTGTGATTCATCCAATTTTTGGGCTCCTGAAGCCAACTCCAGTGTATATTTGGGCTCCTGCTGCTGCTACTGTCAACTCCTGCCAACTCCAGGGTGTGATTCATCCAATTTTTGGGCTCCTGAAGCCAACTCCAGTGTATATTTGGGCTCCTGCTGCTGATACTGTCAACTCCTGCCAACTCCAGGGTGTGATTCATCCAATTTTTGGGCTCCTGAAGCCAACTCCAGTGTATATTTGGGCTCCTGCTGCTGCTGCTGCCAACTTCTGCCAACTCCAGGGTGTGATTCATCCAATTTTTGGGCTCCTGAGGCCAACTCCAGTGTATATTTGGGCTCCTGTTGCTGCTGCTGTCAACTCCTGCCAACTCCAGGGTGTGATTCATCCAATTTTTGGGCTCCTGAAGCCAACTCCAGTGTATATTTGGGCTCCTGCTGCTGCTACTGTCAACTCCTGCCAACTCCAGGGTGTGATTCATCCAATTTTTGGGCTCCTGAAGCCAACTCCAGTGTATATTTGGGCTCCTGCTGCTGCTACTGTCAACTCCTGCCAACTCCAGGGTGTGATTCATCCAATTTTTGGGCTCCTGAAGCCAACTCCAGTGTATATTTGGGCTCCTGCTGCTGCTACTGTCAACTCCTGCCAACTCCAGGGTGTGATTCATCCAATTTTTGGGCTCCTGAAGCCAACTCCAGTGTATATTTGGGCTCCTGCTGCTGCTACTGTCAACTCCTGCCAACTCCAGGGTGTGATTCATCCAATTTTTGGGCTCCTGAAGCCAACTCCAGTGTATATTTGGGCTCCTGCTGCTGCTACTGTCAACTCCTGCCAACTCCAGGGTGTGATTCATCCAATTTTTGGGCTCCTGAAGCCAACTCCAGTGTATATTTGGGCTCCTGCTGCTGCTGCTGCCAACTTCTGCCAACTCCAGGGTGTGATTCATCCAATTTTTGGGCTCCTGAGGCCAACTCCAGTGTATATTTGGGCTCCTGCTGCTGATACTGTCAACTCCTGCCAACTCCAGGGTGTGATTCATCCAATTTTTGGGCTCCTGAAGCCAACTCCAGTGTATATTTGGGCTCCTGCTGCTGCTACTGTCAACTCCTGCCAACTCCAGGGTGTGATTCATCCAATTTTTGGGCTCCTGAAGCAAACTCCAGTGTATATTTGGGCTCCTGCTGCTGCTACTGTCAACTCCTGCCAACTCCAGGGTGTGATTCATCCAATTTTTGGGCTCCTGAAGCCAACTCCAGTGTATATTTGGGCTCCTGCTGCTGCTGCTGCCAACTTCTGCCAACTCCAGGGTGTGATTCATCCAATTTTTGGGCTCCTGAGGCCAACTCCAGTGTATATCTGGGCTCCTTCTGCCCCTCATAGTGATGCCACTTCAACTCTCTGCAATTGTGCCGCTCTGCGATTCTATTAGCGATGCCTCTGATCTGCATGTGATATTTCTTCAAAGTATTATTTAACTAACCCAGCACGCATTCTGTGCGTGTTACAGCAAGGCAGAATGGTTTACAACCCTATTGAGGCTCTAGGAGGCTCAGAAATAGCCGTTTTTAATAGCGATTCGTCGCGAATTTATTCGGGTCGAAACGATTTTTGTCGGAAAATTCGGCGAATCAGTCGAATCGAATTTTTCAAAAGTTCGCTCATCTCTAGTCTTTATCAGGCCAAATTACTTTTAGAATAAGTGCAAAGGGTTATAGTAAATAGAGGCTGGTGTAGTCACAGAATGGGATGCCCCAACAGCAGTGCACCTGGGAGCAGTAGTACTATGCACAGCAAAAGTGTCTTTATCAGGCCAAATTACTTTTAGAATAAGTGGAAAGGGTTATAGTAAATAGAGGCTGGTGTAGTCACAGAATGGGATGCCCCAACAGCAGAGCACCTGGGAGCAGTAGTACTATGCACAGCAAAAGTGTCTTTATCAGGCCAAATTACTTTTAGAATAAGTGCAAAGGGTTATAGTAAATAGAGGCTGGTGTAGTCACAGAATGGGATGCCCCAACAGCAGTGCACCTGGGAGCAGTAGTACTATGCAAAGCAAAAGTGTCTTTATCAGGCCAAATTACTTTTAGAATAAGTGCAAAGGGTTATAGTAAATAGAGGCTGGTGTAGTCACAGAATGGGATACCCCAACAGCAGAGCACCTGGGAGCAGTAGTACTATGCCCAGCAAAAGTGTCTTTATCAGGCCAAATTACTTTTAGAATAAGTGCAAAGGGTTATAGTAAATAGAGGCTGGTGCAGTCACAGAATGGGATGCCCCAACAGCAGTGCACCTGGGAGCAGTAGTACTATGCAAAGCAAAAGTGTCTTTATCAGGCCAAATTACTTTTAGAATAAGTGCAAAGGGTTATAGTAAATAGAGGCTGGTGTAGTCACATAATGGGATGCCCCAACAGCAGAGCACCTGGGAGCAGTAGTACTATGCACAGCAAAAGTGTCTTTATCAGGCCAAATTACTTTTAGAATAAGTGCAAAGGGTTATAGTAAATAGAGGCTGGTGTAGTCACAGAATGGGATGCCCCAACAGCAGTGCACCTGGGAGCAGTAGTACTATGCACAGCAAAAGTGTCTTTATCAGGCCAAATTACTTTTAGAATAAGTGGAAAGGGTTATAGTAAATAGAGGCTGGTGTAGTCACAGAATGGGATGCCCCAACAGCAGTGCACCTGGGAGCAGTAGTACTATGCAAAGCAGAAGTGTCTTTATCAGGCACAAATTACTTTTAGAATAAGTGCAAAGGGTTATAGTAAATAGAGGCTGGTGTAGTCACAGAATGGGATGCCCCAACAGCAGTGCACCTGGGAGCAGTAGTACTATGCAAAGCAAAAGTGTCTTTATCAGGCCAAATTACTTTTAGAATAAGTGCAAAGGGTTATAGTAAATAGAGGCTGGTGTAGTCACGGAATGGGATGCCCCAACAGCAGAGCACCTGGGAGCAGTAGTACTATGCACAGCAAAAGTGTCTTTATCAGGTCAAATTACTTTTAGAATAAGTGCAAAGGGTTATAGTAAATAGAGGCTGGTGTAGTCACAGAATGGGATGCCCCAACAGCAGAGCACCTGGGTGCAGTAGTACTATGCACAGCAAAAGTGTCTTTATCAGGCCAAATTACTTTTAGAATAAGTGCAAAGGGTTATAGTAAATAGAGGCTGGTGTAGTCACAGAATGGGATGCCCCAACAGCAGTGCACCTGGGAGCAGTAGTACTATGCAAAGCAAAAGTGTCTTTATCAGGCCAAATTACTTTTAGAATAAGTGCAAAGGGTTATAGTAAATAGAGGCTGGTGTAGTCACAGAATGGGATACCCCAACAGCAGTGCACCTGGGAGCAGTAGTACTATGCAAAGCAAAAGTGTCTTTATCAGGCCAAATTACTTTTAGAATAAGTGCAAAGGGTTATAGTAAATAGAGGCTGGTGTAGTCACAGAATGGGATGCCCCAACCGCAGTGCACCTGGGAGCAGTAGTACTATGCAAAGCAAAAGTGTCTTTATCAGGCCAAATTACTTTTAGAATAAGTGCAAAGGGTTATAGTAAATAGAGGCTGGTGTAGTCACAGAATCGGATGCCCCAACAGCGGAGCACCTGGGAGCAGTAGCACTATGCACAGCAAAAGTGTCTTTATCAGGCCAAATTACTTTTAGAATAAGTGCAAAGGGTTATAGTAAATAGAGGCTGGTGTAGTCACAGAATGGGATGCCCCAACAGCAGTGCACCTGGGAGCAGTAGTACTATGCAAGGCAAAAGTGTCTTTATCAGGCCAAATTACTTTTAGAATAAGTGCAAAGGGTTATAGTAAATAGAGGCTGGTGTAGCTACAGAATGGGATGCCCCAACAGCAGAGCACCTGGGAGCAGTAGTACTATGCAAAGCAACAGTGGTTAACCAGGGTGAAACAGCTAACAAAGCCAGTGACCCAGGCAGTAACACTCAAGCTGCATGAAAACAAAAATCCCTGTCACTGCATCCGTTTTTTTCCTACCTTTCCCTGCTTCTCCCTGACTTCCTGCCTGTCTCCCGCCTGTCTACTGGCTGTCCCTAACTCTCTACCTATCTCCCCCTGAATACAGTCTGCAGTGTCCTCCTGAGTCCTGGCTCTCACGAATGCAATAGACAAATGCGCAAAAGCAAGATGGCCGCCGCCTTATATAGCGCTGTGACGTCACCGGGCTTGCTGGCTGCTGATAGGCTGCATGTGACTGTCCCAGCATACACTGCCCCAGCTTACATGTCTGGACATGTCACGTAGACCATCCTAGAATGCCTGTCATTGAAATGAATGGATTTTAGAAAAAAACTTCGCTCGAGCGAATCGCGGGGAAATTCGGATTCGATCCAAATCGAATTTGTCATGAAATTCGGATTGAATCCGGGTTCGTCCGGATCGATTCGCTCATCCCTATTCGTTTCCTTCGGTAAAGTGGCCGTCCGTTCGTATGTTAAAGTACGAGATCGAGTATGTCATTTATCCGTGTGACTTTTCAGACTCCTTTTCTCTGGTTGCAACGGCAGCATTCGTTTTTAACACTTTCCCATCGTCTACCTCAACGAATCCCTTGCGTTCACGAGCAACTCTAATCGAATTTTTCAAAAAATAATTGTCTGGACCCACAAACTTACGATCCTGCGCCTGCGCAAATACAGACTTAAATCATTAAACTGTTCGCACACATATATGTGTTCCCATATCTAGCACTAACAAGCTCACCCCAACCACTTCCTGCTTATTTTTTTCTTCATTTAGCGCACCTTAAAGCTCACCCCAACCAATTCCTGCTGATTTCTTTCTTCATTTAGCGCACCTTAAAGCTCACCCCAACCACTTCCTGCTTAGTTTTTTCTTCATTTAGCGCACCTTAAAGCTCACCCCAACCACTTCCTGCTTAGTTTTTTCTTCATTTAGCGCACCTTAAAGCTCACCCCAACCACTTCCTGCTTAGTTTTTTCTTCATTTAGCGCACCTTAAAGCTCACCCCAACCACTTCCTGCTTAGTTTTTTCTTCATTTAGCGCACCTTAAAGCTCACCCCAACCACTTCTTGCTTAGTTTTTTCTTCATTTAGCGCACCTTAAAGCTCACCCCAACCACTTCCTGCTTAGTTTTTTCTTCATTTAGCGCACCTTAAAGCTCACCCCAACCACTTCCTGCTTAGTTTTTTCTTCATTTAGCGCACCTTAAAGCTCACCCCAACCACTTCCTGCTTAGTTTTTTCTTCATTTAGCGCACCTTAAAGCTCACCACAACCACTTCCTGCTTATTTTTTTCTTCATTTAGCGCACCTTAAAGCTCACCCCAACCACTTCCTGCTTAGTTTTTTCTTCATTTAGCGCACCTTAAAACTTACCCCAACCACTTCCTGCTTATTTTTTTCTTCATTTAGCGCACCTTAAAACTTACCCCAACCACTTCCTGCTTATTTTTTTCTTCAGTTAGCGCACCTTAAAACTTACCCCAACCACTTCCTGCTTATTTTTTTCTTCAGTTAGCGCACCTTAAAACTTACCCCAACCACTTCCTGCTTATTTTTTTCTTCAGTTAGCGCACCTTAAAACTTACCCAAACCACTTCCCGGTCATCTCAATGTTGCTTTATTCAACAGTAATTTACCCTTTTTCTGTGGTTTATTATTGTAACCAGCCATTTTAGTGTGGCTTTTTTTTTTGGCTTATTGTTAATTTACTAAGATTTTCAAGATGTGATTAAAAACTATTTACAAAATCTGCGAACTCTTAAAATGTAACAAATAAATATTTAAAAACTATATACAAATAAACTGGGCCAGGACCAAGGACACTACTCTTCATCTTCTGTTGTCCCCAACGTGTCATGCATCGCGTGCAGATCGGCCACCAACTCAAGGACCCTCCGATTCAGCTCCGCCAGTCTTTGACGTGTGGTCCATGTAACAATTTTTAGGCCAAAAATTAGTTGCCTAACTATACATGTTTGTCACCTGTGGATTTAATGTTTATTAGTTTAACAAACCACGAAAAGCGACATGTAATTATTTCAAGTCATTAATCAAATGAAGTGGTCACAGGTAAGTCTGTCAAGTCATTAAGCTAATGAAGTGGGCACAGGTAAGTCTTTCAAGTCATTAAGCTAATGAAGTGGGCACAGGTAAGTCTGTCAAGTCATTAAGCTAATGAAGTGGGCACAGGTAAGTCTGTCAAGTCATTAAGCTAATGAAGTGGGCACAGGTAAGTCTGTCAAGTCATTAAGCTAATGAAGTGGGCACAGGTAAGTCTGTCAAGTCATTAAGCTAATGAAGTGGGCACAGGTAAGTCTGTCAAGTCATTAAGCTAATGAAGTGGGCACAGGTAAGTCTGTCAAGTCATTATGCTAATGAAGTGGGCACAGGTAAGTCTGTCAAGTCATTAAGCTAATGAAGTGGGCACAGGTAAGTGTTCGAGTGCCATTGCCTAGGGCTTGATGGATTTGTGTGTTCAGGTCAAGTAACACAGAAATGTCACTAATGACATGAATACTTACTTGGTTGGTGGCCGATAGATGGCTCGTTGGGGACAACAGGATGTCCTTGGTCCTGGCTCTGCTGTGAAGAACTGCCTATAGAAATTTAGAAAATATGCTCAGTTTTAAGGTCTGATTCAGCAGTCCTCCAATGTTTTTTTCAAAGTCTGGGTCACATCACTCACCTTCTCCAGGTTCTTCTTCGAGCATATCTGCTGCCTCCTCCTCCACTACCTCACCCGCTCCCGAAGCATCTTCAAAAAAAGAAAAAAGGATTCAGTTTGTTGCTATCAGGAGCAAACATGTATATGTGTGTGCGTATACATGAAGAGTGACATACCAGAGGCTCCCGCATGCGTGGCAGGGTACGACTCCCTGCCCACGCCGTGCCGCCCCTCCTCATGTGGTAAGGTCCAGGGGCTGGTCGGAGGAGCCAACAGAGGAGGGGTCGGACCGTCGCCCTGGAGATCCACCACCTTCACTCCCAGCTGCAGAATCATGCAGCACTGGTCGGCCTGTGCGCCTCCGGGTGCGGCGCATTCGGTAATCCATTTCCAACACTAGAAAAGAAAAGGCATTCTAAGTAAAGGCCTACCTTCTGTCTTAGTTACATATTGCATGCAATCGCAATGTACTTACTTGGAAAATGGATTCCGAAGAACCTCCGCACCCGGGGCATGTGCAGCCGTTTGAGGTCCGACCAATGCTGCATGATCTGCGTGTGGGTGAAGGTGGTGTTGGTCTGCTGTTGTATGGTTGAGATTATCTCCAGGGCGACGTTGCGTTTTTCAAATGTGTTGGGCAGGTAGTCGTACCTGCGCTCCAGCATGGTCTACAAAACAGAAAGCAAACATCGAATTTACTTCTAAATACCTATCAATATGTGTCAGCAATACATTTTTTGGGATAATTACATTAACACACACACATTTCTAGGGTTCAGTAATTTCACAATCTGGCCTAAATGTTGTTTGGCACGTGTGTGGCGTGCCTTTGGTTGTGCATGTAGTTTATCACATTTATTACTAAAGCCATTTATTCCTGCGCTTCCTTCACATGTAGAGCAGCATTTACAAATCAAAGCAAAGTCCTTAAAAGACACTTACGAGCATGATGATCTCTTCTTGTTGGCGGGTGAAGATAGTGGGTGCCATCTTGCTTCTTGTTCTCGGCAGCAGATAAGTAATGCCCCAGCGGGTTCCGCACGGCCGTGCGAACGTACGCGTCACACGCCGGCGCGTAAACGTCACACGCTGGCTTGCTTACTTAAAGGTCCCTGCACACACAGCTCATTATTCTCAAAAATCAAAATGGCACCCAAAAAAACTCCTGGCAAAACTGGAAAGGAGCAAACGGGGAAGAAGGCAGCCAAGCGGCAGGAGCCTTCTGAAGGGCCAAAAACAAGGTCGCAACAGCCCAAAGCAAAATTACAGCCTAGTA
Organism: Gastrophryne carolinensis; assembly: GCA_027917425.1. NCBI lineage: Eukaryota > Metazoa > Chordata > Amphibia > Anura > Microhylidae > Gastrophryne > Gastrophryne carolinensis. The sequence continues at coordinate 291,782,236 of CM051234.1, forward strand.
CCAAAACGCCGGCCCAGCCAACTACCAGCTATGGGCAAAAAAAGGAGCAGGCAGCCAAAGCAAATGTCAGGTCCCGTGGGACGTCTTCCTTCCAATAAGTCAGCAACCCCCAATCTCCACTGCTTTCTTCGCCTATAGCCAAGCCCCCGTTTGCCGGGACGCAGGATACGCCTCACCGGACACGGTTGCCCCCAGGACTTGTTAGCACAAAGGATGCTGATTTATGCAGGGGAAGGTGGACGAACCAGGAACAAGACTGGTAAGGCAATCGGGCAGAGGTCATACACAGGTGATCAGTCCAAGGAAGCACGGTACAAGAGGATTGAGACGGAAGAATGGTCAGGGCTAGCCAAAGGTCACACCAGGAGGTCATAGATACGCGGTACAGAGGAGCAGGCAGGAATCGTGGTCAAAAACAGGCAAGGTCGGTCCAGGAGGCAATCAGGAATGGTCATACACGGCAGAATCGTAAGGAAAATAGCAATCACACCCAGCAGCACGCTATCACGGGCAAGGAACAAGTGCAGAGTGAGCAGCTTTATAGGAGTGATGGAACAGGAAAGGGGAATTGATTGGTGCAACATTAGGAACCTGAGGCTGATTGCCCCATTCAAATTGCCAAGCTTTGGGCTCATTGGCCCGGATCTAATTACCTCTGGCGGGCGCCCCGTGTGCAGCGCCGCCGGAGGGCATAAACAGCAGCAAGTGACTCGCGCGCGTGTACGGAGTCGCGCGCCGGGAGCGCGCCGAGATGGCCGTGGCGTGGCCGCTCCCGAAGCCGCCGGAGAGGAGACCGCCCGAGCAGCCGCTCGCGACGGAAAGAGCCGAGCGGCAGCTCGGGGCGGAAATAGCCGAGCGGCGGCCGGGGAGAGGAGACGCCGAGCTGCCGCCTGGCAGAGACGCCGCCCAGCCCGCACGCTGGCCGAGCGGGAGCCGCCGACGTGGGACCGAAGGACAGGTGAGTGTCCAGGGTTCTGTACAGGGCTCGTGACAGCAAAGACACAGGCCACAAAGGCTATTATGGCTACTGGGCCCAAAACGGGTAAGAGGGTCCAAAGACCCACCCCACCCTGCCCCACTACAACACCCACAATAGGCCGCAGTAGGTCCCGCAGCCCCCCAAGAGGCAGAACCAGGTCCCACAGCCCCCCAAGAGGCAGAACCAGGTCCCGCAGCCCCCCAAGAGGCAGAACCAGGTCCCGCAGCCCCCCTAGAGGCAGAACCAGGTCCCGCAGCCCCCCTAGACGCCACAGCAGGGCACGCAGCCCACAAAGAGGCAGAACAAGGTCCCGCAGACCCCCTAGACACTGCAGCAGGGCACACAGCCCACAAAGAGGCAGAACCAGGTCCCGCAGCCCCCCTAGATGCCGAAGCAGGGCACGCAGCCCACAAAGAGGCAGAACAAGGTCCCACAGCCCCCCTAGACGCCGCAGCAGGGCACGCAGCCCACATAGAGCCAGAACAAGGTCCCCAGGCAGCCCCCCTAGACGCCAAAGCAGGGCACACAGCCCCCCAAGAGGCAGAACAAGGTCCCGCAGCCCCCCTAGATGCCAAAGCAGGGCACGCAGCCCACAAAAAGCCAGAACAAGGTCCCGAAGCCCCCCAAGAGTGGTCCAAAAAAAACAGCAGAAGAGGGCCGGCCCTGCAAGATCGCCCTCACCCTTGGTCCGCCCTACTACCTCCAAGGGCAGCACTACTTCAGCCTCAGAACTAAACTCTCCTGCTCGCCCACATTTGGCACCGGCACAGGTGGAAAGGCAAGGTTACTCATCCACATCCACACCTGGGACTTCTGTGGCCAGCCAGGCCAGAACACCCAGTCCCTTGCCCAGTCCTGTCCAATCCCCAGGCAGCCACCATTCCCTGCATTATCCCCCACAAACCCAGGCAAGGATGTCACCCCATTTGGATGTCACCATGGAGGAGCCACAACCCCAAACAACAGGGCGCACATTGCGAAGAGGGCAGTTGAGTGGGCATTTTGGTGAGGGCCAAATTATGGCCTTGGCTAGTGGCCTGACCTTAGTTTATGAGGAGCTATATGGGCGCAAATCCAAAAACACCACCAAACAGCGCAGAGCAAACATCTTGGCCGACCTAACCAGACAAGTGAATGCAGCGGGGGAAGAGTTAAAGGATGTTGTACAGGTTCAGCGCAAGATATCGGACCTCAAATATGCTGCACGGAAGAAAGAAAATCAAAGGCGGATTTACAGGTAAAAATGTTAGCTTTATGATTTGACTTGATGTTGTATTGGCCACCTGGTTCTAAATTAGCCTATGTTTTGCAGCATGAAAACTGGAGGAGGATTTCCCTCCAAACTCAAGTTTACACCGGCTGAGGAGATGATTTTGGGATTGATACATCCAGTCGCCGTCGAGGGCCACGCGGCCCTAAGGGACACAGATTCACCGACCCGTCCTGCAGGTGAGTCAGCTTTATGTGACCTTTACAATTAGTGAGCATGCACAATTAGCCAGTAACACATCTGTTAAGCCATGCGCCTAGGCTGTGGCTTGTAGGGGATTTCTGTGTTGGGCCAGGGTGTGGCATGTGTGTGGCCAGTTGACTTCTGATTTTTTGGCCACATACAAGACGTGAATGAACATTGAACCTGAGTTTCAAAGTTTGCTGGTTCCCATTAACCTGGCAGTTATGTCTTTACACTCCATGACATCACACACTTCAATCTTGATCTGTTGTCTACTTGTGTGTGAGCTGGGGTTGGTTAAAAAGCAAAAAACATGCTTGGTTTGAATTAGGAAAACATACATTGCTAGGCCTCCAAAAAAACAGGTCCCTGCTATGTCCAGGCTGAGTGTGTACACTTAAACCGGACCTTCAGTGTGATTTAATGAAAAAACAGTTCCCCAGCATGTAAAATTAATATATTTTACGTTTTTAGTCACTAACTTATTATTCTTTCCCCCACTGGGCTGCAACTCTGTTCAGGAATTTAGGATACGGGCACCGCCATCTTGACTCAGAAGCATCACACTTACTGAGGAGAGAAGAGTGGGATAAGGTACAGGGGGGCGGGTTATAGCTGTTCTTTGCTCAGACAGAGCAGAGCTGGGGTCAGATAACGGTCAGCAGTCCAAGAATGCAGAGCAGCACAGTCAGGAGGCACTTCCTGTTTGCAGGCTGCCTGATAAGATGGCGGCTTCCTTAAGCCGCCATCTTGGATGTTTAAAGGCTCATAACATGCAGTAGATGCAGGTAGGATGATTTTTAATGTGGACAATCTGTATGTACAGGGTGTGGGAAACATATAAGATAGACTCTTATTCAGAGTGAAGGTCCGCTTTAATGGCCTATAAGGGATGTTGTCAGCCACAGAACAAGCAGAACTTGAATGTTTGGCTTAGTTGAGGTGAACAATGTGGAAGTAGTTATTGAATAAAAATTATTAAAGATAATGGCATGGAAATTGAAGCTTATTTGTCACCGTTGTTGTAGTGCCCATGACAGCTTTGACCCGTTAAAGAATTCGGCATATGTCTTTTAACCTGTCAACAATGCATAGGTGTGTGTTTACATAGTGTCTTTGCTTCTCATGCAGGCCAGCATCATCCCTCAGCTACTGTGGAATCCACTGCCAGTTTGGACATGCCGTCAACTTCCGTGCAGCCTAGGAGGGAGGATCCGATATATTCGGTAAGTTTATGGAGCAAATGTCGGTTATCCATGTTACTTTGCATGTTACTACTAACAGATTGACATATGTAGTGGCCAAGCTAACATAAAATTTGTCTCTGTCCATACAGACCCACACACTCATGGATGAAATCCAGGAGCTGGAGGAGGATGGATCCTTTATGTGCCCTTCAGAAGATCTACCCCTGGGACAGAATCTGCAACTGGCCCAAAATGTTTCAACCCCAACTCCGCAGCAGCAGAGAGAAGCTGGCTGCATGGTGGCTGCACATCATGGCCAGCATGCACAGACTGACCCTCAAGTCCCCAGTGTTCTCTCTGCTGCTGAGGATTGGGAAAGCATGCCTGTGTCTGTTGAGGGGCCCAGACCAACCTCATCGGCACGACCCCGAACCAGGGGATTGGGGAGGCGGAATCAGCTACGGCGCAACCAGGGGAGGGGCATGGCAATTTTGGACGCATGGCACCACGAGAGGGTTACCTTCCAGCAACAAAACCAAAGGAACCGAGAGGCACTGCATGGCCGGATCGAGACCCTAAATAGTACATTACAGGCTGTGCAGACAGAATTGCGGACCCTCAACAGCCACATGGAGACTGCCAACAATGACAACCGTGCCTACAGGGGTGAAATGGTAACTATCATGCGAAACATTTTGGACCAGTTGCAGATTCAGAATGCCACACAGGCCCACGTTAGGTCCAATCAGCAAGGGCCACCACCTGGGTACTATGGCCATCACCCATATTAATGTCTCCACACCGTGAATCTGTACAACATCTTTGCTCTAAATCCCCCCTGTATTGACTTGTCTGGTGAGGCAAACCAAGATACCCTTGGTGTATGCTAGGTAGGCCACTAGCCAAGGCCATATCTGAATACTCACTGAACGTGCCACTCAAGCTTCTACACCTGTACCAGGTTTACACCTGTGGCAGTGGCAAATGTTGGCAAGCAGGATTTCTTTTTTTTTTTTATTAGTGGCATGGTTGATCTAACCATTTATCCTTTGTTGTTAGATATATTTTGTTTGCAAATTGGAGTGAGCAGCAACTCCAAGTTTGTGCTGTTATTTTTTAAAAATAAACAGTTAAAGACACCTGTGGCTCAGAAATTTGTTTGTCTCTTTTTTTGGTGTCACAGAGAAAAATATACTTGGACATTCACACAGTTCACACATCCAAAAAAGAGAGTCGTAAAGCATTAGGGCTGTGGTGAGTAATTACTTCATTACTTAGTTGTACACAACAAACAAAACGAAACATACACAAAGGGAAACCAAACAAAATCAACAACACAATGTTAAACAAAGGCAAATACAGGTTAAATTAAGCAAAATGGGTCGCAATCAAATTAGTCCGCACACTTTGGCCGGACACACTACTGTGTGTGCCCAGAAATGAGTCCTCCTGGTCTTCGCTGGGTGGAGAGGGAGCCAAATCTACATACCGGGGGACCCGTTGTGAAATTGCAAAATTGTGCAGAACCGCACAGGCCATTATTATGTCTATGACCATTTTAGGATCATATTGCAGGGAGCCCCCGGTATGATCCAAACAATGAAACTTAGTCTTCAAAAGACCAAAGGCCCTCTCTACCACAGCCCTGGTCTTGCGGTGCGCACGGTTGTAGGCATCCTGGGAGGCATCCTGAGGCCGGAGTACTGGCGTCAAGAGCCACGGCAGCAGCGGGTATCCTGAATCACCTTATACATAAGATTAGAAAAAAAACATGTAAGACCATAAACGCACCAGCAACATCAATAGGAGGCTATTTGTCAATTGTGTGATCAACATGAGCCAACATTTGCCACTGTCCCAGTCCCAAACTAAACATATGTCCTAGAGGTTTAAAAAAGTACAACATACAAAGAGTGAGGATGATGGGCAATCATACATAAGGATCCCAGCTCTGGGTTTCAAAGTGTGCTTAGGATGTAGGTTTGGATGACCCCTTATATGCTTTGTGTGAGACCAAAACAGCAGAAACACGCCACATGCACTTTATCCCGCTATCCTCTCCTGTGGAAGTGCAAACCATCTAAGCAAAGATGGGTCCTAAACTATGTTAAAGTTAAGTGCACTATTCCACACGAGGGTGGTGGAAGAGGGATTCTTAAATTAGACACACAGATAATTTATAATGTGGCTAATGCAGGCCAAACTTGGGCAAACGCTTGGTTGGTTAATAACTAACATTCAAGTGTGGTTTAACATGGCAAGAAGGTTGTTGAAGGTGTAATTTTTGCAGACATTACAGCAAAATGCTAATTACAAACAAACATCCACAACTACATTATGTGGTTTATGTTAACTTACCAAGGAGCCATGCCCCGGAAAATTCCCCAGACTCAAACCGTCGGTACAATCCTGATCGTCTAAGGATGTACGCATCATGGGCTGAGCCTGGGTAGCCGGCGAGTACGCTAAGGAACCGCATGTCCGGGGCCACCACTGCCTGGACATTCAAGGAGTGGCCCATTTTGTGGTTCCTGGTAAAAAAGGAACAAAAGAAAACATTAGCAAGGCTTTGGGTAAAAGTAACACACATTTCGATCAGGAGGGAGCTTTACAAGGAGGGAGCATTACAAGGAGGGATATTTACAAGGAGGGATATTTACAAGGAGGGATATTTACAAGGAGGGAGCATTACAAGGAGGGATATTTACAAGGAGGGAGCATTACAAGGAGGGATATTTACAAGGAGGGAGCATTACAAGGAGGGTTATCACAAAATGAACAAATCTTCAAAAAATTAATACTTACCTGTATATGTACTCGTCGGCAGCCGGAGGCACCAGGGCGACGTGGGTACAGTCAATGGCACCAATGACGTTGGGCATGTCGGCGATATTATAAAAACCAAGCTTAATGGCGTTTCTGGCTACCATATCATCTGGGAAAAAAATATATTTGGGGGTTAGGGTAGCCATGCCTTCCAAAAAATGGGATAGTGCGCGGCTCAGCGTAGGCTGTGACATACCCATGGAGAGGGCACCCAGCCTCTGGAACGAGCCGTTCGCCAAAAATTGCAGGCAGCCAAGCATCTTGGTCATACCTGAAATTGCTTGCCCCTTCCTTGTGGTGCGGGCTAACCATGGCCGCAGCTCACTATACAATTTATGGAGGGAAGCGCGATTAAGCCTGGTCAGCTCGAACAACTCAACGTCATGCATGCCATTGATGTTCATGCGTCGCCGCCGGTGCAATCTGGCCTCTGACCTCAGGATCCCATCAATGCCAAACAGAAGAAGAGCTTGATGCTCTTCAAAGTCACTCTCCATCACGCTTGGCTGCCTAGTCCCGAGGTCAAAAAGGTGCCGTAAGACGCTCGACAAGGAAATGACTATATGGGCGTCGGAATACTTGGCAATCAGCTCTCTGAATTAATCGCCAGCCCATTGCAATGACGTAAATAATTTGACCGATCGAAACATTTACGATTTCGAAGGAAAAAAGTCCCCGAAGTCGCATAAAACAACAAATTTAAGTTCGATGGACGAAAGAACATATACGTCTATGTTCGAACGTTCGTGCAAGTCGAAAATGTCCAAAAAAAAAGGAAAAAATGACAAACACCCACAAAAACTCTCGATTTCAAATACGAAAACAATGACATTTGGGATTTTGAATCGAGGCTAATGAGCTTTGTGTTGTCCAGGCCCGATCACCTGTCAAAAATGACCTTTAGAGATGAGCGAACTTTTGAAAAATTTAATTCGACTGAATCGCCGAATTTTCTGACAAAAATCGGTTCGACCCCAATTTATTCGCGACGAATCGCTATTAAAAATGGCTATTTCTGAGCCACCTAGAGCCTCAACAGGGTTGTAAACCATTCTGCCTTGCTGTAACACGCATAGGATGCGTGCTGGGTTAGTGAAATAATACTGTAAATAATTTTCACATGCAGATCAGAGGCATCGCTAATAGAATCGCAGAGCGGCACAATTGCAGAGAGTTGAGGTGGCATCACTATGAGGGGCCCCTATAGTGCCTGAAAAACACACCCTAGAGCTGGAAGCAGCAGGAGCCCAAAAATTAGATTAATCACACCCTGGAGTTGCAAGCAGCAGCAGCAGGAGCCCAAGCATTGCTTTAAAGAGACACTGGAGTTGGCTGCAGGAGCCAAAAAATTGGATGAATCACACCCTGGAGTTGCAAGCAGCAGCAGGAGCCCAAACATTGCTTTAAAGAGACACTGGAGTTGGCCGCAGGAGCCCAAAAATTGGATGAATCACACCCTGGAGTTGCAAGCAGCAGCAGGAGCCCAAACATTACTTTAAAGAGACACTGGAGTTGGCAGCAGGAGCACAAAAATTGGATGAATCACATCCTGGAGTTGCAAGCAGCAGCAGCAGGAGCCCAAACATTACTTTAAAGAGACACTGGAGTTGGCAGCAGGAGCCCAAAAATTGGATGAATCACACCCTGGAGTTGCAACCAGCAGCCCAAACATAGGTTGAAAGACACTGGAGTTGGCAGCAGGAGCACAAAAATTGGATGAATCACACCCTGGAGTTGCAAGCAGCAGCAGCAGCAGCCCAAACATAGCTTGAAAGACACTGGAGTTGGCAGCAGGAGCACAAAAATTGGATAAATCACACCCTGGAGTTGCAAGCAGCAGCAGGAGCCCAAACATAACTTTAAAGAGACACTGGAGTTGGCAGCAGGAGCACAAAAATTGGATAAATCACACCCTGGAGTTGCAAGCAGCAGCAGCAGCCCAAACATAGCTTGAAAGACACTGGAGTTGGCAGCAGGAGCACAAAAATTGGATGAATCACACCCTGGAGTTGCAAGCAGCAGGAGCCCAAACATAGCTTGAAAGACACTGGAGTTGGCAGCAGGAGCCCAAAAATTGGATGAATCACACCCTGTAGTTGCAAGCAGCAGGAGCCCAAGCATAGCTTGAAAGAGACACTGGAGATGGCAGCAGGAGCCCAATATTGGATGAATCACACCCTGGAGTTGCAAGCAGCAGCAGGGGCACAAACATTACTTTAAAGAAACACTGGAGTTGGCTTCAGGAGCCCAAAAATTGGATGAATCACACCCTGGAGTTGCAAGCAGCAGCAGCAGCAGCCCACACATTACTTTAAAGAGACACTGGAGTTGGCAGCAGGAGCCCAAAAATTGGATGAATCACACCCTGGAGTTGCAAGCAGCAGCAGCCCAAACATAGCTTGAAAGACACTGGAGTTGGCAGCAGGAGCCCAAAAATTGGATGAATCACACCCTGTAGTTGCAAGCAGCAGGAGCCCAAGCATAGCTTGAAAGAGACACTGGAGATGGCAGCAGGAGCCCAAATATTGGATGAATCACACCCTGGAGTTGCAAGCAGCAGCAGGGGCACAAACATTACTTTAAAGAAACACTGGAGTTGGCTTCAGGAGCCCAAAAATTGGATGAATCACACCCTGGAGTTGCAAGCAGCAGCAGCCCAAACATTACTTTAAAGAGACACTGGAGTTGGCAGCAGGAGCACAAAAATTGGATGAATCACACCCTGGAGTTGCAATCAGCAGCAGTAGGAGCCCAAACATAACTTGAAAGAGACACTGGAGTTGGCAGCAGGAGCCCAAAAATTGGATGAATCACACCCTGGAGTTGCAAGCAGCAGCAGGAGCCCAAACATTACTTTAAAGAGACACTGGAGTTGGCAGCAGGAGCACAAAAATTGGATGAATCACACCCTGGAGTTGCAAGCAGCAGCAGGAGCCCAAACATAGCTTGAAAGAGACACTGGGGTTGGCAGCAGGAGCCCAAAAATTAGATGAATCGCACCCTGGAGTTGCAAGCAGCAGGAGCCCAATCATTACTTTAAAGAGACACTGGAGTTGGTAGCAGGAGCCCAAAAATTGGATGAATCACACCCTGGAGTTGCAAGCAGCAGCAGGAGCCCAAACATTACTTTAAATAGACACTGGAGTTGGCAGCAGGAGCCCAAAAGTTGGATGAATCACACCCTGGAGTTGCAAGCAGCAGGAGCACAAACATAGCTTGAAAGAGACACTGGAGTTGGCAGCAGGGACCCTGGAGTTGCAAGCAACAGCAAGAGCCCAAACATTACTTTAAAGAGACACTGGAGTTGGCTTCAGGAGCCCAGAAATTGGATGAATCACACCCTGGAGTTGGAAGCAGCAGCAGCAGGAGCCCAAACATAGCTTGAAAGAGACACTGGAGTGGGCAGCAGGAGCCCAAAAATTGGATGAATCACACCCTGGAGTTGCAAGCAGCAGCAGGAGCCCAAACATTACTTTAAAGGGACACTGGAGTTGGCAGCAGGAGCACAAAAATTGGACGAATCACACCCTAGAGTTGCAAGCAGCAGCAGGAGCCCAAACATTACTTTAAAGAGACACTGGAGTTGGCAGCAGGAGCCCAGAAATTGGATGAATTACACCCCGGAGTTGCAAGCAGCAGCAGCAGCAGGACCCCAAACATTACTTTAAAGAGACACTGGAGTTGGCAGCAGGAGCCCAAAAATTGGATGAATCACACCCTGGAGTTGCAAGCAGCAGCAGCAGCAGGATCCAGGACATAGCTTGAAAGAGACACTGGAGTTGGCAGCAGGAGCCCAAAAATTGGAAGAATCACACCCTGGAGTTGCAAGCAGCAGCAGGAGCCCAAACATTACTTTAAAGAGACACTGGAGTTGGCAGCAGGAGCACAAAAATTGGATGAATCACACCCTGGAGTTGCAAGCAGCAGCAGGAGCCTAAATATTACTTTAAAGAGACACTGGAGTTGGCTTCAGGAGCCCAAAAATTGGATGAATCACACCCTGGAGTTGCAAGCAGCAGCAACAGGAGCCCAAACATTACTTTAAAGAGACACTAGAGTTGGCAGCAGGAGCCCAAACATTGGATGAATCACACCCTGAAGTTGCAAGCAGCAGCAGCAGGAGCCCAACCATAGCTTGAAAGAGACACTGGAGTTAGCAGCAGGAGCACAACAATTGGATGAATCACACCCTGGAGTTGCAAGCAGCAGCAGCAGGAGCCCAACCATAGCTTGAAAGAGACACTGGAGTTGGCAGCAGGAGCACAAAAATTGGATGAATCACACCCTGGAGTTGCAAGCAGCAGCAGCAGGAGCCCAAACATAGCTTGAAAGAGACACTGGAGTTGGCAGCAGGAGCCCAAAAATTGGATGAATCACACCCTAGAGTTGCAAGCAGCAGCAGGAGCCCAAACATAACTTTAAAGAGACACTGGAGTTGGCAGCAGGAGCACAAAAATTGGATGAATCACACCCTGGAGTTGGCAGCAGCAGCAGCAACAGCCCAAACATAGCTTGAAAGACACTGGAGTTGGGAGCAGGAGCACAAAAATTGGATGAATCACACCCTGGAGTTGCAAGCAGCAGCAGCAGGAGCCGGAACATAGCTTGAAAGAGACACTGGAGTTGGCAGCAGGAGCCCAAAAATTGGAAGAATCACACCCTGGAGTTGCAAGCAGCAGCAGGAGCCCAAACATTACTTTAAAGAGACACTGGAGTTGGCAGCAGGAGCCCAAAAATTGGATGAATCACACCCTGGAGTTGCAAGCAGCAGCAGGAGCCCAAACATTACTTTAAAGAGACACTGGAGTTGGCAGCAGGAGCACAAAAATTGGACGAATCACACCCTGGAGTTGCAAGCAGCAGCAGGAGCCCAAACATTACTTTAAAGAGACACTGGAGTTGGCAGCAGGAGCCCAAAAATTGGATGAATCACACCCTGGAGTTGCAAGCAGCAGCAGCAGGAGCCAGAACATAGCTTGAAAGAGACACTGGAGTTGGCAGCAGGAGCCCAAAAATTGGAAGAATCACACCCTGGAGTTGCAAGCAGCAGCAGGAGCCCAAACATTGCTTTAAAGAGACACTGGAGTTGGCAGCAGGAGCACAAAAAATTGGATGAATCACACCCTGGAGTTGCAAGCAGCAGCAGGAGCCCAAACATTGGCTGAAAGAGACACTGGAGTTGGCATCAGGAGCCCAAAAATTGGATGAATCACACCCTGGAGTTGCAAGCAGCAGCAACAGGAGCCCAAACATTACTTTAAAGAGACACTAGAGATGGCAGCAGGAGCCCAAAAATTGGATGAATCACACCCTGAAGTTGCAAGCAGCAGCAGCAGCCCAAACATAGCTTGAAAGATACTGGAGTTGGCAGCAGGAGCACAAAAAATGGATGAATCACACCCTGGAGTTGCAAGCAGCAGCAGCAGGAGCCCAACCATAGCTTGAAAGAGACACTGGAGTTGGCAGCAGGAGCCCAAAAATTGGATGAATCACACCCTGGAGTTGCAAGCAGCAGCAGGAGCCCAAACATTACTTTAAAGAGACACTGGAGTTGGCAGCAGGAGCACAAAAAATGGATGAATCACACCCTGGAGTTGCAAGCAGCAGCAGCAGCAGCAGGAGCCCAAACATAGCTTGAAAGAGACACTGGAGTTGTCAGCAGGAGCCCAAAAATTGGATGAATCACACCCTGGAGTTGCAAGCAGCAGCAGGAGCCCAAACATTACTTTAAAGAGACACTGGAGTTGGCAGCAGGAGCAGAAAAATTGGATGAATCACACCCTGGAGTTGCAAGCAGCAGCAGCAGCAGCAGCCCAAACATAGCGTGAAAGACACTGGAGTTGGGAGCAAGAGCACAAAAATTGGATGAATCACACCCTGGAGTTGCAAGCAGCAGCAGCAGGAGCCCGAACATAGCTTGAAAGAGACACTGGAGTTTGCAGCAGTAGCCCAAAAATTGGATGAATCACAGCCTGGAGTGGCAAGCAGCAGCAGGACCCCAAACATTACTTTAAAGAGACACTGGAGTTGGCAGCAGGAGCCCAAAAATTGGATGAATCACACCCCGGAGTTACAAGAAGCAGCAGCAGCAGCGGCAGGAGCCCAAACATTACTTTAAAGAGACACTGGAGTTGGCAGCAGGAGCCCAAAAATTGGATGAATCACACCCTGGAGTTGCAAGCAGCAGCAGCAGGAGCCCAAACATTACTTTAAAGAGACACTGGAGTTGGTAGCAGGAGCCCAAAAATTGGATGAATCACACCCTGGAGTTGCAAGCAGCAGCAGGAGCCCAAACATTACTTTAAAGAGACACTGGAGTTGGCAGCAGGAGCACAAAAAATGGATGAATCACACCCTGGAGTTGCAAGCAGCAGCAGCAGCAGAAGCCCAAACATAGCTTGAAAGAGACACTGGAGTTGTCAGCAGGAGCCCAAAAATTGGATGAATCACACCCTGGAGTTGCAAGCAGCAGCAGGAGCCCAAACATTACTTTAAAGAGACACTGGAGTTGGCAGCAGGAGCAGAAAAATTGGATGAATCACACCCTGGAGTTGCAAGCAGCAGCAGAAGCCCGAACATAGCTTGAAAGAGACACTGGAGTTGGCAGCAGGAGCACAAAAATTGGATGAATCACACCCTGGAGTTGCAAGCAGCAGCAGCAGGAGCCCAAACATAGCCCGAAAGAGACACTGGAGTTGGCAGCAGGAGCCCAAAAATTGGATGAATCACACCCTTGAGTTGCAAGCAGAAGCAGGAGCCCAAACATAGCTTGAAAGAGACACTGGAGTTGGCAGCAGGAGCCCAAAAATTGGATGAATCACACCCTGGAGTTGCTAGCAGCAGCAGGTGCCCAAACATTACTTTAAAGAGACACTGGAGTTGGCAGCAGGAGCACAAAAATTGGATTAATCACACCCTGGAGTTGCAAGCAGCAGCAGCAGGAGCTCAAACATAGCTTGAAAGAGACACTGGAGTTGGAAGCAGGAGCCCAAAAATTGGATGAATCACACCCTGGAGTTGCAAGCAGCAGCAGGAGCCCAAACATTACCTTAAAGAGACACTGGAGTTGGCAGCAGGAGCACAAAAATTGGATGAATCACACCCTGGAGTTGCAAGCAGCAGCAGGAGCCCAAACAATACATTAAATAGACACTGGAGTTGGCAGCAGGAGCACAAAAATTGGATGAATCACACCCTGGAGATTCAAGCAGCAGGAGCCCAAACATTACATTAAAGAGACACTGGAGTTGGCAGCAGGAGCCCAAAAATTGGATGAATCACACCCTGGAGTTGCAAGCAGCAGCAGGAGCCCAAACATTACTTTAAAGAGACACTGGAGTTGGCTTCAGGAGCCAAAAAATTGGATGAATCACACCCTGGAGTTGCTAGCAGCAGCCCCAATATAGCTTGAAAGACACTGGAGTTGGCAGCAGGAGCACAAAAATTGGATGAATCACACCCTGGAGTTGCAAGCAGCAGCAGGAGCCCAAACATTACTTTAAAGAGACACTGGAGTTGTCAGCAGGAGCACAAAAATTGGATGAATCACACCCTGGAGTTGCTAGCAGCAGCCCCAATATAGCTTGAAAGACACTGGAGTTGGCAGCAGGAGCCCAAAAATTGGATGAATCACACCCTGGAGTTGCAAGCAGCAGCAGGAGCCCAAACATTCCTTTAAAGAGACACTGGAGTTGTCAGCAGGAGCACAAAAATTGGATGAATCACACCCTGGAGTTGCTAGCAGCAGCCCCAATATAGCTTGAAAGACACTGGAGTTGGCAGCAGGAGCACAAAAATTGGATGAATCACACCCTGGAGTTGCAAGCAGCAGCAGGAGCCCAAACATTACTTTAAAGAGACACTGGAGTTGGCAGCAGGAGCCCAAAATTTGGATGAATCACACCCTGGAGTTGCAAGCAGCAGCAGCAGCCCAAACATAGCTTGAAAGACACTGGAGTTGGCAGCAGGAGCCCAAAAATTGGATGAATCACACCCTGGAGTTGCAAGCAGCAGCAGGAGCCCAAACATTACTTTAAAGAGACACTGGAGTTGGCTTCAGGAGCCAAAAAATTGGATGAATCACACCCTGGAGTTGCAAGCAGCAGCAGCAGCAGCTGCCCAAACATTACTTTAAAGAGACACTGGAGTTGGCAGCAGGAGCCCAAAAATTGGATGAATCACACCCTGGAGTTGCAAGCAGCAGTAGCAGCCCAAACATAGCTTGAAAGACACTGGAGTTGGCAGCAGGAGCCCAAAAATTGGATGAATCACACCCTGGAGTTGCAAGCAGCAGCAGGAGCCCAAACATTCCTTTAAAGAGACACTGGAGTTGGCAGCAGGAGCACAAAAATTGGATGAATCACACCCTGGAGTTGCTAGCAGCAGCCCCAATATAGCTTGAAAGACACTGGAGTTGGCAGCAGGAGCACAAAAATTGGATGAATCACACCCTGGAGTTGCAAGCAGCAGCAGGAGCCCAAACATTACTTTAAAGAGACACTGGAGTTGGCAGCAGGAGCCCAAAATTTGGATGAATCACACCCTGGAGTTGCAAGCAGCAGCAGCAGCCCAAACATAGCTTGAAAGACACTGGAGTTGGCAGCAGGAGCACAAAAATTGGATGAATCACACCCTGGAGTTGCAAGCAGCGGCAGCAGGAGCCCAAACATAGCTTGAAAGAGACACTGGAGTTGGCAGCAGGAGCACAAAAATTGGATGAATCTCACCCTGGAGTTTCAAGCAGCAGCAGGAGCCCAAACAGTACTTTAAAGAGACACTGGAGATGGCTTCAGGAGCCCAAAAATTGGATGAATCACACCCCGGAGTTGCAAGCAGCAGCAGGAGCCCAAACATTACTTTAAAGAGACACTGGAGTTGGCTTCAGGAGCACAAAAAATGGATGAATCACACCCTGGAGTTGCAAGCAGCAGCAGCAGCAGGAGCCCAAACATAGCTTGAAAGACACTGGAGTTGGGAGCAGGAGCCCAAAAATTGGATGAATCACATCCTGGAGTTGCAAGCAGCAGCAGGAGCCCAAACATTACTTTAAAGAGACACTGGAGTTGGCTTCAGGAGCCCAAAAATTGGATGAATCACACCCTGGAGTTGTCAGCAGCAGCAGCAGGAGCCCAAACATAGCTTGAAAGAGACACTGGAGTTGGCAGCAGGAGCCCAAAAATTGGATGAATCACACCCTGGAGTTTCAAGCAGCAGCCGGAGCCCAAACATTACTTTAAAGAGACACTGGAGTTGGCTTTAGGAGCACAAAAATTGGATGAATCACACCCTGGAGTTGGTAGCAGGATAAGCAGGAGCCCAAACATTGCTTGAAAGACACCCTGGAGTTGGCAGCAGCAGGAGGCCAAAAATTGGCTGAAAGGCACACCCTGAAGTTGGCATCAGCAGGAGGCCAAAAATTGGTTGGAAGGCACACCCTGAAGTTGGCATCAGCAGGAGCCCAAAAATTGGCCTAAAGACATAAATATGTTTTGCACCATTTGGAAAGTGTAAAACGTGGCACCATGCTGAATCTAGTCGCATGCATCAGGCATTGGTGGGTGGAAATCCTGGCTGATCCATCCCTGATTCATTTTGACAAAGGTGAGTCTCTCCACATTTTTAGTTGACAGACGAGTTCTCCTCGCCGTAACTATGGCCCCCGCCGCACTAAACACCCGCTCAGATGGCACGCTACTTGCCAGGCAGGACAGCTTTTACAGGGCAAACTCTGCTAGTTGCAGCGACAAGCCAAGTTTGGCTGCCCAGAAGTC
Organism: Gastrophryne carolinensis; assembly: GCA_027917425.1. Classification (NCBI taxonomy): domain Eukaryota; kingdom Metazoa; phylum Chordata; class Amphibia; order Anura; family Microhylidae; genus Gastrophryne; species Gastrophryne carolinensis. Next base: position 291,798,451 of record CM051234.1, read on the forward strand.
CAGCGGATCCTCAAGGTGTGTTGGCATGGTCATGTCAAGGTATGACATGACCTGCTGGTTGAGCTCATGCTCCATGTCTTACTACTTCTCATGAGTAGCCTCACTATGCGGGTGTAGAAAGCTACTCATTAGCGACTGAAGACTGAGGCTGCTGCTGATGGAGCTGCTGCTGCTGCTCCTGCCAACCCCCCAGCAGCCATGGCAGTGGAAGGTGAGCGCAGAGGTCCCCCCCGAGTCAGACCTGCGAGAGTATGGACCATGGCGCAGATAGGCATCGGCCAACTGACTACGTAGAATGTCTTTGTAGTAGTTCAGTTTGTCCTCCCTCTCGGCGGGTTTAAAAAATGCCCCCATTTTGTGCCGGAAGCGAGGGTCCAGTAAGGTGGACAGCCAGAAGTCATCCCGCTGACAAATGGAAACAATTCTGGGGTCACTACGCAAGCACGTGAGCATGCTTCCTGCCATTTGCGCACTCGGAGGGACTACCTGTCTCCATCTCCACTGCATACTGCCACGGTGTGTCCGGGTCCTCTGTCTCGCCTTCCTCAAAACCCTCTAGCTCCTCTGGCTGCTCCTGCTCCTCCTCTCCTGTCCGCTGACTAGATAAATCAGCCATTTCGCCAAGCCGAAACTGTGCTTCACTGGGCCACTCCTCCTCCTCTTCCTCCTCCTCCTCCTCCAAGTCGCCATGGCTTCCAACATGTGCTGTAGTACATGAAGCAGTGGAGTCACGTCGTTCATCCCGTAATCCTGCCGACTGACAAATAAAGTGGCTTCCTCAAAGGGCCTGAGCAAACGGCAGGTGTCACGTATGAGCTGCCACTGGGTGACATTGAAGTTACACAGGGGAGTCCCCCTATCCGCTTGGATCATCAGGAAATCCGTGATGGCTTTTCTCTGTTCATATAATCAGTCCAACATGTGAAGGGTGGAATTCCAAAGGGTGGAAACATCGCAAATCAGACTATGTTGGGGGATACCGTTCTGATGCTGTAGCTCAAGCAGGGTGTGTTTGGCGGTGTATGAGTGGCTGAAGTGCATGCAAAGTTGTTAGGATGTCTTGCATATGGGGGGAACACTTCAGAAACCGCTTGACAACCAGATTGAAGACGTGAGCCATGCAGAGGGCATGGGTCAGCTTTCCTTGGCGCAGCACAGACAAAATGTTCTTCCCATTGTCGGTAACCATGGTTCCCATTTTAAGTTTTCTTGGAGTAAGCCATGTTTGGATTTCCTGATGAATAAATTTAAGCAGTTCCTCCCCTGTGTGACTCCGTTCGCCAAGACAAACCATGTGAAGCACAGCGTGACACCTCCGTGCCCTGCACACATGGTAGACTGGAGGGGCACTGAGACTAGAGCCTACAGTGGAGGGTGAGGAGATCACACAGGCCCAATGGGCAGGGAGCGCGGAGGCCGAAGTGGCGTGACCTGTCCAAGTTGCTGCTGCTGCTGCAAAGGGACCACATTCATCCAGTGGGCCGTAAACGACATGTACTGTCCCTGACCGTAGTTACAGCTTCAGACATCGGCGCTGCCATGCACTTAGCTACACACCGACAGGCTCAAGGACTGGCCGACCTTCTGTTCAACAAAAGTGTGCAGCGCTGGTACTGCCTTCTTGGCAAAGAAATGACGGCTTGGGACTCTCCACCTCAGCTCGGCACAAGCCATCAGTTCTCTGAAAGGTGCAGAGTCCACCACCTGAAAAGGGAGCGACTGCAGCACCAGCAACTTGGACAGGAGCACATTCAGCTTCTGCGCCGTAGGATGAGTGGGCACATACTGCTGTCTCTTGGACATGGCTTCGCTGATGGATTGCTGGCGGGATGCATGACTTGGAGGAGGAGGAGCAGGAGCGACAGAGGATGGGTATGACGCACAGCTGCCTTCGGCTGAGGTGCTGGAGCCTTGGCTGGCAGAAATTGGGAGCGGCGTGCCACTTGGTGAGGAAGCAGGCTGGACCACCTCTTCGGAGCCTCAGTTCTCCCAGGCCGCTTTATGGTGCCGCATCATATGTTGACGCAGGGCCGTGGTGCCAACATTTGGGCCCTGGCCACACTTCACCTTCTGCCTACATATCTTAAATGTGGCCATGTTACCCTCCTGCGCATGCTTCAGGAAAAACTGCCACACTGCCGAGTAGCTACTTTTCCCACTAACAGGCCGCACTGATTCACTGCTACTGTTGCCAACTCCAGGAACCCCTGCTCCACTACCTCCCGATAAGGTAGCCTGCCGCGCAGCAGGTGCTCTACCCCGGCCCCGGCCCCGTTTGGCTCTAGGCTTTACAATTGTGCCCCCATGCTGACTGCCAACCATGCTGCTAACACCTTGCTGCCTGAGCTGCTGACTCCGGGGCAACCTGCGCCCCTCTTTTCCTGATGATGACGATGAAGCCCCTTCATCACCCGGCTCCCAAGTGCGATCGGCTTCATCATTATCATCATCACCGAGTTGTGGCTGTACGTCACAGATGCTCTCGGTTTCCTCAACAGTGTCTGGCGCAGGAGCTGGAAAGCTCGCAACACCCACAACACTGTCCACATCACTATTTGTCTGCTGAGCTAAAGAAGCCACCTCCATTTCATGGCTGGGCAGTAGCTGCTGACTGTCCTCTATCTGATCGTCCTCCTCACTAAAGAGTGGAGCTGAACCCAAAGCATAGGATACGTCACTGGGGGAGGGAACGGCGTAGGACAGAGGCAATGGGAGGACAGGGACTGCTCTCGGGGCATGCCAACTCAGGGTTGTGTCAGAGGAACCTACCGACCCTAGACTGGGGGTCTCAGATGTAACTTGTGATGATGTTGATGAGCGTGTTAACCAATCTACCACGGCAGATGCATTACTGGTGGAGACACGACCGCTAGCAGATACTGGCAGGTCAGGTCTCTCACCATGACTCCTGCTGCTACTCACCCCTAGTCTGCTGCGACCTCTGCCTGCAGAATCTTGGCCTCTTCCTGGCACTTGTCTGCCTGACATTTTTATGTATTTGCTTATTTTGTATAACAGATCGGGTGCTAGGTGCAAGTTTGGGATACCCTGGGCCTTGGTGTAATGACAGCAGTCAGAAACCAATGCAAAATTAAATAACTTAGTACAGCTGAGGCTGAAACACGCTTATTTTGTATAACAGATCGGGTGCTAGCTGCAAGTTTGGGATACCCTGCGCCCTGGTGTAATGACAGCAGTCAGAAACCAATGCAAAATTAAATGACTTAGTACAGCTGAGGCTGAAACACACTTATTTTGTATAACAGATAGGGTGCTAGCTGCAAGTTTGGGATACCCTGGGCCTTGATGTAATGACAGCAGTCAGAAACCAATGCAAAATTAAATAACTTAGTACAGCTGAGGCTGAAACACGCTTATTTTGTATATCAGATAGGGTGCTAGCTGCAAGTTTGGGATACCCTGCGCCCTGGTGTAATGACAGCAGTCAGAAACCAATGCAAAATTAAATAACTTAGTACAGCTGAGGCTGAAGCATGCTTATTTTGTATAACAGATCGGGTGCTAGGTGCAAGTTTGGGATACCCTGCGCCCTGGTGTAACAGCAGTCAGAAACCAATGCAAAATTAAATAACTTAGTACAGCTGAGGCTGAAACACGCTTATTTTGTATAACAGATAGGGTGATAGCTGCAAGTTTGGGATACCCTGGGCCCTGGTGTAATGACAGCAGTCAGAAACCAATGCATAATTAAATAACTTAGTACAGCTGAGGCTGAAACACGCTTATTTTGTATAACAGATAGGATGCTAGGTGCAAGTTTGGGATAACCTGCGCCCTGGTGTAATGACAGCAGTCAGAAACCAATGCAAAATTAAATAACTTAGTACAGCTGAGGCTGAAGCACGCTTATTTTGCATAACAGATCGGGTGCTAGGTGCAAGTTTGGGATACCCTGCGCCCTGGTGTAATGACAGCAGTCAGAAACCAATGCAAAATTAAATAACTTAGTACAGCTGAGGCTGAAACACGCTTATTTTGTATAACAGATAGGTGCTAGCTGCAAGTTTGGGATACCCTGGGCCCTGGTGTAATGACAGCGGTCAGACACCAATGCAAAATTAAATAACTTAGTGTAGCGATAACCCTTATCGCCGGAGGGCTTCACCGCCCGAGACGTCCTTTTCCCAATCGTAAGAGGTGCTGCTGGAATTCCAGAGTCGTCCGTGAGGAAACAGGAACAGCCCTTACAAGGGCTAGTGAACTGTAATATAGCATTTCCCCCCAATAAGAGACAGAACTTCAGTATTGAGGGTGAAGGTGAAGTGTCTTTATTAGTGCCACTCTAGGCCTTATATACACAAGTCTCCATGCAATGACAACCACACTGACCAATAGCAGCAGGGCACACAATCCCTCAACTCTGCCGGTGACGCAATCAGTAGAACAATAGCAGGCTGTAATACCATCAATCAGGACAATGCCATTGACTGTGACGTAATCAACAATACACAATGGCAGTCAAAATACAATGACATTGCCTGTAACAGTATCAAAATACAATTACATTGTCTGGAACCTAATTAAGAAAAGGCCAGTGAATGACCCGGTGGGCAACTGAATAGTGATGACATCCAAAAGACAGAGCCTCTGTCACACTTAGTACAGCTGAGGCTGAAACACGCTTATTTTGTATATCAGATAGGGTGCTAGCTGCAAGTTTGGGATACCCTGGGCCCTGGTGTATTGACAGCAGTCAGAAACCAATGCAAAATTAAATAACTTAGTACAGCTGAGGCTGAAACACGCTTATTTTGTATAACAGATAGGGTGCTAGCTGCAAGTTTGGGATACCCTGGGCCCTGGTGTAATGATAGCAATCAGAAACCAATGCAAAATTAAATAACTTAGTACAGCTGAGGCTGAAACACGCTTAGTTTGTATAACAGATCGGGTGCTAGGTGCAAGTTTGGGATACCCTGCGCCCTGGTGTAATGACAGCAGACAGAAACCAATGCGAAATTAAATAACTTAGTACAGCTGAGGCTGAAACACGCTTATTTTGTATAACAGATCGGGTGCTAGCTGCAAGTTTGGGATACCCTGCGCCCTGGTGTAATGACAGCAGACAGAAACCAATGCGAAATTAAATAACTTAGTACAGCTGAGGCTGAAACACGCTTATTTTGTATAACAGATCGGGTGCTAGCTGCAAGTTTGGGATACCCTGGGCCCTGGTGTAATGACAGCAGTCAGAAACCAATGCAAAATTAAATAACTTAGTACAGCTGAGGCTGAAACACGCTTATTTTGTATAACAGATCGGGTGCTAGCTGCAAGTTTGGGATACCCTGGGCCCTGGTGTAATGACAGCAGTCAGAAACCAATGCAAAATTAAATAACTTAGTACAGCTGAGGCTGAAGCACGCTTATTTTGTATAACAGATCGGGTGCTAGCTGCAAGTTTGGGATACCCTGGGCCCTGGTGTAATGACAGCAGTCAGAAACCAATGCAAAATTAAATAACTTAGTACAGCTGAGGCTGAAGCACGCTTATTTTGTATAACAGATCGGGTGCTAGCTGCAAGTTTGGGATACCCTGCGCCCTGGTGTAATGACAGCAGACAGAAACCAATGCGAAATTAAATAACTTAGTACAGCTGAGGCTGAAGCACGCTTATTTTGTATAACAGATCGGGTGCTAGGTGCAGGTGTGGGATTTTGTATAAAAAATAGGGTCACGTGCTGAAATGGAATGCCCATGTGGGCTGGGGTTTTTACAGCAGACCAAAAAAATGAAAACTAATCAAGCTATAAGAAAGGTTAAATGTGCCACTGCCAACATGGGATGCACAGTGGCCAGGAATTTTTACAGCACAAAACACAGCTATTTAAAACTCACTGGCAAATGAAGTGAAATGAAAATAAAATAAAAAAAGCTTTCTTTCCCTGTCACTTTATCTGCTGTCCCTGTCTGGATCGTTCCCGATTTTTCACTATCTTTCCCTGGCTCTCCCTGGAACTCTGTGGGTCTCCCTGCATCTCTGTTACTCTCTGTCCCTGTCTGTAGCAGCTCAGCAAGCTCTGTTGTCTGTGCACTGCAAGTCTTAAATGCGCACAAGCAAGATGGCCGCCGCTATATATAGCGCTGTGACGTCACCGGGGCTCCTGGCTGCTGATAGGCTGCATGTGACCTTGCCATGCTAACTTGCCCCAGGGGATATGTCCAGACATGTCCATCCACCATTTTACAATGCCTGTAATTGAAGAAAATGGAGTTTAAAGGAAAACTTCGATCGAATCGCGGGGAAATTCGGATTCGTTTAGAATCTAATTTTTAATGAAATTCGGAACGAATCCGGGTTCGCCCGGATCGATTCGCTCATCTCTAGTGACCTTTCTGGTGAATGGCCAACCCTGCAACCATTCATAGTGACGCTAGCATTCCCACTCAATTAACTTCAATGGAGGGCGTGCCAAGACCTGTGACAAGAGATCAATCCTGGATGGTGGGGTAAGTGTGGGACAGCCGGAGTAGCACTCATCAGCTGTGAGGGACAAAAAGTGAGTACCCAGTTAGCCTTCAAAGTTAGCATGCTTATTCTTCAGTGTCTAATGCTTATGCACAGTCAAAGCAGATTCCCTGGATTCAGGTGCAAATAGGATGTAACAAGATTTATTCTACAAGTGATTTGTGTATGTTTTTTATCAAGAACCATAAAAGTCATTGCCTTTCCAGGCCTTTTAGACTTTAAATATTTCTTTCTATGAATGCATGTTAATCTTATTGCACAAGGCTGCTCGTAGCAATGCAGGCTGTATGGGGAGGCACTCTCTAACTCACTTTATACTGATTTGCATGTGCCCCGGGCCACACATTTGCTCAGACAGGGCAACATGTATTTCTATAGCTAGCATTGCTTGTTTTGCCTGTGTGCAGTTTTCCCTCTTGTTTCTTTCATTAGGCTCCATGCAGCAAGTTTATAACATGTGCTTACTATGATGAAAACCTCTTTGTTCTCCCCAGAAGTTTCCTCATTGCAAATCAACCATTTTGAGCAAACCACACTTCATCCATTAATTAACACCCACAGTTTGCCTCCCTGCAGCACAATGGCCCTTTATCTCACTCTAACGCAGACTTCCAGGTTGACATCCCTGAAGGAGACATGATAGGATATTAGAGGCAAAGAACTCTTTATTTTGTACTGGCCTCTCTTACACTCCTTGATTTTCTGTTGTGTAAACGTCCTGCTTCAAGTGACAATCCAACAAGCATTTTTTACTGTACTGTCACTGCAGACAGCAATTTCGAATAACAAAAAAGATTCCAGCGACACCCTTAACTGTTTGATTAACTTCTATGGGTAGTTAGCCCCAGGCCATTGCCTTTACAGTTACAGAGAACTACAACCCAGGGCACATGAAAGGACATTGGACACAGCACAACCACACACCTTTGCTAGCTTCTTCCCTGCAGCATAATTACTATATCAGAACTCGATCAGTCTCATGTAACCACATCTGAGGGAGATGCTCGGGTTAAATCCTATTAAATATAGTGTATGAAGGAATATAAGATCCAAAAAAGATTACATTTTCCCTTAATTTTCCCCCAATGTATTCTCTAAAGCCAAAATCATGATTTAGAATTTTTATCAAATTATTTACCAAGACACTAAGGGGAAAGATGCATGTTTTTTTGTTTTTTTTTTACCTGCCATGGGACGTGGTTGGTCTGCTTTAATACCTACTATTTCCGGCACCACCAGCCTTTGGTAGCCAGGAAGCAGAAGCTGACCCCACGTGACTAACAGCAGAAAATCAGGTTTTGGTTACATGGAGTCAACTCCCAGCAGCAAATGCAAGAGGTATGGGGCTTGTGTGGATACTATGCATGACTACACACAACAATGCACCATCCACCACCCCCTGCCCTGCACACACACACACATCTATCCTCCAGCCACAACCTGACACACACCTACCAAGTTCAGCAGAACCCCATGCCAACATACACACACACACACTCCATGAGTCACCCACCTGCACCAAACACATACCCAGATGAATTTTCCAGCCCCCCCCCCCCCCCCCCACACACATACATCTGCACATATACAAAAATATACTTGCCAGTCTCCGCCTATTAATTGTCAGGCAGAAGACATTGTGATAGGTCAAGCCATGTTATGTTGTCATCTTTTTTTTACTCGGAGGTCCTTCCACCATACCACACATTACCACATTTATAAATAATAATCCCCAAATGATACCAATACACATGGTGATTGCCTAACCTCTCCAAATATATAGATCTCATATTTATAGCCCATCCTTCCTGTCAATACCAAATAATAACTGTATCAAAAATACTCAACCCATCTAAACGCCTACCAGTGCCAGAGATTTCACCCAGGGGTGGTGTTTTACTATCAATGTCTCCACGTTCCTCCAAACCACCCCTGCCACCTCTATTTGGCAATGGACCCTCCTATATAACTCTCCTTGCAACCTCTCATCCTTACTGAGCCTCTGTTTATCTTTACACGCCAGTTTGCTTTACCTCTCCCACTTTCCCCACAGTAGGTCAGGGCCACATCAGATGGCTCAGAGGGCCACACGTGGCCCCCAGGCCATAAGAATATGTGATATACAGTTTAAATATGTTGAATTTTTTAGGAGGCCCTTAAAGAACAGACCTTTAGTTTTGAGACACGGGTAATACTCTTAGACAAACTCAACTCATTTTATTCACATGTCTGATATTGTCCTGGGTCTTCTGATATGCTAGCAATATACCTAATTTTCTTTTTTAGTTAAACAAGTCAAAACTCCCCAATACACAATAAAAAAAAAGAATATTTTTAACCCAAATCAGAAAGCACTTCCCACTTCATTTTTAAATTGCATATTACAAAAATATGTGTATATCAGTAGACAGAACTGACTGCTGGCATTTAATCATGAGGCGGTAGCTAAGTCAGTTGCTGGTCTCATATTGGTGTCCACTGGGGATCAAGCTTGCTAACAGTGTATTCTCATGCAAATTTGCTATTGATGCTACATGAATCAGACTGACTAATACAAATTATTACTTGCATTAGGCAGTTTAAAGTGAACAGAACAGGAACAAAATAAGGTACATGTAGACATTAAACAAAAACAAAATATATATCAAACTGTACCACTAAGCAGAGGACCTCTCTGTGGAGCTTTTTAGGGATAAATAGCCTTGGTAGGAAACAAGGGGTAGGCTGTAACAGTGTGGAAGAACATGTATATTCTCCCATGGTCTGCACAATTTATGCCATGCTCTCTAGGGATTCTTTCATCTCTCCCATCACCTAATATTTTACACATACTGACCTTACTCATTAATCCCTATTTCAGATGTGCTCTGATGTCCCAATGTATAATCATCCAGCCCTTATGTCAGAAGATTGTAAATTCTCATTAGAAAGGCAGACAGGCTGCAGCATGGATCAGGTCATTCCACAGAAAAAAGCAGACAGCCACAGTCATTAATATGCAAACATGCAAATGAGGTAGTAATTAAGCTTAAGTTCCCAGAAGGATGCTCTCATCATAACAAGCTCTATTGTTAGAAATAGAGAGACATAAAAAGGATGGGAACACTGTGAGACAGAAAGAGGATTCAAATCTCACAGAAAAATAGGTGGGTGTAAGAAAAGAGCAACTAAGAAATGTAAAAGATAAAGATGTCACATTCTCAATTTCAGGTATGCAAAACAACTGAAAATCCTAAAAACAGAAGTGGCTATACTAAAACCACAAGCAGCCTTTCTTTCCTTTTTTCTCAGTTAATAGCACTAAGAACCATATATGATCAAAGAAATAGAATAATCTATATTCTACAAGAAATAATCAATATTTTGCCAGATTTTTAATGGCTATAATACTACATTTGCAATGGATAGAAAACACAGTGTCACATAACACCACAAAGCCAGTTATGATGATGGTTTTAGTCGAAGTGACCAAGCCAAAGGACATATGAAAAACTCCAGGAGAGAGGACCAAAGTCTTTTTACCAGGCATAGAAAGTACAGTAGCATTACATACTGCCAGACCAATACAGTAGCTATAAGGTAAGGTAAGGAAAGACAGCTGAATTTTCCTCCCATTGCCTTATATACAGTAGCTTTAACCGTGTGCACTATTGGCACCATTCCATTTTCAATGGCATTTTTAAAGTTTCCATTTTTTATGTGCCATTCTGTCATTTTTTTCTTTTCTATTTGTTATAAAAGAAAATAGTTTTCTCTAGCAACAACCAGTTTACTTTAGAAACATATGGAATCTCTGGCTGGCAGATATTCCTGACTCTGGCCTGCTAATCATCTGATTGACCCTGAAGACACTGGAATCGGCAAGTGCTGGGGCAGACTGGAGACAGAGCAAGTATAGTCCAAGCTGGGGTAGGGAGCCAAAGGGGGAAGTAGTCCAAGCCAATGTCAAGAGCCAAAGAGGGTAGTAGTCCAAGCCGAAGTTGAAGCCAAATGTAGTAGCAGTGCAATCCGAGGTCAAAAGCCAAAAAGCATTAGTGCTGGTGCAGCTGCAGTATGCATTGTTGATGCATTGTCTGCAGAGAGCACTGGGTGCCAAAGCTGTAGGTTTCACAGGGCAGAATGGAGACACATTGTTTTCCCCCATCACTCTGTGTACACTTGGGGAAACACGTTGCTGACATCTTACACCACCCTACAGAACCTATGGCTCTGGGAAACGGTGCTTCCTGCAAACAATGCACCAGCACTGAAAACTGCAGCGGCAACCTGGGAAGAAACTGACCTCACTGGGCCCAACAGCCACTCTGCCCCTGTCTGTGATTGATTTGTCTGCTTACAAGCCAAGGCTACAGTCCCAGGGCTTCACTGCAGGATATATATATACCTGCAATATACTGCAATATACTTAACCTTGGGGTACGTTTTTTTGGGGGAGGGAGAGAAATGGGATCCTGGATGTTTAACATAGCAGGGCATCCTAAATCAGGATGCCTTTAAAGAGGAACAAGTATTTCACTTCCTTGAGTTTTGTTCCTTCACTTCCCTGGGTTTTGCTGCATTCTCTGCTCACCTCTAGCTATTGGCATGCCATTCAGAAAGGCCTTGCCCAGGTGCGTGCATCAGACAGAGGGATCCGCTTGGGGATCCAGTGCGCTTGACACAGTGGGATCCCAATTATTATAGACTTGCTCCTTTGGACAAAAAGCCCTCCCCAACAGTTGGAATGCCCAACTGTCAACCCCCCCCCCCCATAATCACTGCAAAACATTTCTAATTCCTCGGTTCTACTCTGCATAAACTGCCCCCCCAACCCTTTTATCCAAAGGCAAAAACCCCTGCTAGGCATAACTGAATGGCTGGTGGGTGCACACAGCCAGGAGGAGCTGTCTGCTTTTTTTGGTAGTCAGGTTTCCAGTGTCTCCCACTGCTTTGACTTGTAGCATGATATATGTCCAGGCTGCCCTACAGGCCTCAAACTGGTCCCATGGTACATGCATGGACCTATGTACAATCAGCTCTGCATGGCTTGCATATTATTGCATGGCATACAGCACTGCTCTATTTGTAAAAGAGCTCCGGCATAGCGCAGCAAAAGCAGCTGCATTCCCGCTTTCCCTGCAGTCTGCGGTGCGTTCCTCTCCAAAGCCTATCTGAATGGCTCATCCGCAAGCAGCCAGGGATGCCGGAAAGGTACGTTTTGAAGGTAATCCCAAGGATTTCACACAGTGGGTCATCCCAAATCGGGTAGTTAATCGGCCAGCCTTGGAGTAACCACCAGCAACCAAACTCAGTGATGGCACAGCTGCTATAGCCAGCCACAATGAGTGCAGCAGCTCAGAATCTGAATGGGCAGCTACATGGTGTGCTGAGATTGATAGGCAGGGCATATTCAGTAGTGACAGGGCATTTACAGCTTGACCTGGGGGGGCGTTATTTTGAGGTTAGATGAAAGCTGTTTCATAGTTATAATTACATTGCTGTTTTTTGGTGATGAGAACAGTGGGTGATGTTTGGTATTGCAGCTTTACTATGGCAGAGTATGGTTTATCTATTTGAGGTTAGAAGTGAATTGTGCCTTGAAACTTAGTATCACCACCTACTGATGAACTGATGAAAAGGGAAAATATTAGTTGGTCAAATGCAGGTTGTATAGTGATTATGGTGTTATTTTCTGATGTATTCCGTCTAATAGAAATAAGGCTCCTTTCACACCCTTGCCCTTTACTTGTCTTTGTGCTGCATTGCATCTAACTTGCACTTTGCTTGCAGCTGCATTGCCATATAATTCTATGGAGCTGTATTTGGTTTGTGCTGGAAACGCAGTACGCAGGACTTTTCCAATGCAAACGGCAAGGTGTGAAAGGGCCAAAATACAGTGATTATGGTTTGCATGAAGTGTTGCAAAAGAATTACCACTCACCTTTTCTTTCCCACAGCTGATTCCTCCTAGTAAAGTTAAATAACAAGGGGAGTCCTGATATTGAGGCCTTGGCATGTCCCCTCTATTGTAGTGAATGGAGCTGTAATGGCTAGTAACTGTGATTGACGGAGTGAGAGTTGACATATGACATATCGGTTTTTGATCTGCATGCCTTGGGATCTTAGATTCTGGTAAGTTTTATTCAAATGAAATAGGATGGATCAGCTGAAGAAAAGAAAAGGTGAGTATCCATTTTTTGTGCTTGGACATGAATTGTAAACAGGTTATTTAAACACATTTCGTTTATATAATTTTTATATTTATTTGGAGGGGGGTATCTTTGCCCCGGGTACAGATAAAAGTCTAGCTACGCTTCTAGTTGTGCTTACTAATCAGGGATGTGTCACTGCCAGAAATAAATGGGCGCCCTACAGTGTAAATTAGACAAATTTTCTTGGTCACTTTGTGATATGTCGATGGTTTAGATAATAGCCTAGATAATGCTATAGAGCATAAAGAAAGACCAAATGAAAAAAAAAGGAAAGAAAAAAGGAAAAGAGAGAAATGCACAACCATTTAATATATGTGTTGCAAATCACAGCAATATAATTGATCATTATATATATATAGAGGTACATGGAAATTAGGTGTTCACCAAGTGAACTAATTGTGTAGTCAGACCAAGTCTAAGGGACGAATTGCAGTACTGAGCTGTTTGTTTCCATCTGCAATTAGTAAACATTATGTGCCAAATGTCATCAACCAGATATCTAGATTTTATAATCAAAATCAATGACCTAAGGTCATACTATTGGTTCTACTTACTGGGTAGTGGCTTCAATGGTCCTATGCAGTATGGGCGAGTGATGGATCCCCTCACCTCACAGCCTAGGCAGTGGCTGCGTGGTGGCTGATGTGACGCAATCCGAGTCTCAGCTTCCTCCTCTCTGCATATGTTACCTGGACGTGACGGGCAGCAAGACGCGCCCTTGTAATAAAGGCCATCTCACATGCCCTGGAAGTGCAAACCACTTCCGGGGTAGATGGAGCACGTGTAGTGTGCCGCATCCATCCCCGGGGAAGCCGCACCCCCCCGCTGGAGGGTGGGAGGAGGCGCCCGTGGGCCGGGGGGGGGGGGAGGAAAGGAGACCAGATGGGGGAGGAGAGGAATTACCGTGACGCGGCCGCATAGCCGACCATTCCCACCGCCCCTCGTCCGCAATCAGTGGCCAGGCACATCTGAATGATAGTGCTCGGCATCTCCTGCGCAGACGCGGGGGCAGCCAGATGGTATCCCCCTCCTCCCCGTCTTCCCTCCCACAGCACACGCCTAACGAAAGTCAGCCGGCTGGGGACCTCCCCCCCACATCAGCCCGCCCATGCCCCCCCACATCCACCCCCCGGCACGCCCGTTCCCTGCTAAAAGGGTTCCCCCCCTTCAGTATTGACAGGCACTATCCCAGTACATTATATAATCACGGGTCGTGCACAATCAGCACATCACCTAGAGTAGGTCAAAATAAACAGATAGAGCATCTATTGGGACATGCTTGCCTGTCTGTATTGTGGGGACCACCCAATGCTAGGGAAGTTGAACCACGTACCAGTGTAGCCCATTTTTTGGGGAAAAATGTTGGCACCATTAATGGTCTACCAACATACTATTTGGTTTGTGACTAACGGTATCTGATACCAACTGGAATCCTGTGAACATATTGGGTCCAACTAATAAATTTACAAACAAACCTTGGTTGCATACACATCCAATAAGCCATATTTACAACATTACATAATCCAATTATTATATTGACAGATGGTTCAACTACACACAATCATATTACTATCAAACCTAATACACAATATATAAAGGATTGCGCTGCCAGATATTTACAAAAAAAAAACCCCAGGAGGAAGGGGAAAGGACAAAAAGCAGAATGTGATCTTTTCAATATCACCACCCCTTGGGTGTATATGGATACGATCTAACCCCTGAACTAGCAGGCCTTTGGTCTCCCGATTGTGAAATCGGGCAAAATGGCGACCTATAGGGGATTTTGAATTAGCTGCACGAATATCATACTGATGTTCATAGACCCTCTTTTTGAGAGGTCTGTTGGTTTTGCCTACATAAAAACACCCACATGGACATGTTAGTATGTAAATAACGTGGGGAGTTTCGCAAGTGACAAACTGTTGGGATACTATCTGTTTTTGGCCCGGTATTTGTATGGTTTTACCTGACTTAATGAAATGACAGCAACTGCATCTTTTTTGGCATTGGTAGGTGCCCATAGTCTTACAGCACTTAGTGCCTTCTCTAGAAGTATAATGGCTATTAACTAATTTGTCGCGGAGGTTTCTAACTCGTCTAAAGATAAATTGTGGTTGCATAGGGACAATCTCCCTTAGCTTATACTCATTAGTTAAAATGTGCCAGTGTTGTTTAAAAATATTCTTCAATGTATGTTGATATGCTGAGTAGGTAAGTGAGATTGCTAGCGGTCTCTGCTTCTTTCGTAATTTGGGGTTATACAAAATTTCTAAGCGTGGTCTTGTTAGGGCTTTGACGTTGTCAAAATACGCCTATTATAGCCCCTTTTGGACAATCTGTCCCTAATTCCTTCAGCGGCCAGTTTAAATTCACTCTCTGTGGTACAATTTATGCGGGCACGAAGATACTCCCCATAAGGTATACTGTGTAGCAGGTGCTGGGGATGAGAATTCGATGCCTGCAGAATTGTATTTGCAGCCGATTTGCAAAAAAAGTTGGAATGAAGCTGTTCCTGGTTATCGATCAAGATGGTCAGATCTAGGAAATTAATTTGATTCGCGTTCACTTCATGGGTGAACTTCAGGTTAAGGTCATTCTGATTCAAAATCCTAATAAAGTCCTCCAGAAGTGCTCTGGGACCTGTCCACAAGATAAAAATGTAATCGATGTATCTGTGCCATGTAAGTACGTGGCACAGGTACATCTCAAAGTTGTCATCACCTCACAATCCCCTCTCCCAACGGGCAAGGTACAGGTTCGCATACGATGGGGCACACGTAGTTCCCATCGCTGTTCCCTGTACCTGATGGTATAATTGGCCGTTGTAGAGAAAGAGATTGTGGGTGAGGACAAATTTCAATAGTCTCATGATAAAGAGATTCAAATTACATTTGGCTTATGTCCAATTCGTTCAAGAAGTATTGGACAGTTGTTAGTCCCTGAACGTGGGGGATGCTGGAGTAAAGGGCCTCCACGTCCAGGCCCACTAGTAAGGTCCCCGGGGGCACAGTCAGCCCATCGAGGATGTGGAGGAGATGACCAGTATCCTTCAGGAAAGATGGAAATTGGTGCACCATAGGTTGCAGATGATGGTCGATGAAGCGACTGGCCCGGTCCGACACGACGGGCTTGCCCGGAGGGGCAGACGCCGATTTATGCACCTTAGGTAGAGCATAGAAGGTGGCAACGGTCGGGCATGGGGCCTCAAGATAGGCGCCAGTCGGTCCATTGACCACCTGATGGGCTACTGCATCCTCGATGAGCGAGTGATACTCCTCCGAGGCCTCCCTGAGCCTGGACATGGGGGCCCGTACATACCAGTCCTTGTTTTCCAAAATCTGCTGACACATCTGTACATATCGATTGTTTTCCATGATTACGATATTCCCCCCCTTGTCCGCCGGTTTGATTGTTAAATTTCCATACCCCTCCAATTCTTTTAAAGCTCTTTGATGTTCTTGAGAGAGATTTGAACATCTCCTATAGGTCAATTTCTCTACTTTCTTTGTGACAAGGTTAACAAATGTCCCTAGGTGAGGGTTGGAGCTAAGAGGGGGATAAAAGGTTGAAGATTTCTTAAAAACCATATGTTTGGGGGTTATCATTGGTGAGATGCCAGTGGCTTCCTCACTTAATTGCATTGTCTTTTTCAAGTTGGGCCTCTGTTAATGCGAGGGTGTCTTCCGGATCCGCGTCTTTATTTTTATTTAAAAATATCTGTTTGCACAGGACCTTCCTGGCAAAAAGGTGGAGGTCTTTAATTACCTCAAACGTGTCTGTTTGGGACAGAAATTCAATCCTAATGTTAAAACTTGTTCCTGATGTGGTGGTGTAAGTACCACATTGGATAAATAAATAATGTTCATCTGATCATTTTGGTCTCAAACCTCTTGGTACTATTTTTTTGTCCTTGTATTCCTTCAGATATTGTGCATCCCACCACGCTGTAGATTTTTTTCAAAAGAGATGAGTGAAGTGCATTAAAAGTGACATTAATAGATTCAAATTGCTCTATTTGCGTTTTATTTTTCATACGACATTGTGTGAGATCTGAGATCATATTGTCCCACTTATCCTGACAGAGATCAGTCATGATTGGGTTATAATTTTTCATTCTTTACTGTGATAGATACAGCCCCCTAAAGAGGACAGAAAATAAATAGAAAGGAAGAGAAAAAAAAAACCCTACAGTGTGCTAGCACTTTTATTGGGTGGAGGGTGGCATTACGAATTTTGCTATGGGTACCTGTGAAAACTATGTATGCCATTGGGAGGGATCCAGGAATTTTGTAGAAAGAGTGTTATAAATATATCAAACACAGAAAGGAGAGAAGAGCTCCTCAGGTAGCAACTTAATGAAACCAAAACTAAACAAAAATGAAAAATGCCTTAGACTAATGATAAATGATGTTCGTTTCATTCAGCCTTGTATTTTGTACATGGACCACCCTCTCTCCGTGTTCAGCACAGGCACATAAACACAGGCCGACCAGGTGGCTGGTTACGGCATCCTACTAGAGGATCGCTACAAACAGACCTGTCAAATAGCTATTATCTTTATTCACACTTGGACTGCAAAAAATTTAAAACACAGAACCATTCCCCACTATCCTACCAGTAAGCAACACTAACCTCCTTTGGACTGGTTCTCCATCTCATGAGGGACTGGAAACACAGCACACATTGCAGCAGCTGGCGACTCTGGCAATAGGCAGTGTTGACTACTTCAATGTGGACTGTGAAATGTCAGTCACCAATCAAATGAAAACCCAGCCTAAAAGAGGTAATTATTGGTCAGTGTAGGAGGGTGGTTATGTGGCAAGGGGGAGCCTATAATTTATCCTTGGGCAGGAACAGGTTGTAGCTGGACTCAGATATCACACTGGCCCTGCAACCATTACTGTACCTGGAAAGGAATAGTAAAATGTATACCTCAAAATAAAATAATTTGCTTTTAGTTCAGTCATAATAAAGTCACTTCACCCTTCTGCAAAGCCTACCTCTCAACCACAGCTGTATCTGGCAAGGTAACTAGATTAATCACAGCTGAACAGCTGCTTTAAACTAAAGCCTGTTTGAGGAAGCTCTGCTCTCTGTGGCTATTAACTAACATGGGGGTGCAGAACTAGGTGGGTATTTAGCCCAATTCCAGAGTTTCTAATTATTTTGTGACTATTAAAAGGCTCACAGAGGGAACAATGTGTAATAAGTAGCACTTAGAGGGAAAGGGCAGCAAGTTTACAAGGGACTGTCAATGAAAATAAAAAAAATACTATAAAAAACTCTTACGAAAACGGGGGGGGGGGGGGGAGAGAAGCTAATGACAATATCTGCAGCAAAGTCTGCAGAGGGCAGGGGGATCAGAGCAGTAGTCTCCTGCTACAAAGTAAACCTTCTGAGTCCTCTTGATACCGGGACCAGGCTGCAGCAATAAATAAAGCAGCTTCTATGCTACAGTTAACCCCTCTCTTTAGGTCTGCCACTACAGGCTTCTAAAAATAAAAATAAAACAGCATTGACTGCTGCGACCTAGCTCCTTGGGAATATGCTTTTGGGCAAAGCCTCATATACTTGGCTCAGCTCTCCTGCCCACATGTTGGCCCTGTCCAGTCCTTGGCACACTGGGAGGCCGCCACAGGAAGTTTGCACAGTATCCCCCACTCACCTATTCAAATTTAAATTTAAATATGTGACCGGTGCAGATTATCTGCCCAGAGGCTTCTGCCATACTTGCCCTGGCCCTGTATTATGCCACAGGTCAAAGTGAAACAGGGCTTGTCTAATATGGCAGAGGCTCTTTCACACTGGTAAAATATGTTCTCAGAGGTATCAGAATATTTACTATGGAAAATTAACATATAACATGTCTCACTATAGGTACAAACGATTTAGATCACTGTTATATGACCTTGAAAGGTCCCCAACAATCAATTCTGAAAGTAGTGCTAGGATTCTCAGACCACTGCCTGTTACACCTTCTACCAACGTACAGGCAACAACGTTATGCAAACCAAGCACCAAGCCATCAGGAAGTCATTTAACATCTACAAGCTTTTAAGATTTTCAACCAGAAAGTGTTATATGCCTTAAGCAGATCTGTAGGATGTAAAAGGTAGTACATGGAGAAAAGAACATTCCCGATGTTCATGAGACTGAGGTACAATAAAATTGGGCAAGCAGTTTTGTTTCTTGTGTGATCATGGGCTCTGTGATGTCTATCTCCTTTACAGCCTGGTTCTGGGGGCAGGCTACCAAAAAGGACAGGTTTAGGATGCTTCATAAAGACTACTGGTGCCCTTCTACTAACAGTACAGGATATACATGAAAGGAGGAATAAAATACAGGTAGAGAAGATTCTCTATGATTCCAACTATCTTGAGAGTTTTGTGAAACTTTTTTCATCATATCATCTTAAGATGCCAAAATGTAAAACTGCAAAGTTCAGACTTAGTCATCTGATCACAAAACACTCCACAAGTATATTGAAAGTACTTCCCCTTTTTGAACATATACGTGTAACCGAAGTTAGCTCTGCTTCTTTTGTAATGATTTGTGTGTTTTCTCTCTATCCAAATCTATGGTGTGTACAGTTGAGTAACTAGCCACAAATCATTCTTTGGATATCTCTGATGCCCGTGTTGAAAAGTGTTGAAAACCCAGGAGACTTATTTTATCAAATTCTTATGGGGAAACATGATCCACCATCATGATCCTACGATCAAACAAGATTCCATACAATAGATGAACAAGGGGTCACCAACTTCAAAGAAATGTTTTGTGCAGCAGACATCTGGAAAGGTCATGACAACAATTTATGGGGATACAGAAGGTGTTTTATTTTTACAATTTATGCTGCTTTACAACAATGCGCCAGATCAGAAGTTTTGCAAATTATAAGCTGCTGTCAGGGAATGCGGGTTCATGGAGCCCAACCATCCACCCTACAGTCCTGGCTCTCATTGATTACTTTCTCCTATACCCTGATAACATGAACACATTTCTGGATGGGCAACCATTTCCTGCTGATAATGCAGAAGTCTCTATCTGTTCTTAAGGGCATCTAATCACTTATTCCTGATGCTGTCATTTTCTATTGCTTGTGGTTATCCAGGCACCCTGACTAGCTATATATATACCATTAAGAAGGCAAAAAAGCACAGACTGAGGTTAACCATTTTTTTCGCTTGGTACTCTACTTACAATTACAACTACAACTACTACTCCACTGCGCAAATGGTAGAATTATACATTTTTGAAACAAGCAAGGCAAAGAATGTGTACAAAACTGACATGCCTCTGTTCTCAGTGGTACCCATAACTTTTCTGTAAAACCTATAGCTTTTCTTTTCAGCAACACCCACCCCACCAGATTTAGAGACAGATCATAGGACCGGTTGTGAGCTAACTTGACTATCTCTCCTTTAACCCTTTCGCTGCCAGCCTACCTGCAGCATTTGCCACTCCCTGTTGCCAGACGATGTTTCACTATTTTGCGCTACACATATTCAACTGTCATTTTTGAAAGGATTTCCAGGGATTTCCCAGGAAAATTATATATTGTTTTTTTCAACAGAGTCTGGGCTTTAACATGAAATGTCTTGTTTGTATTTTTTAGGTGTATTCTCAATTTTTTTGGGTGAAATGTGTGAAAAAAAATAAAAAAAAATATTTTTTTACAATTTGTAGAGTTTTTTTGTAATAAAAAATGTAAGTTTGTCAATAAAATCTTATTGCGTGAGAAACCCCAATTTCTCCCGGTTACAACGATACCACATATGTATAGGTAGACACCCTTTCCTGCCCAGAAGCCTTTTATAGCTGCTGGATGACAAATGGTTAATTAAAAAAAAAAAAAGACATAGGGTCCCCCTTCCCGGGGAGGGGGACCCCATTTTTTTTGGGATTTTGAAGGGTTAAAAACCCTTCAAAATCCAAAAAAAAAAATGACGTGGGGTCCCCCTTACCCAAAGTAACCAGCCCGGGACCAGCTATGGGGGCTTGTAGGCACAGAGTGGGGGGGCCAGCTTTGGTGGCCCCCCCACCCTGCAGCCTACGAGCCCACATAGCCTATGTGGGCCCGGGCTCTTCTGCCCCCCCCTGGCCTTTGGGGAGGCAGGTAATGGGGGTGCGGGGGTTAATGGCAAGCCACCCGCTAGGGCAGGTGACTTGCCACCCCCCCAGCCTTGTGAACTGGTATAAGGGGTCTCATGGAGCCCTTACCAGCTCACAAAGGGTTAACTGTTAAAAAAAAAACCACGACACAATAATAAAAAGTATTTTATTAGAAAAAAAAAAATTTTTTTTTACTGTACTTACCTTCGATTGCAAGCTCTTGTCCCTCGCCGCTCAGCTGACAGATGCCGGTGATCGGCATCCAGAGAAGGAGAAGGCAGGAGATCAGAGGATCTCCTGTCACCTCCTTCCCCAGCGCCGATCACCGGCATCTGAGAAAGCTGAAGCCCGTTCGGGGCCGGGATGACTTCATAAGCCCCGCCTCCAAGGGGGCGGGGCTTAGAGGCATGATGGCGGCCGCCATCGAGAAGAGAGGAGAGAGCCTCCCAGGCTCTCTCCTGAAGATCGGTAAGTCCTGGGGGGGGATCGGAGGCCCCCCAGGTGAAGAGGAGGGACAGCGGGAGCCAGCGCACACACAGGTAAGTGAATGTCATTTTTATTTTTATTTTTTTTTACAGTTAGAAGCTGCTGCTGCAGAAGCGGGGGGGGCGGCGTATTCCGGGGGCTCTCCTGGAGCCATCCGACCCCCCACGGGGGATCGGATGGCACCAAATTAAAGAGGAGACCTGGCCGGATCCAACAAGGGGTCAGGTGAGTATTTTTTATTTTTACTTTTTAAACTACAAGCGAGGAAAGTCAAGCACGTAACACCTACGGGCTTGGCACTTAAGGCCCAGCCAAGCCAGCACGTAGGTGTTACGGGCTTGGCAACAAAAGGGTTAAGATTTGAGGACACCCTACCCACTGCACACATTTTCCATTTTGTATTTAGCACAATGTTCCTCGGATGTTTGATGGTTTCCTATGCAATCTGGGAGCACTTGAAAGATATGGAGTGCCTGTAAATTCAACCAATATTTTCGCCATAAGATATCAGCGCCGATGTGGCCACCATGCATGCATTTCAATTTATCACTAATAGTTTGCTGCAATGAGCACTCTTGTTTAGGCTGCACCATTTTGTGCCACTGAAAGTTAAGATACCTAAGACCACATTAGGAAGGACTGTATTGAAGTGTTTTATGCTTATGAATGACATTATGCACATTTATTTGTACAGAACTTAAACACAGGACCTAGTTGTCATCAAATGTCATTTAATTTTTTAAACATCTAAAACACAGTGTAACACACTGTAAATGTGTCCCATTTGTCCCCAGCAGTGATATCCTGTAGGTAAAAGAGAGCCCAAAAGATAGCGGTAATACCTATTACACCAATCAAAGCTGATTATTTAACTTCAGGTGTTGTCGAACCATTTGTACAAACAGCGGTGCCAAAATAGAAATAGATGCTGCCACCCAAAAACAGGCCGAATGCCAGCAAAATGATGCTAAACTGTATATATACAATTTATTATTCAAATTTAATTTATTTCCAAAGACCAAAATGTACAATTTAGCCTCAAGTAGGGTGCAACTGAACATGTGGCCTGATGCAGAGCCTCCTCTGAACTGACCTTAAAACCCTCCGATTGTCCGGGGCTCCCGTTTGAATCGTGGCTCAAATGTGATGCAGAGCCTCCGTCGGAATGGCTCCCTAACTGATCCGTCAATTTCAATTTACTCAGAAAGCTTTTTTTGCTCTCTCGGGTGCCTTCAATTTGATCGGGGCTCCCGTTCACGTTCACACGGGCGGCCCGTTTTTCCCTGATTTTTCCTGGCTTTTTGAACGTACCTGCTTGGTTTCCGTCGTATTTGACCTTCCATTTTGGTGGTTTTAGCAAGTATACTTACATCTCCATGGCTCTTCAGTTGCCAATCTGGCTACACGCAAGCGCACATCCCTAAACCTCCATTGGAATATGCATATGGCACCAACTGCCAATTTGACACATATATATATATATTTCTGTTAAATTTTTGTTGTTCCTTTTTCCTTGCCATTAATGCATACCTTAATCTCCTTTGTGTTCCTTTTTCCTTGCCATTAATGCATACCTTAATTCTTTCTGATTGTTTTTGATTTATTGTCCCATATCTAAACCTTTTGTGTCATGTAAATGTGTGATGATGTTGTGTGATTGTACATTTGCAGGAAAGACAACACACCAAATCTTTTTATTTGTTTTTAATTCAAACGTTGTTTTTATTTTTTTTTGGATTTGGATTTTTCATATTATTTTTTTTTTTTTGCCTGTGGTTTTCTAGTATCTGTGAATGATAAACAACATTAGTTTAGCATTGTTTTTATGGTTTGGTTGGGCGTGTTTTTTTTGGGGCACTTTTTAAACCGGACCTTCAGCGTGATTTAATGAAAAGCCCAAACTCTTAAAAAACGATTCCGCAGCATCATCTGTTAAAAAAAGATACAAGGACCCACCATTAATCCACAAAATACATTAACAAGTTTCCTGGCCTAACTAAAGTCACTTTATTAACCTCTTGCTGCCTCACATTGCCCTAGTTCTGCTATCTGCATGTAGGCTAGTTTGTAGCTGCGTACATGTGTTAAACTAAGGCTGGTGGGCTGGTATGTAACGTGACAAACTAAGTTGTTTCAGACTATTCTTGCACTTTGTTTTTTTTTTATTATAAGGAATGTGTGCGCGCACATAAACGCACGCTCACATACTCACATCCATGATGATGTCGTCCTGCTCCTGTGTAAAGATGGCATAGCTCCTGGTATAGCTCTGACGTTCCCCCGCAGTGACGTGCAGGACATCCCAAATTGGAATGCCCCAGAGACATGATGCCTGTAACCCAACCCTGGATTTCTTCACACTCCAAAGGGCTGCGTTACATGGGTTTTGGCCTGCTTTAAAACATCATGACCAAATCAGGTTAGGATGGAATAACCCATCTCCTTTACATTATTATTAAAGTAACACAGGTTCCCTCACATAAAGCAGAACAAAACCCAGAGCGGCCACTGGTCTTCCCCCTGGAAATCCCAGATCGGGATGCCCCACTGTGTGAAACCCTTTTTACTGAGACTTTACTCAGAAATGGCAGACTCCCTCTCTTAAAGCGGAACAAGCCATGATTAGTTTAATGACCTTTGCAGGCGTATATTGTAGTGCCCCCCCAGTCTGATCAAGACAACGGAACCTCATCTTCAAGAGACCAAAGGCTCGCTCCACCACAGAGCGAGTCCTCCTGGGGGCAGTATTGTAGGGCTCCTCTGCCTGTGAAGATGGGTGCAGGATTGGGGTCAGCAGCCAGGGGAGCAAAGGATAGCCAGAGTCCCCCCCCCCCCCCCCAAAAAACAAAAAAAAACAAAACCAAAAAAAAATAAAAAAAAGGTGTGCATTGCAACAATAGAAAAGAGGGACAAATAGGTGAGCAGGGTAGGGTTGGCGTAAAGGACATTTGTAATGAGCCTACATGCACATCCAACCTGTACACTCATTAAAAAAGTCTGGGGAATACTACTTACATAAGAGGGCAAGAACATGACGCAATAGGGTTCGATCACTTAACCCATTTAATTTAAAGTTAAAAAATTAGGCTAAAAATATACTAACAAAAAAATTACCAAATAGTGTGTTAAGGGAAAAAAAAATAAAAGACAGGGTGGGCAACCAATACAAGTTTCATACACATACCCAGTAAGGCGGGTGAGCTCAAATAGGTGCAGCCTGGTTTCTGCCATACTCAGCAGGACAAGACCGCGGAGCTGGCGCCGCTGATGTGCTCCAACAGAGGACTGCATATTATTGCCCAAGTGCAAATACGGCTGCTCTGACTTGCCGTAAGTAAAGGCTCGGCGGCTCCGTTTCATTAGGGTGATTTCAATCGGAAATCAAGGCTCTGCATCACTGAAAAAAACGGAACAATAGGCTCGATTCAGAGAGACACAAACAAACTTTCGGTTTGGTGCCGACGTCGTAAGATTTTCAAAATTTCCCGCTCTCGCATGAACGTTCGATCGATTCTATGCATGCTTCGTAAACCTTCCGTAGCGCGTCCGTGTGCTCGTATGCCAGAGTACGCAGACGAGGATGTCATTTTCCATCGAAAATGTTCAGATTTATTTTTCCCAACTACCAACGTAGCCTTTCGTTTTTGCCCTTTTCCCATCGTATCCTCACACGAATCCTATCATTCTCCCGCTACATCCTGCTTCATTTTTTCCTAAAGTATCTGTCCAGACGAAATTCTTACGATATTGCGCCTGCGCACTACAAACTTCTCTCATTAAAGTGTTCGCCTACATAATTTCACTTCCATCACTAAACTCACCCTAACCACTTAGCGCTCTCCTGCCTTTTCCCTGGAGCTCCCTTAAAGCTCACCCTAACCACTTAGCGCTCTTCTGCCTTTTCCCTTGACCTCCCTTAAAGCTCACCCTAACCACTTAGCGCCTTGTTTCTTCTTCCATTTTCACACCCTAAAACTTACCCAAATCACTTAGCGCCTTGTTTCTTCTTCCATTTTAGGTCCCTAAAACTTACCCAAATCACTTAGCGCCTTGTTTCTTCTTCCATTTTCACACCCTAAAACTTACCCAAATCACTTAGCGCCTTGTTTCTTCTTCCATTTTAGGTCCCTAAAACTTACCCAAATCACTTAGCGCCTTGTTTCTTCTTCCATTTTCACACCCTAAAACTTACCCAAATCACTTAGCGCCTTGTTTCTTCTTCCATTTTAGGTCCCTAAAACTTACCCAAATCACTTAGCGCCTTGGTTCTTCTTCCATTTTAGGACCCTAAAACTTACCCAAATCACTTAGCGCCTTGTTTCTTCTTCCATTTTAGGTCCCTAAAACTTACCCAAATCACTTAGCGCCTTGGTTCTTCTTCCATTTTCACACCCTAAAACTTACCCAAATCACTTAGCGCCTTGTTTCTTCTTCCATTTTAGATCCCTAAAACTTACCCAAATCACTTAGCGCCTTGTTTCTTCTTCCATTTTCACACCCTAAAACTTACCCAAATCACTTAGCGCCTTGTTTCTTCTTCCATTTTAGGTCCCTAAAACTTACCCAAATCACTTAGCGCCTTGTTTCTTCTTCCATTTTCACACCCTAAAACTTACCCAAATCACTTAGCGCCTTGTTTCTTCTTCCATTTTAGGACCCTAAAACTTACCCAAATCACTTAGCGCCTTGTTTCTTCTTCCATTTTCACACCCTAAAACTTACCCAAATCACTTAGCGCCTTGTTTCTTCTTCCATTTTAGGTCCCTAAAACTTACCCAAATCACTTAGCGCCTTGTTTCTTCTTCCATTTTCACACCCTAAAACTTACCCAAATCACTTAGCGCCTTGTTTCTTCTTCCATTTTAGGACCCTAAAACTTACCCAAATCACTTAGCGCCTTGTTTCTTCTTCCATTTTCACACCCTAAAACTTACCCAAATCACTTAGCGCCTTGTTTCTTCTTCCATTTTAGGTCCCTAAAACTTACCCAAATCACTTAGCGCCTTGTTTCTTCTTCCATTTTCACACCCTAAAACTTACCCAAATCACTTAGCGCCTTGTTTCTTCTTCCATTTTAGGTCCCTAAAACTTACCCAAATCACTTAGCGCCTTGTTTCTTCTTCCATTTTAGGACCCTAAAACTTACCCAAATCACTTAGCGCCTTGTTTCTTCTTCCATTTTAGGTCCCTAAAACTTACCCAAATCACTTAGCGCCTTGTTTCTTCTTCCATTTTCACACCCTAAAACTTACCCAAATCACTTAGCGCCTTGGTTCTTCTTCCATTTTAGGTCCCTAAAACTTACCCAAATCACTTAGCGCCTTGTTTCTTCTTCCATTTTAGGTCCCTAAAACTTACCCAAATCACTTAGCGCCTTGTTTCTTCTTCCATTTTCACACCCTAAAACTTACCCAAATCACTTAGCGCCTTGGTTCTTCTTCCATTTTAGGTCCCTAAAACTTACCCAAATCACTTCACGGACATCACAATCTTGATTTTCAAATATGTCATTGTCCCCTTGTTTTTGTAAAAGTATGTGTGCAAATAAATAGGACAACATGTTTTTTGTTTTTTTTGGTTTTTTAATGCTCAATTGGCATTTGTTATAAAACTATTTTTGGCCACTTTGGCACTAAAAAATGTTTAACTATATACACATTGCTTTTTGGTTCCTCAAAATATATACACTGTTTTTTAATTTAATTTTTAAAACTATATACAATAAAATATTTGTTTAAAACCCTAAAACTATATACAATTAAAATTTTTGGGTCACAAATAAAATTATGTCCAAAGACAACTATGTACAAATGTACAAATCAACAGGGCCAGGAACCAGGACACTAGTCTTCCTCTTCTGTTGTCCCCAACGTGTCCCGCATCGCCTGCAGATCGGCCACCAACTCAAGGACCCTCCGATTGATATCAGCAAGTCGCTGTCTTGTGGTCCCTGCCAAAAAATCAGAAAATCAAATTATTCGGAGAACAATACATGTTTATCACCTGTGTATTTAATGTATTTAAAGAAACAAATTAAGTATAATGCACATATGCTTAATCACAGGAATTAAGGTTAGGAAGTGGCCACAGGACAGTTGTGCAACTAATTAAGCTAATTCAGTGGCCACAGGACAGTTGGGCAACTAATTAAGCTAATTCAGTGGCCACAGGACAGTTGGGCAACTAATTAAGCTAATTCAGTGGCCACAGGACAGTTGGGCAACTAATTAAGCTAATTCAGTGGCCACAGGACAGTTGGGCAACTAATTAAGCTAATTCAGTGGCCACAGGACAGTTGGGCAACTAATTAAGCTAATTCAGTGGCCACAGGACAGTTGGGCAACTAATTAAGCTAATTCAGTGGACACAGGTCCCTCTTATATTGGCATTGACTAGGGCATTATGTGTTTTTGTGTTCATGGGAATTTAGACCGAAATCTCTAGAATGACATGACTACTTACTTGGTTGGTGGCCGAGAGATGGCTCGTTGGGGACAACACCCTGAGGTCCTGGTTCCTGGCTCTGCTGTGAAGAAGTGCCTGTAGAAACATGTGCCAAATGGTTAGTTTGGATGTCTGATTCCGCAGTCCTCCAATGTTTTTAGCTAAGTCTGGGTCACATCACTCACCTTCTCCAGGGTCTTGTGGGCTCCTATCTGCTGCCTCCTGACCCACTACTTCACCCGCAACCGAAACATCTACAAATACAGAATAAAGGATTCAGTTTGGTGATATCAGGAGCTAGAAATTCTCTTTTTTGGTGTAGACATGAAGAGTGACATACCAGAGGATCCCGCATGCGAGGCAGGGTACGACTCCCTGCCCACGCTGTGCCGCCCCTCCTCTGTGGTAAGGTCCAGGGGCTGGTCTGAGGAGGCCACAGAGGAGGGGTCGGCCCGTCGCCCTGGAGATCCACCACCTTCACTCCCAGCTGCAGAATCATGCAGCACTGGTCGGCCTCTGCGCCTCCGGGTGCGGCGAATTCGGTAATCCATTTCCAACACTAGAAAAGAAAAGGCATTCTAAGTAAAGTCCTACCTTCTGTCTTAGTTACATATTGCATGCAACCGCAATCTACTTACTTGGAAAATGGATTCCGAAGAACCTCCGCACCCGGGGCATGTGCAGCCGTTTGAGGTCCGACCAATGCTGCATGATCTGCGTGTGGGTGAAGGTGGTGTTGGTCTGCTGTTGGATGGTCGAGATTATCTCCAGGGCGACGTTGCGTTTTTCAAATGTGTTGGGCAGGTAGTCGTACCTGCGCTCCAGCATGGTCTACAAAACAGAAACAAAACATCGACTTTACTTCTAAATACCTATCAATATGTGTCAGCAATACATTTTTTTGTGTAATTACATTAACACACACACATTTCTAGGGTTCAGTAATTTCACAATATGGCCTAAATGTTGTTTGGCACGTGTGTTGCGTGCCTTTGGTTGTGCATGTAGTTTATCACATTTTTAACCAAAGCCATTTATTCCTGCGCTTCCTTCACATGTAGAGCAGCATTTCCTAATCTAAGAAAAGTCCATCAAATACACTTACGAACATGATGATCTCTTCTTGTTGGCGGGTGAAGATAGTGGGTGCCATCTTGCTTCTTTTTCTCGGCAGCAGATAAGTAACGCCCCAGCGCGTTCCGCACGGCCGTGCGAACGTACGCAATGCCTCAGCGGGTTCCGCACGGCCGTGCGAACGTACGTCACACGCTGGCTGGCTTACTTAAAGGTCCCTGCACACACAGCTGATTATTTTCAAAAAACAAAATGGCACCCAAAAAACCTCCTGGCAAAACTGGAAAGGAGCAAACGGGGAAGAAGGCAGCCAAACGGCAGGAGCCTTCCGAAGGGCCCAAAACCAGGTCGCAGCAGCCAAAAGCAAAATTACGGCCAAGTACCAAAACGCCGGCCAAGCCAACTACCAGCTATGGGCAAAAAAAGGAGCAGCCAGGCAAAGCAAAGACACAGGCCACAAAGGCTAGTATGGCTACTGGGCCAAAAACGGGTAAGAGGGTCCGAAGACCCACCCCACCCTGCCCCACTACAACACCCACAATAGTCCGCAGTAGGTCCCGCAGCCCCCCTCGAGGCCGAACCAGGTCCCGCAGCCCCCCTAGACGCCGCAGCAGGCCATGCAGCCCACAAAGAGGCCGAACCAGGTCCCGCAGCCCCCCTAGACGCCGCAGCAGGCCACGCAGCCCACCAAGAGGCCGAACCAGGTCCCACAGCCCCCCTAGACGCCGCAGCAGGCCACGCAGCCCACAAAGAGGCCGAACCAGGTCCCGCAGCCCCCCTAGACGCCGCAGCAGGCCACGCAGCCCCCCTAGACGCCACAGCAGGCCATGCAGCCCACAAAGAGGCCGAACCAGGTCCCGCAGCCCACCTAGACGCCGCAGCAGGCCACGCAGCCCACCAAGAGGCCGAACCAGGTCCCGCAGCCCCCCTAGACGCCGCAGCAGGCCACGCAGCCCACAAAGAGGCCGAACCAGGTCCCGCAGCCCCCCTAGACGCCGCAGCAGGCCACGCAGACCCCTAGACGCCGCAGCAGGCCACGCAGCCCACAAAGAGGCCGAACCAGGTCCCGCAGCCCCCCTCGAGGCCGAACCAGGTCCCGCAGCCCCCCTAGACGCCGCAGCAGGCCACGCAGCCCACAAAGAGGCCGAACCAGGTCCCGCAGCCCCCCTCGAGGCCGAACCAGGTCCCGCAGCCCCCCTAGACGCCGCAGCAGGCCATGCAGCCCACAAAGAGGCCGAACCAGGTCCCGCAGCCCCCCAAGAGTGTGCCAAAAAAAAAAACAGAAGAGGGCCGGCCCTGCAAGATCGCCCTCACCCTTGGTCCGCCCTACTACCTCCAAGGGCAGCACTACTTCAGGCTCAGAACGAAACTCTCCTGCTCGCCCACATTTGGCACCGGCACAGGTGGAAAGGCAAGGTTACTATGCCACATCAACACCTGGGACTTCTGTGGCCAGCCAGCCCAGAACACCCAGTCCCTTGCCCAGTCCTGGCCAATCCCCAGGCAGCCACCATTCCCTGCATTATACCCCACAAACCCAGCCAAGGATGTCACCCCATTTGGATGACACCATGGAGGACCCACAACCCAAAACAACAGGGCGCACATTGCGAAGAGGGCAGTTGAGTGGGCGTTTTGGTGAGGCCCAAATTATGGCCTTGGCTAGTGGCCTGACCTTAGTTTATGATGAGCTATATGGGCGCAGATCCAAAAACACCACCAAACAGCGCAGAGCCAACATCTTGGCCGACCTAACCAGACAAGTGAATGCAGCGGGGGAAGAGTTAAAGGATGTTGTACAGATTCAGCGCAAGATATCGGACCTCAAATATGCTGCGCGGAAGAAAGAAAATCAAAGGCGGATTGACAGGTAAAAATGTTAGCTTTAGGATTAGACTGGATGTTGTATTGGCCACCTGGTTCTAAATTAGCCTAACTCTGTTTTGCAGCATGAAAACTGGAGGAGGTTTGCCCTCCAAACTCAAGTTGACCCCGGCTGAGGAGATGATTTATGGATTGATGCATCCAGTCGCCGTCGAAGGCCACGCGGCCCTAAGGGACACAGATTCCCCGACCCGTCCTGCAGGTGAGTAAGATTTATGTGACCTTTACAATTAGTGAGCATGCACAATTAGACAGTAACACATCTGGGAAGCCAGGCACCTAGGCTGTGGCTTGTAGGTGATTTCTGTGTTGGGCCAGGGTGTGGCATGTGTGTGGCCACTTAACTTTTGATTTTTGGTCCACATACAAGACGTGAATGTACATTGAACCCGAGTGTAAAAGTTTGTTGGTTCCCATTAACCTGGCAGTTATGTCTTTACACTCCATGACATCACACACTTCAATCTTGATCTGTTGTGGACTTGTGTGTGAGCTTGGGTTGTTAAAAAATCAACAAACAGGCTTGTTTTGAATTAGGAAAACATACATTGCTAGGCCTCCCAAAAACCAGGTCCCTGCTATGTCCAGGCTGAGTGTGTACACTTAAACCGGACCTTCATTGTGATTTAATGCAAAGGCCAAAGTATGCAAAAACAGTTCCCCAGCATGTAAAATTCCGATTTTTTTCAGTTTTAGTCACTAACTTATTATTCTTTCTAACACTGGCCTGCAACTCTGACCAGGAATTTAGGATACATGCGCCGGCATCTTGACTCAGAAGCATCACACTTACTGAGGAGAGAAGAGTGGGATAAGGTACAGGGGGGCGGATTATAGCTGTTCTTTGCTCAAACAGAGCAGAGCTGGGGTCAGGTAACGGTCACCAGTCCAAGAATGCAGAGCAGCACAGTCAGGAGGCACTTACTGTTTGCAGGCTGCCTGATAAGATGGCGGATTCCATAAGCCGCCATCTTTGATGTTTAAAGGCTCATAACATGCAGTAGATGCAGGTAGGAAGATTTGTAATGTGGTCAATCTGTATGTACAGGGTGTGGGAAACATATAAGCTAGACTCTTAATCAGAGTGAAGGTCCGCTTTAATGGCCTATAAGGGATGTGGTCAGCCACAGAACAAGCTGAACTTGAATGTTTGGCTTAGTTGAGTTGAACAATGTTGAAGTAGTTGTAGCCAAAAAATTTTTTACGATAATGGCATGGAAATTGAAGCTTATTTGGCCCCGTTGTTGAAGTGCCCATGACAGCTTTGACCCGTTAACTAATTCGGCATATGTCTTTTGACCCGTCAACAATGCATAGGTGTGTGTTTACATAGTGTCTTTGCTTCTCATGCAGGCCACCATCATCGCTCAGCTACTGTGGAATCCACTGCCAGTGTGGACATGCCGTCAACTTCCGTGCAGCCTAGGAGGGAGGAACCGATATATTCGGTAAGTTTAGTGAGCAAATGTCGGTTAGCCATGTTACTTTGCATGTTACTACTAACAGATTGACATATGTAGTGGGCAAGCTAACATCTAATTTGTCTCTGTCCATACAGACCCACACACTCATGGATGAAATCCAGGAGCTGGAGGAGGATGGATCCTTTATGTGCCCTTCTGAAGATCTACCCCTGGGCCAGAATCTGCAACTGGTCCAAAATGTTTCACCACCAACTCAGCAGCAGCAGAGGGAATCTGGCAGCATGGTGGCTGCACATGATGGCCAGCATGCACAGACTGACAGTCAAGTCCCCAGTGTTGTCTCTGCTGTTGAGGATAGTGAAAGCATGCCTGTGTCTGTTGAGGGGCCCAGACCAACAGCCTCGGCACGACCCCGAACCAGGGGATTGGGGAGGCGGAATCCGCTACGGCGCAACCAGGGGAGGGGCATGGCAATGTTGGACGCATGGCACCACGAGAGGGTTACCTTCCAGCACCAAAACCAAAGAAACCGAGAGGCACTGCATGGCCGGATCGAGACCCTAAATACGACATTAGAGGCTGTGCAGAACGAATTGCGGACCCTCAACAGCCACATGGAGACTGCCAACAATGACAACCGTGCCTACAGGGGTGAAATGGTAAATATCATGCGCAACATTTTGGACCAGTTGCAGATTCAGAATGCCACACAGGCCCACGTTCGGGCCAATCAGCAAGGGCCACCACCTGGGTACTATGGCCATCACCCATATTAATGTCTCCACAACATGAATCTGTACAACATCTTTGCTCTTAATCCCCCCTATATTGACTTGTCTGGTGAGGCAAACCAAGATACCCTTGGTGTATGCCTTGGGTTGTGTGTTTTTGATTTGCGCCCATATAGCTCCTTAGAGTGGTGAGGTAGGCCACTAGCCAAAGCCATATCGGAATCCTCACTGAGCGTGCCACTCAAGCTTCTACACCTGTACCAGGTTTACACCTGTGGCAGGGGCAAATGTGGCCAACCAGGATTTTTTGTTGATTTAATTATTGCCATGGTTGATCTAACCATTAATCCTTTGTGTTTACATATATTTTGTTTGCAAATTGGAGTGAGCAGCAACTCCAAGTTTGAGCTCTTATTTTTATAAAATAAACAGTTAAAGACACCTGTGGCTCATAAATTTTATTGTCTCTTTTTTTGGGTGTCACAGAGAAATATATACTTGGACATTCACACAGTTCACACATCCAAAAAAGAGAGTTGGAAAGCATTAGGCCTGTGGTGAGTAATTACTTCATTACTTAGTTGAACACCACAAACATAACGAAACATACACAAAGGGAAACAAAACTAAATCAACAACACAATGTTAAACAAAGGCCAATACAGGTTACATTAAGCAAAATGGGTCGCGATCAAATTAGTCCGCACACTTTGGCCAGACACACTACTGTGTGTGTCCAGAAATGAGTCCTCCTGGTCTTCGCTGGGTGGAGAGGGAGCAAATTATACATACCGGGGGACCCGTTGTGAAATTGCAAAATTGTGCAGAACAGCACAGGCCATTATTATGTCTATGACCTTTTTCGGATCATATTGCAGGGCGCCCCCGGTATTATCCAAACAACGAAACCTAGTCTTCAAAAGACCAAAGGCCCTCTCTACCACAGCCCTGGTCTTGCGGTGCGCACAGTTGTAGGCATCCTGGGAGGCATCCTGGGGCCGGAGTACTGGCGTCAAGAGCCACGGCAGCAGCGGGTATCCTGAATCACCTTATACATAAGATTAGGAAAAAAAACATGTAAGACCATCAAGGCACCAGCAACATCAATAGGAGGCTATTTGTCAATTGTGTGATCAACATGAGGCAACATTTGCCACTGTCCCAGTCCCAAACTAAACATATGTCCTAGAGGTTTACAAAAGGACAACATACAAAGAGTGAGGATGAGGGACAATCATACATAAGGATCCCAGCTCTGGGTTTCAAAGTGTGCTTAGGATGTAGGTATTGCTGACCCCTTATATGCTTTGTGTGAGACCAAAACAGCAGAAACACGCCACATGCACTTTATCCCGCTCTACTCTCGTGTGGAAGTGCAAACCAGCTTAGCAAAGATGGGTCCTAAACTATGCTCAAGTTAAGTGCACGATTCCACACGAGGGTGGTGTAAGAGGGATTATTAAATTAGACAAACAGATAATTTAGAATGTGGCTAATGCAGGCCAAACTTGGCAAAACGCTTGGTTGGTTAATAACTAACATT
Source organism: Gastrophryne carolinensis (assembly GCA_027917425.1). Taxonomy (NCBI): domain Eukaryota; kingdom Metazoa; phylum Chordata; class Amphibia; order Anura; family Microhylidae; genus Gastrophryne; species Gastrophryne carolinensis. Next base: position 291,832,831 of record CM051234.1, read on the forward strand.
CAAGTGTGGTTTCACATGGCCAGAAGGTTGTTTAAGGTGTAAGTTTTGCAGACATTACTGCCAAATGCTAATTCAAAACAAACATCCACAACTACATTATGTGGTTTATTTTAACTTACCAAGGAGCCATGCACCGGAAAATTCCCCAGACTCAAACCGTCGGTACAATCCTGATCGTCTAAGGATGTACGCATCATGGGCTGAGCCTGGGTAGCCGGCGAGGACGCTAAGGAACCGCATGTCCGGCCCCACCACTGCCTGCACATTAAAGGAGTGGCCCATTTTGCGGTTCCTGGTAAAAAAGGAAGACAAGAAAACATTAGGAAGGCATTTTGAAAAATTAACACACACATTTCGATAAGGAGGGACCATTACAAGGTGGGACCATTACAAGGTGGAATCATTACAAGGAGGGACCATTACAAGGAGGGACCATTACAAGGAGAGACCATTACAAGGTGGGTCCATTACAAGGAGGGACCATTACAAGGAGGGACCATAACAAGGTGGGTCCATTACAAGGTGGGTCCATTACAAGGTGGGTACATTACAAGGTGGGTCCATTACAAGGTGGGACCATTACAAGGAGGGACCATTACAAGGTGGGTCCATTACAAGGTGGGTCCATTACAAGGTGGGTCCATTACAAGGTGGGTCCATTACAAGGTGGGACCATTACAAGGTGGGACCATTACAAGGAGGGACCATTACAAGGAGGGACCATGACAAGGAGGGTTAACCTAAAATGAAACAAAAAAAAAAAACATTACTTACCTGTATATGTACTCGTCGGCAGCCGGAGGCACCAGGGCGACGTGGGTACAGTCAATGGCACCCATGACGTTGGGCATGTCGGCGATATTATAAAAACCAAGCTTAATGGCGTTTCTGGCTACCATATCATCTGGGAAAAAAATATATTTGGGGGTTAGGGTAGCCATGCCTTCCAAAAAATGTGATAGTGCGCGGCTCAGCGTAGGCTGTGAGATCCCCACGGAGAGGGCACCCAGCCTCTGGAACGAGCCGTTCGCCAAAAATTGCAGGCAGCCAAGCATCTTGGTCATACCTGAAATTGCATGCCCCTTCCTTGTGGTGCGGGCTAACCATGGCCGCAGCTCACTATACAATTTATGGAGGGAAGCGCGATTAAGCCTGGTCAGCTCGAACAGCTCAACGTCATGCATGCCATTGATGTTCATGCGTCGCCGCCGGTGCAATCTGGGCTCTGACCTCAAGATCCCATCAATGCCAAACAGAAGAAGAGCTTGATGCTCTTCAAAGTCACTCTCCATCACGCTTGGCTGCCTAGTCCCGAGGTCAAAAAGGTGCCGTAAGACGCTCGACAAGGAAATGACTATATGGGCGTCGGAATACTTGCCAATCAGCTCTCTGAATTAATCGCCAGCCCATTGCAATGACGTAAATGATTTGACCGATCGAAACATTTACGATTTCGAAGGAAAAAAGTCCCGAAGTTGCTTAAAAACACAAAATTAATTTCGATGGACGAACGAACATATACGTCTATGTTCGAACGTTCGTGCGAGTCGAAAATGCCCAAAAAAAAGAAAAAAATGACAAACACCCAACAAAACTTTCGATTGCAAATACGAACATAATGACATTTGGGATTTTGAATCGAGCCTAATGAACGAGGCGTCCGTTTTGCCGGGAAACAGCCTCGTGCGAGCCGACAATCGGAAAGGCGGCTGAGCGCACACCTGAGCGCATAAACGCACACTAAAATCAACGTAGCACCCTTTCCTGACCCGATCAAAGCCCAAAACCAACGGGAAAACGCACGGGAGAGCTGAACGGGGAGGCTGTGCATCAAGCCAATGATCCTCCAAATGCACATAAACAGAGCAATATTTGTGCAGTATTTCTCATATATTTACTAATGGTTTACATAAGACCCCCTTTTTACACTATAAGTCATGCTAAATCATGGTTAATGAAATGCAACTAAGCAGTTGTGGTTGGTCGCTTGTTACTAAGACTAGGGATGAGCGAATCGATCCGGACGAACCCGGATTCGATCCGAATTTCAGGAAAAATTGGATTCGGATCGAATCCGAATTTCCCCGCGATTCGATCACTCGAAGTTTTCCTTTAACATCCATTCATTTACATTTACAGGCATTCTAAGATGGCGGACGGGAGATGTCTGGACATGTATCCCGCGCCAGTGCAAGCTGGGGCAGTCACATGCAGCCTATCAGCAGCCAGCAAGCCCGGTGACGTCACACAGCGGTATTTAACGGCGGCCATCTTGCTTTTCCTCATTTCTCTATTGCATTCGTGACAGACAGAACGCTGTGTAGCTGAGGCAGTTAGACAGGCTGGAGACAGGGACAGACAGGGACAGGCTGGAGACAGGCAGGAGACAGGCAGGAGACAGGCAGGAGACAGACAGGAGACAGACAGAAAGCCAGGGAAAGGTAGGAAAAACGGAGCTGGCTGACAGGGAGATTTTTTTTTTTTCATCCAGCCTTTGTTAGCGTTTTCAGGCTGCTTATAGTAACTAACTGTGCATATATACTGAACTGATCTTAAGTCTGCTGTGAGGCATCCCATTCTGTGACTAAAGCAGCCTCTGTTTAAGACCATATAAGCATTTGCTCTTATCATATTTGAAATTAGGCCTGATAAAGACACTTTTGCTGGCCAAAGCACTACTGGACCCTGCCAGGTCCATTCCTGCCCAGGGCATCCCATTCTGTGACTACAGCAGCCTCTTTTTAAGACCATATAAGCATTTGCTCTTATCATATTTGAAATTAGCCTGATAAAGACACTTTTGCTGGCCAAAGCACTACTGGACCCTGCCAGGTCCGTTCCTGCCCAGGGCATCCCATTCTGTGACTACAGCAGCCTCTGTTTAAGACCATATAAGCATTTGCTCTTATCATATTTGAAATTAGCCTGATAAAGACACTTTTGCTGGCCAAAGCACTACTGGACCCTGCCAGGTCCATCCCTGCCCGGGGCATCCCATTCTGTGACTACAGCAGCCTCTGTTTAAGACCATATAAGCATTTGCTCTTATCATATTTGAAATTAGGCCTGATAAAGACACTTTTGCTGGCCAAAGCACTACTGGACCCTGCCAGGTCCATTCCTGCCCGGGGCATCCCATTCTGTGACTACAGCAGCCTCTGTTTAAGACCATATAAGCATTTGCTCTTATCATATTTGAAATTAGGCCTGATAAAGACACTTTTGCTGGCCAAAGCACTACTGGACCCTGCCAGGTCCATTCCTGCCCAGGGCATCCCATTCTGTGACTAAAGCAGCCTCTGTTTAAGACCATATAAGCATTTGCTCTTATCATATTTGAAATTAGGCCTGATAAAGACACATTTGCTGGCCAAAGCACTACTGGACCCTGCCAGGTCCATTCCTGCCCAGGGCATCCCATTCTGTGACTACAGCAGCCTCTGTTTAAGACCATATAAGCATTTGCTCTTATCATATTTGAAATTAGCCTGATAAAGACACTTTTGCTGGCCAAAGCACTACTGGACCCTGCCAGGTCCATTCCTGCCCAGGGCATCCCATTCTGGGACTAAAGCAGCCTCTGTTTAAGACCATATAAGCATTTGCTCTTATCATATTTGAAATTAGGCCTGATAAAGACACTTTTGCTGGCCAAAGCACTACTGGACCCTGCCAGGTCCATTCCTGCCCAGGGCATCCCATTCTGTGACTACAGCAGCCTCTGTTTAAGACCATATAAGCATTTGCTCTTATCATATTTGAAATTAGCCTGATAAAGACACTTTTGCTGGCCAAAGCACTACTGGACCCTGCCAGGTCCATTCCTGCCCGGGGCATCCCATTCTGTGACTACAGCAGCCTCTGTTTAAGACCATATAAGCATTTGCTCTTATCATATTTGAAATTAGGCCTGATAAAGACACTTTTGCTGGCCAAAGCACTACTGGACCCTGCCAGGTCCATTCCTGCCCAGGGCATCCCATTCTGTGACTACAGCAGCCTCTGTTTAAGACCATATAAGCATTTGCTCTTATCATATTTGAAATTAGGCCTGATAAAGACACTTTTGCTGGCCAAAGCACTACTGGACCCTGCCAGGTCGATTCCTGCCCAGGGCATCCCATTCTGTGACTACAGCAGCCTCTGTTTAAGACCATATAAGCATTTGCTCTTATCATATTTGAAATTAGCCTGATAAAGACACTTTTGCTGGCCAAAGCACTACTGGACCCTGCCAGGTCCATTCCTGCCCAGGGCATCCCATTCTGTGACTACAGCAGCCTCTGTTTAAGACCATATAAGCATTTGCTCTTATCATATTTGAAATTAGGCCTGATAAAGACACTTTTGCTGGCCAAAGCACTACTGGACCCTGCCAGGTCGATTCCTGTTGGGGCATCCCATTCTGTGACTACAGCAGCCTCTGTTTAAGACCATATAAGCATTTGCTCTTATCATATTTGAAATTAGCCTGATAAAGACACTTTTGCTGGCCAAAGCACTACTGGACCCTGCCAGGTCCATTCCTGCCCAGGGCATCCCATTCTGTGACTAAAGCAGCCTCTGTTTAAGACCATATAAGCATTTGCTCTTATCATATTTGAAATTAGGCCTGATAAAGACACTTTTGCTGGCCAAAGCACTACTGGACCCTGCCAGGTCCATTCCTGCCCAGGGCATCCCATTCTGTGACTACAGCAGCCTCTGTTTAAGACCATATAAGCATTTGCTCTTATCATATTTGAAATTAGCCTGATAAAGACACTTTTGCTGGCCAAAGCACTACTGGACCCTGCCAGGTCCATCCCTGCCCGGGGCATCCCATTCTGTGACTACAGCAGCCTCTGTTTAAGACCATATAAGCATTTGCTCTTATCATATTTGAAATTAGGCCTGATAAAGACACTTTTGCTGGCCAAAGCACTACTGGACCCTGCCAGGTCCATTCCTGCCCAGGGCATCCCATTCTGTGACTACAGCAGCCTCTGTTTAAGACCATATAAGCATTTGCTCTTATCATATTTGAAATTAGGCCTGATAAAGACACTTTTGCTGGCCAAAGCACTACTGGACCCTGCCAGGTCCATTCCTGCCCAGGGCATCCCATTCTGTGACTAAAGCAGCCTCTGTTTAAGACCATATAAGCATTTGCTCTTATCATATTTGAAATTAGGCCTGATAAAGACACTTTTGCTGGCCAAAGCACTACTGGACCCTGCCAGGTCCATTCCTGCCCAGGGCATCCCATTCTGTGACTACAGCAGCCTCTGTTTAAGACCATATAAGCATTTGCTCTTATCATATTTGAAATTAGCCTGATAAAGACACTTTTGCTGGCCAAAGCACTACTGGACCCTGCCAGGTCCATTCCTGCCCAGGGCATCCCATTCTGTGACTAAAGCAGCCTCTGTTTAAGACCATATAAGCATTTGCTCTTATCATATTTGAAATTAGGCCTGATAAAGACACTTTTGCTGGCCAAAGCACTACTGGACCCTGCCAGGTCCATTCCTGCCCAGGGCATCCCATTCTGTGACTACAGCAGCCTCTGTTTAAGACCATATAAGCATTTGCTCTTATCATATTTGAAATTAGCCTGATAAAGACACTTTTGCTGGCCAAAGCACTACTGGACCCTGCCAGGTCCATTCCTGCCCAGGGCATCCCATTCTGTGACTAAAGCAGCCTCTGTTTAAGACCATATAAGCATTTGCTCTTATCATATTTGAAATTAGGCCTGATAAAGACACTTTTGCTGGCCAAAGCACTACTGGACCCTGCCAGGTCCATTCCTGCCCAGGGCATCCCATTCTGTGACTACAGCAGCCTCTGTTTAAGACCATATAAGCATTTGCTCTTATCATATTTGAAATTAGCCTGATAAAGACACTTTTGCTGGCCAAAGCACTACTGGACCCTGCCAGGTCCATTCCTGCCCAGGGCATCCCATTCTGTTACTACAGCAGCCTCTGTTTAAGACCATATAAGCATTTGCTCTTATCATATTTGAAATTAGCCTGATAAAGACACTTTTGCTGGCCAAAGCACTACTGGACCCTGCCAGGTCCATTCCTGCCCGGGGCATCCCATTCTGTGACTACAGCAGCCTCTGTTTAAGACCATATAAGCATTTGCTCTTATCATATTTGAAATTAGCCTGATAAAGACACTTTTGCTGGCCAAAGCACTACTGGACCCTGCCAGGTCCATTCCTGCCCGGGGCATCCCATTCTGTGACTACAGCAGCCTCTGTTTAAGACCATATAAGCATTTGCTCTTATCATATTTGAAATTAGGCCTGATAAAGACACTTTTGCTGGCCAAAGCACTACTGGACCCTGCCAGGTCCATTCCTGCCCAGGGCATCCCATTCTGTGACTACAGCAGCCTCTGTTTAAGACCATATAAGCATTTGCTCTTATCATATTTGAAATTAGGCCTGATAAAGACACTTTTGCTGGCCAAAGCACTACTGGACCCTGCCAGGTCGATTCCTGCCCAGGGCATCCCATTCTGTGACTACAGCAGCCTCTGTTTAAGACCATATAAGCATTTGCTCTTATCATATTTGAAATTAGCCTGATAAAGACACTTTTGCTGGCCAAAGCACTACTGGACCCTGCCAGGTCCATTCCTGCCCAGGGCATCCCATTCTGTGACTACAGCAGCCTCTGTTTAAGACCATATAAGCATTTGCTCTTATCATATTTGAAATTAGGCCTGATAAAGACACTTTTGCTGGCCAAAGCACTACTGGACCCTGCCAGGTCGATTCCTGTTGGGGCATCCCATTCTGTGACTACAGCAGCCTCTGTTTAAGACCATATAAGCATTTGCTCTTATCATATTTGAAATTAGCCTGATAAAGACACTTTTGCTGGCCAAAGCACTACTGGACCCTGCCAGGTCCATTCCTGCCCAGGGCATCCCATTCTGTGACTAAAGCAGCCTCTGTTTAAGACCATATAAGCATTTGCTCTTATCATATTTGAAATTAGGCCTGATAAAGACACTTTTGCTGGCCAAAGCACTACTGGACCCTGCCAGGTCCATTCCTGCCCAGGGCATCCCATTCTGTGACTACAGCAGCCTCTGTTTAAGACCATATAAGCATTTGCTCTTATCATATTTGAAATTAGCCTGATAAAGACACTTTTGCTGGCCAAAGCACTACTGGACCCTGCCAGGTCCATCCCTGCCCGGGGCATCCCATTCTGTGACTACAGCAGCCTCTGTTTAAGACCATATAAGCATTTGCTCTTATCATATTTGAAATTAGGCCTGATAAAGACACTTTTGCTGGCCAAAGCACTACTGGACCCTGCCAGGTCCATTCCTGCCCAGGGCATCCCATTCTGTGACTACAGCAGCCTCTGTTTAAGACCATATAAGCATTTGCTCTTATCATATTTGAAATTAGGCCTGATAAAGACACTTTTGCTGGCCAAAGCACTACTGGACCCTGCCAGGTCCATTCCTGCCCAGGGCATCCCATTCTGTGACTAAAGCAGCCTCTGTTTAAGACCATATAAGCATTTGCTCTTATCATATTTGAAATTAGGCCTGATAAAGACACTTTTGCTGGCCAAAGCACTACTGGACCCTGCCAGGTCCATTCCTGCCCAGGGCATCCCATTCTGTGACTACAGCAGCCTCTGTTTAAGACCATATAAGCATTTGCTCTTATCATATTTGAAATTAGCCTGATAAAGACACTTTTGCTGGCCAAAGCACTACTGGACCCTGCCAGGTCCATTCCTGCCCAGGGCATCCCATTCTGTGACTAAAGCAGCCTCTGTTTAAGACCATATAAGCATTTGCTCTTATCATATTTGAAATTAGGCCTGATAAAGACACTTTTGCTGGCCAAAGCACTACTGGACCCTGCCAGGTCCATTCCTGCCCAGGGCATCCCATTCTGTGACTACAGCAGCCTCTGTTTAAGACCATATAAGCATTTGCTCTTATCATATTTGAAATTAGCCTGATAAAGACACTTTTGCTGGCCAAAGCACTACTGGACCCTGCCAGGTCCATTCCTGCCCGGGGCATCCCATTCTGTGACTACAGCAGCCTCTGTTTAAGACCATATAAGCATTTGCTCTTATCATATTTGAAATTAGGCCTGATAAAGACACTTTTGCTGGCCAAAGCACTACTGGACCCTGCCAGGTCCATTCCTGCCCAGGGCATCCCATTCTGTGACTACAGCAGCCTCTGTTTAAGACCATATAAGCATTTGCTCTTATCATATTTGAAATTAGGCCTGATAAAGACACTTTTGCTGGCCAAAGCACTACTGGACCCTGCCAGGTCCATCCCTGCCCGGGGCATCCCATTCTGTGACTACAGCAGCCTCTGTTTAAGACCATATAAGCATTTGCTCTTATCATATTTGAAATTAGGCCTGATAAAGACACTTTTGCTGGCCAAAGCACTACTGGACCCTGCCAGGTCCATTCCTGCCCGGGGCATCCCATTCTGTGACTACAGCAGCCTCTGTTTAAGACCATATAAGCATTTGCTCTTATCATATTTGAAATTAGGCCTGATAAAGACACTTTTGCTGGCCAAAGCACTACTGGACCCTGCCAGGTCGATTCCTGTTGGGGCATCCCATTCTGTGACTACAGCAGCCTCTGTTTAAGACCATATAAGCATTTGCTCTTATCATATTTGAAATTAGCCTGATAAAGACACTTTTGCTGGCCAAAGCACTACTGGACCCTGCCAGGTCCATTCCTGCCCAGGGCATCCCATTCTGTGACTAAAGCAGCCTCTGTTTAAGACCATATAAGCATTTGCTCTTATCATATTTGAAATTAGGCCTGATAAAGACACTTTTGCTGGCCAAAGCACTACTGGACCCTGCCAGGTCCATTCCTGCCCAGGGCATCCCATTCTGTGACTACAGCAGCCTCTGTTTAAGACCATATAAGCATTTGCTCTTATCATATTTGAAATTAGCCTGATAAAGACACTTTTGCTGGCCAAAGCACTACTGGACCCTGCCAGGTCCATTCCTGCCCAGGGCATCCCATTCTGTTACTACAGCAGCCTCTGTTTAAGACCATATAAGCATTTGCTCTTATCATATTTGAAATTAGCCTGATAAAGACACTTTTGCTGGCCAAAGCACTACTGGACCCTGCCAGGTCCATTCCTGCCCGGGGCATCCCATTCTGTGACTACAGCAGCCTCTGTTTAAGACCATATAAGCATTTGCTCTTATCATATTTGAAATTAGCCTGATAAAGACACTTTTGCTGGCCAAAGCACTACTGGACCCTGCCAGGTCCATTCCTGCCCGGGGCATCCCATTCTGTGACTACAGCAGCCTCTGTTTAAGACCATATAAGCATTTGCTCTTATCATATTTGAAATTAGGCCTGATAAAGACACTTTTGCTGGCCAAAGCACTACTGGACCCTGCCAGGTCCATTCCTGCCCAGGGCATCCCATTCTGTGACTACAGCAGCCTCTGTTTAAGACCATATAAGCATTTGCTCTTATCATATTTGAAATTAGGCCTGATAAAGACACTTTTGCTGGCCAAAGCACTACTGGACCCTGCCAGGTCGATTCCTGCCCAGGGCATCCCATTCTGTGACTACAGCAGCCTCTGTTTAAGACCATATAAGCATTTGCTCTTATCATATTTGAAATTAGCCTGATAAAGACACTTTTGCTGGCCAAAGCACTACTGGACCCTGCCAGGTCCATTCCTGCCCAGGGCATCCCATTCTGTGACTACAGCAGCCTCTGTTTAAGACCATATAAGCATTTGCTCTTATCATATTTGAAATTAGGCCTGATAAAGACACTTTTGCTGGCCAAAGCACTACTGGACCCTGCCAGGTCGATTCCTGTTGGGGCATCCCATTCTGTGACTACAGCAGCCTCTGTTTAAGACCATATAAGCATTTGCTCTTATCATATTTGAAATTAGCCTGATAAAGACACTTTTGCTGGCCAAAGCACTACTGGACCCTGCCAGGTCCATTCCTGCCCAGGGCATCCCATTCTGTGACTAAAGCAGCCTCTGTTTAAGACCATATAAGCATTTGCTCTTATCATATTTGAAATTAGGCCTGATAAAGACACTTTTGCTGGCCAAAGCACTACTGGACCCTGCCAGGTCCATTCCTGCCCAGGGCATCCCATTCTGTGACTACAGCAGCCTCTGTTTAAGACCATATAAGCATTTGCTCTTATCATATTTGAAATTAGCCTGATAAAGACACTTTTGCTGGCCAAAGCACTACTGGACCCTGCCAGGTCCATTCCTGCCCGGGGCATCCCATTCTGTGACTACAGCAGCCTCTGTTTAAGACCATATAAGCATTTGCTCTTATCATATTTGAAATTAGGCCTGATAAAGACACTTTTGCTGGCCAAAGCACTACTGGACCCTGCCAGGTCCATTCCTGCCCAGGGCATCCCATTCTGTGACTACAGCAGCCTCTGTTTAAGACCATATAAGCATTTGCTCTTATCATATTTGAAATTAGGCCTGATAAAGACACTTTTGCTGGCCAAAGCACTACTGGACCCTGCCAGGTCGATTCCTGCCCAGGGCATCCCATTCTGTGACTACAGCAGCCTCTGTTTAAGACCATATAAGCATTTGCTCTTATCATATTTGAAATTAGGCCTGATAAAGACACTTTTGCTGGGCATAGCACAACTTGTCCCTGCCAGGTGTACTTACTGCTGGTTTTTAGGGCATCCCATTCTGTGACTACACCAGCCTCTATTTAAGAACCTAACCATTTGCACCTATTCTAATTGAAATTAGGCATGATAAAGACACTTTTGCTGTGCATAGTCTTACTGCTGCCTGCCAGGTGCTCTCTGGTTTTTGGGACATCCCATTCTGTAACATACCATTAGCCTCTGCATTTACTGTAAGCTGCACAGTTATTTAAAGAAATTTGGCCTGTATGAGCCTGCTAACACACTGCTGCTGTGTGCATATATACTGATCTCAAGTCAGCTTTGGGGCATCCCATTCTGTAACATACCATTAGCCTCTGCATTTACTGTAAGCTGCACAGTTATTTAAAGAAATTTGGCCTGTATGAGCCTGCTAACACACTGCTGCTGTGTGCATATATACTGATCTCAAGTCAGCTTTGGGGCATCCCATTCTGTAACATACCATTAGCCTCTGCATTTACTGTAAGCTGCACATTTATTTAAAGAAATTTGGCCTGTATGAGCCTGCTAACACACTGCTGCTGTGTGCATATATACTGATCTCAAGTCTGCTTGGGGCATCCCATTCTGTAACATAACATAACCTACCTACCATACTAAGCAGCTCTCTTATTTAAACTAAGCAGGCCTCTTGGAGGCTGAGTGTCCACTTTTGGGTGTGCATTTATATTCGGTTTCATATACAGTGGGGTATCCCAATTTGTAAGATAACCTACCCCAACCATGTAAACTAAATAGGCCTGTTGCAGCCTGAGTTTCTCTGCTTGCGTATGGCCTGCATTACAATCTGTCTCTTTCAATGACACTGCTGCCTGGGGTATCCCAATTTGTAAGATAACCTACCCCAAGCATGTAAACTAAAGGTTACGTCCTTCCAGAAGGAAAACTTATCCTGAACACTATTTTTGTTAGGGGCATTGACCTTTGGATTGATCGGCATGAAATTAATTTTTTTTTTTTCAAAGTATGGCGCTGTGAAGAAGGTCAAAATGATGTCTCATACTTGGATTATTGTTACTTTTTGTTCAGCTTGAAATATAACAGGCCACACGGGCATCCCAAGGCACATGCTATTTTAAACCTATCTGTTATACAACATAAGCGTTGATCAGGCTACTTCAGTTTGCACTTGTTTTTGACTGATTTTAATAAACCAGGCCGCAGGGCACCCCAAAGCTGCACCTTGCACCCTATCTGGTATACAACATAAGCGTTGATCAGCATCAGCTTCATTAAGCTACTTCAGTTTGCACTTCCTTTTTGACTGCTTTCATTTAACCAGGCCGCAGGGCACCCCAAAGCTGCACCTTGCACCCTACCTGTTTATACTAAATAAGCATCTACAGCCTCAGCTTTATTAAGTTATTGCATTTTGAATTTGTTTTGGTCTGCTTTAAATACACCAGGCCGCAGGGCATCCCAAACCTGCATGTTGCACCCCATCTGTTATACTAAATAAGCGTTGATCAGCATCAGCTTTATTAAGCTATTGCATTTTGCATTGGTTTTTGTACTGCTGCCAAAACACTAGCCCATATGGGCATCCCAAACCAGCACATGTCACCCTATCTGTTATACTAAATAAGCTTCTACAGGCCCTTTTTTTATTTATTTATTTTTATTTATATAGAGCTGCAATAGCTTATATTGTGAGGTTAATTTGCCATTTTGCAGCATAATATAGAGCAGCCCCTGTGTAAATCTGAGGGGCAATAGCTTATATAGTGAGGTAAATTTGCCATTTTGCTTCGTTATATAGAGCAGCCCAGTTGCCATCTAAATCAACTACTGTCCGGCCAGTACAGCTTTTCCAGGGCAAACTCTGCTAGTTGCGGGCACAAGTCAAGTTTGGCTTCCCAGCAAATCCAGTGGATCTTGAAGGTGTGTTGGCATGGTCATGTCAAGGTATGACATGACCTGCTGTTTGAGGTCCAGCTCCAGGTCTTCCTGCTGCTCATGAGTAGACTCACTATGCGGGTGTAGAAAGCTACTCACTAGCGACTGAAGACTGAGGCTGCTGCTGATGGAGCTGCTGCTGCTGCTCCTTCCACCCCCCCAGCAGCCATGGCAGTGGAAGGTGATCGCAGACTTCCCCCCGAGTCAGACCTGCGGGAGTATGGGCCATGGCGCAGATAGACATCGCCCAACTGACTACGTGGGATGTCTCTGTAGTAGGTCAGTTTGTCCTCCCTCTCAGTGGGCGTAAAAAATGCCCCCATTTTGTGCCGGAAGCGAGGGTCCAATAAGTTGGAGAGCCAGAAGTCTTCCCGCTGACAAATGGAGACAATTCTGCGCTCACTAGTACGCATGCATGTGAGCATGCATCGTGCCATTTGTGCAAGTGACTCGGAGGGACTACCTGTCTCCATCTCCACTGTAAACTGCCATGGTGTGTCTGGGTCCTCTGTCTCGCCTTACTCACAACCCTCTAGCTCCTGTGGCTGCTCCTGCTCCTCCTCTCCTGTCAGATGACTAGATAAAATGGTCATTTTGTGAAACCTAAACTGTGGTTTGCTGTGCCCCACCCCCTCCTCCTCCTCCACTTCAGCCCCCACAGGCTTCATGTGGCTGTGAAATGTATGTGCCATGTCTCCAGTGCCCTGACCAGCCATGCTTTCCAACATGTGTTGTAGTACATGAAGCAGTGGAATCTCATCGTTCATCTCATAGTCCTGGCAACTGACTAATAATGTAGCTTCCTCAAAGGGCCTGAGCAAACGGTCGGTGTCACGTATGAGCTGCCAATGGTTTACATTGAATTTACACAGGGGTGTCCCCCTATCCGTTTGGATCATCCAGAAATCCGTGATGGCTTTTCTCTGTTCCTATAGTGCAGTGGTCCTCAACCCTGTCCTCAAGGCCCACCAACATGTCATGTTTTTTGGATCTCCAAATAGCCAGCTCTATTGCTCTGCAGCTGCACTAATTACTCCACCTGAGCATCTTTGTGGAGATCTGCAAAGCCTGGCCTGTTGGTGGGCCTTGAGGACAGGGTTGGGGACCACTGCTATAGTGGATCCTGCATATGGAGGGTGGAATTCCAACGGGTGGAAACATCGCAAATCAGACTATGGTGGGGTACACCGTTGTGACGCTGAGGCTCAATAAGGTTGTGCTTGGTGGTGTAGGAGTGCCAGAAGTGCATGCTAACTTTCTTTCCTGTTGTTCGGATGTCTTTCAGATGGGGGCAAGACTTCAAAACTAGACTGAACACGTGTGCCATGTCAGGACGCATGACTCTGGCTTCCTTGTCGCAGCGCAAACAAGATGTTCTTCCAAGTGTCAGTCACCATGGGTCCAAATTTGCAGTTTTCGTGGATTAAGCAATGCTTTCATGGATTGAGTTCTCATTTTTAGTAGTTCCTCCCATGTGTGACTCTGATGGTCAAGGAAAACCATGTGAAGAACAGCGTGAAACCACAATCACCAAGGGGGCCTAAAAGGATATATATTGTCCACCATGAGTCTATAGTTACAGCTCCAGGCGTAGACAACACTGTGCACTTTGGTACACACTGACAGGCTAAAGGACTGGCCCACCTTCTGTTCAACAACCATGCCATGTGACTCTCCACCTCGGCTCGGCACAAGCCATCAGTTCTCTGAAAGGTCCACCACTGGGTAATGCAGCAGGCTGGACTTATGGTGACGCTGTCTGAGAGGAGAAATCCCTCAGACATCAAGATTAAAAATTCCAAGAATTTTTGAGGGCTAATTATTCAGAGGCAAATGATAGCTAGTTGTTTCTGATTTAATTGCAAGGTGGAAACACACCCTCAAACAAAACTTCACTTTCGCAATACTATTGCATTTGTCTATTCATAATTTTATGTATATACACTAACTAACCTACTTTTTCTCCACAGGATGCTGCATGGAACACTGCCACATCGCTGAGTAGCTGATTTTTCCTACCAACAGTCCGCAATAATTCGCTGCTGCTGCCGCCGCCACCGCCGCAGACTCCAGGGACCCTCTTCCACTACCTCGGCTTGCAACACCTCCTCCCACGACACTCTCCTCATCACTAATTGCCGGATAGTGGAAGAAGAGGCGAGTGTCTCCTCCACTTCTTGGCTGGGCAGTAGCTGCTGAATTTTATGATTATCAGATCTTGGATATCAGATCAATGGATAGTGGAGCTGAACCCAAAGCATAACAGACAGACAGTTGACTGGGGGTGTCAGATGCCACTTGTGATGCAGTGGACTGCTTTTGCAGCACTTCGAGACAAAGTTGCTTCATTGGCTGACACAATGACTGGTAAAGCTGTGGAACATATGGTTGAAAAGCAAGAATAACCATTTGTTTTTATATGAAAAAGACCCTGGTTTATACAGACTTTTTTTTTCCAGAGACTGCCCTGCGTGGAAATGAATGGCGCATGGATCAGCCAAGCTTTCCTCCCAACAATGCCTGATGTATTCCAGTAGATTGATGACGGGGCCAGACCAAGAAAGATGGATCGTGCAAAACAGATTTAAGGCGCTGCTCTCCAGTTACAGACATTCCTCCGCATCGGACCACAAGTAAGTATTGATAAAAAATCCTTTACGTTACTCTTACTTTTTATTAATATTCTTCGGATAAGACGGATCAGACATGATTCCAGATTAAAAATTCCAAGAATTTTTGAGGGCTAATTAGTCAGAGGCAATGATACCTTCTTGTTTCTGATTTAATTAAAAGGTGGAAACACACCCTCAAACAAAACTTCACTTTGGCAAACTTTTGCATTTGTTTATTCATAATTTTATGTAGATATTACTAACTAAGCTACTTTTTCTCCACATGACTCTCCACAGGGTGTGATTCATCCAATTTTTGGGCTCCTGAGGCCAACCCCAGGGTCTGTTTAAAGTAATGTTTGGGCTCCTGCTGCTGCTGCCAACTCCAGGGTGTGATTCATCCAATTTTTGGGCTCCTGAGGCCAACCCCAGGGTCTCTTTAAAGTAATGTTTGGGCTCCTGCTGCTGCTGCTGCCAACTCCAGGGTGTGATTCATCCAATTTTTGGGCTACTGAAGCCAACTCCAGTGTCTCTTTAAAGTAATATTTGGGCTCCTGCTGCTGCTGCTGCCAACTCCAGGGTGTGATTCATCCAATTTTTGGGCTCCTGAGGCCAACCCCAGGGTCTGTTTAAAGTAATGTTTGGGCTCCTGCTGCTGCTGCCAACTCCAGGGTGTGATTCATCCAATTTTTGGGCTCCTGAAGCCAACCCCAGTGTCTCTTTAAAGTAATATTTGGGCTCCTGCTGCTGCTGCCAACTCCAGGGTGTGATTCATCCAATTTTTGGGCTACTGAAGCCAACTCCAGTGTCTCTTTAAAGTAATATTTGGGCTCCTGCTGCTGCTGCTGCCAACTCCAGGGTGTGATTCATCCAATTTTTGGGCTCCTGAAGCCAACCCCAGTGTCTCTTTAAAGTAATATTTGGGCTCCTGCTGCTGCTGCCAACTCCAGGGTGTGATTCATCCAATTTTTGGGCTACTGAAGCCAACTCCAGTGTCTCTTTAAAGTAATATTTGGGCTCCTGCTGCTGCTGCCAACTCCAGGGTGTGATTCATCCAATTTTTGGGCTCCTGAGGCCAACTCCAGTGTATATTTGGGCTCCTGCTGCTGCTGCTGCCAACTTCTGCCAACTCCAGGGTGTGATTCATCCAATTTTTGGGCTCCTGAAGCCAACTCCAGTGTATATTTGGGCTCCTGCTGCTGCTGCTGCCAACTCCAGGGTGTGATTCATCCAATTGTTGGGCTCCTGAAGCCAACCCCAGGGTCTCTTTAAAGTAATGTTTGGGCTCCTGCTGCTGCTGCTGCCAACTTCTGCCAACTCCAGGGTGTGATTCATCCAATTTTTGGGCTCCTGAAGCCAACCCCAGGGTCTCTTTGAAGTAATGTTTGGGCTCCTGCTGCTGCTACTGTCAACTCCTGCCAACTCCAGGGTGTGATTCATCCAATTTTTGGGCTCCTGAGGCCAACTCCAGTGTATATTTGGGCTCCTGCTGCTGCTACTGTCAACTCCTGCCAACTCCAGGGTGTGATTCATCCAATTTTTGGGCTCCTGAGGCCAACTCCAGTGTATATTTGGGCTCCTGCTGCTGCTGCTGCCAACTTCTGCCAACTCCAGGGTGTGATTCATCCAATTTTTGGGCTCCTGAGGCCAACTCCAGTGTATATTTGGGCTCCTGCTGCTGCTGCTGCCAACTTCTGCCAACTCCAGGGTGTGATTCATCCAATTTTTGGGCTCCTGAGGCCAACTCCAGTGTATATTTGGGCTCCTGCTGCTGATACTGTCAACTCCTGCCAACTCCAGGGTGTGATTCATCCAATTTTTGGGCTCCTGAGGCCAACTCCAGTGTATATTTGGGCTCCTGCTGCTGCCAACTTCTGCCAACTCCAGGGTGTGATTCATCCAATTTTTGGGCTCCTGAGGCCAACTCCAGTGTATATTTGGGCTCCTGCTGCTGCTACTGTCAACTCCTGCCAACTCCAGGGTGTGATTCATCCAATTTTTGGGCTCCTGAGGCCAACTCCAGTGTATATTTGGGCTCCTGCTGCTGCTGCTGCCAACTTCTGCCAACTCCAGGGTGTGATTCATCCAATTTTTGGGCTCCTGAGGCCAACTCCAGTGTATATTTGGGCTCCTGCTGCTGCCAACTTCTGCCAACTCCAGGGTGTGATTCATCCAATTTTTGGGCTCCTGAGGCCAACTCCAGTGTATATTTGGGCTCCTGCTGCTGCTACTGTCAACTCCTGCCAACTCCAGGGTGTGATTCATCCAATTTTTGGGCTCCTGAGGCCAACTCCAGTGTATATTTGGGCTCCTGCTGCTGCTGCTGCCAACTTCTGCCAACTCCAGGGTGTGATTCATCCAATTTTTGGGCTCCTGAGGCCAACTCCAGTGTATATTTGGGCTCCTGCTGCTGCTACTGTCAACTCCTGCCAACTCCAGGGTGTGATTCATCCAATTTTTGGGCTCCTGAGGCCAACTCCAGTGTATATTTGGGCTCCTGCTGCTGCTGCTGCCAACTTCTGCCAACTCCAGGGTGTGATTCATCCAATTTTTGGGCTCCTGAAGCCAACTCCAGTGTATATTTGGGCTCCTGCTGCTGCTGCTGCTGCCAACTTCTGCCAACTCCAGGGTGTGATTCATCCAATTTTTGGGCTCCTGAGGCCAACTCCAGTGTATATTTGGGCTCCTTCTGCCCCTCATAGTGATGCCACTTCAACTCTCTGCAATTGTGCCGCTCTGCGATTCTATTAGCGATGCCTCTGATCTGCATGTGATATTTCTTCAAAGTATTATTTAACTAACCCAGCACGCATCCTGTGCGTGTTACAGCAAGGCTGAATGGTTTACAACCCTATTGAGGCTGTAGGAGGCTCAGAAATAGCCGTTTTTAATAGCGATTCGTCGCGAATTTATTCGGGTCGAAACGATTTTTGTCGGAAAATTCGGCGAATCAGTCGAATCAAATTTTTCAAAAGTTCGCTCATCTCTAACTAAGACCTTTTGCTATTTATTAATTAGCCCAATTGAATGGTAAGCATAATTCCTTAAATTCCTTACATTTAAACAGGTTTAATATGAAATACACATATTCAGTTTTTTTATTCATGTTACTTTCTTTTACAACTGTTACTGTTACCAGTTACACACGTGACAATAAATTAAAGTATTCCTAGTTATACATGGCCGTCATTTTATAAGCATACTCTCAAGCTCAGAGGTTCAATGAAAGAGATGATTGAGCTGTTTCCTGCATCTCTATAGTAACTGAATACTAATTATAGAGCCTATTTCTAGCAGTCAGCTTATTTAGCAGTTGTATGTTAATCGATAATATAGAATGCAAACAAACAAAATAAATAATTTTGTACAAATCCTGATAAATCAAAAGTGGTGCTATAGTTTTTAGTGTCTTGTTTTTAGTGTTTAGTTTTTAGTCTTTAGTACACTAATTAATTTACTGGTATGTTACATAATTACTGTACTTGAATGGATTCCCTGTATTCGAGTCAAGCAAACAGATCAATAAAATTTTTAAAACTAGTCTTTCTTTCTTTATAAACTCACGATGCACTGGCAGAAAGGGCAATTATATTTAAAACAAATAAAGGTGGGGCAGCATACCTGGCCAGTGACAATAATATTAATGATTAGGAAAATACACATTGCGAAAGCAGAAAAAGCATAATGGTCAAACACAGTCAAGCAACATCTGCAAAAGCAAATTCGATCTTAGAAAGTATAAAAGGGAGATACAACTTGTAATGCAAGTATAAATTGAATCCTGTATAATATGTGAAGCCAAATCTTGAATATACCGAAACGGCCCTCACCAAAGTCACCAATGATCTACTGACAGCCAAATCCAAAGGCCACTACTCTGCTCTCATTCTTCTCGACTTATCATCTGCTTTTGACACTGTCGACCATGCTCTGCTCCTCAATATTCTTTCTTCTCTTGGAATCCAAGGTCTCACACTCTCTTGGCTCTCCTCCTATCTCTCTCACCACACATTTAGTGTATCCTACTCACCATTTCCTCTCCCCGGCCTCTGTCTGTAGGGGTACCACAAGGCTCAGTCCTAGGACCCCTACTTTTTCAATATATACTTTTGGTCTAGGACAACTAATAACCTCGCTAGGCTTCCAATATCACTTTTATGCAGACGACACTCAGATCTACCTCTCTGGCCCGAATCTCTCTTCTATCCTCTCTCGCCTTCCTGACTGTCTAACAGCCGTCTCTTCCTTCATGACATCTCGCTCTCTTAAACTGAACATGGACAAAACAGAACTGGTCATTTTCCCACCATCTCACTCCCCTCCCCTCTCTAACACCTCAATCTCTGTAAATAATCTTACAATAACTGCAACTCATCAAGCTCGATGCCTGGGTGTCATTCTGGACTCCTCTCTCTCGTTCTGACCTCACATTCACTCACTAGCCACCTCCTGTCGCCTCCAACTCAAAAATATCTCTCGCATCCGTCCCTTCCTCTCACCTGTCACCACTAAAATGCTAGTGCAGTCATATCCCGACTGGACTACTGCAACACCCTCCTCTGTGGTTTGCCAACAAACAGACTGGCTCCCCTCCAATCTATTATAAACTCTGCTGCTCGCCTCATCCATCTCTCCTCTCGCTTCTCCAGTGCTGCCCCCCCTCTGTCAATCCCTCCACTGGTTACCTGTCTCCCATAGAGTTAAGTTCAAACTTCTAGTGCTAACCTACAAAGCTCTTTCTAACCAGGCCCCTTCCTACATTTCATCTCTGATCCAGCATTACCAACCAAAGCGCAACCTCCGCTCTGCCTCTGACATTCTCCTGTCCTCTTTCTTGGTTACTTCCTCGCACTCCCGGCCTCAAGACTTCTCCCATGCCTCCCCACTTCTCTGGAATGCACTCTCCCGCTCGATCCGCCACTCTCCATCACTCCAAGCCCTTAAAAGCGCCCTCAAAACTCACTTCTTCAGACAAGCATATGACCTGGAGTAAGCAACTCCTATAATCTTCGATGGCACATGCAGCCGTACTCAAGCTCTACCACTTGTGACCCCGCCCCCCTTGTCTCCACCCCCATCCTTTAGACTGTAAGCTTGCAAGGGCAGGGCTCTCCTCCTTATTGTCTCCTGTGCTCACAACACTTGGTTTTAACCTGTGGCATCTAATTTTGTATTGTTCTCTGTGCTATATGTTTTACCTTGTCTGTATTTTTACCTTGTAAAGCGCTACGGAAGTTGATGGCGCTATATAAATAAACATTAATAATAATAATAATACTAGAAAGTTTAAATAGTACAATTTAAGACAAGCTTTTAAAGTCTATGTGCTAGTGTTAAAATTAATGGAATGTGAGGGTAATAAAAGGTAAATAAATCTGTGTTTCATTAAGTTCAATATAAAAAAATGCCTCAAATGTGAGTTTATTAAGGGTGTATATTTCCAATATTCTATTCAAATTTACAATATGAATTATAATTCCAAAGACAAAGGACGAAGGGACACTGGCTGAGTATAAAAGATGGACTGTTTTATAATCCCTACGATATGAGAGGTTTAGCTGTGGAATTAGGTTATCCTGGTACAAATCAGACACAGAATTAAAAATAGACTGGGTGTTCTTGTTTGCCACAATATCAATTACATAAAGATAATATGGAATGTATTTAAATGTGAAATTGACATAACTGCAGTTTATGTTTTTACTTTCCTCAAGAACACAAAACTGGGTCAAGGGGTTTAAAGCTTTTTTTTGTACTGTGGACATGAATTGTTTATTGTTTGAGGTTGAACAGATAAGTCTTTCTTTCACATCAGTTGACAGTTAAAATGTCTTTGGATGCCAGATTTAGAACCATCCAGGGCTCCTTTCCCTTTCGATGGGCAGGGAGGGAGTGGAATACCTGGGCACCAAGATAGGCAGCAACCTCTCGAGCATATTCACCCTCAACTTTTCGCCGCTACTCCAAAAATTCAACATTCAAAAATTTAAAAAAAGACAACTAGGTGGGCGAAGGCAAGTTATCGTAGTTTGGTGTAAAGGTGTAATGCCGCCTGCTCTACTTGCTGCAGACGTTGCCTGTGTCAGTGCCTAGACCCTTTTTAGTCAGGGTTCACAAACAGGGGTTTGCAGACTTCCTGTGGGCAGGGAGGAAGCTGAGGCTGAGTGTGAATCTTCTTGCAAGAGCAAAGGAGGATGGTGGCTTGGGCTTTCCAGACCCAGTCTGATACCACGCAGCGGAACAGGACTATAGATTGGTGCCTCCATGGCAGACACAAGCAAAGGGTGGAACTCGAACAGGGGTTCCTGTCCTTCCCCTTGGTTGGCGGGGGAGGGACACACACAGGCGAGGCAGCACCCCACAGTTGGTCCCTCACTCTGTGTCTGTAGGTCTGTTTTCCAGTGAGAGGGGGTCTCACCTTCCCTCTATACCCAGTCTTGGGCAACCCGAGGTTTCCCCCGGGATGCGGGGTCCGGTGGCTGAAAGATGGATTGAGGCAGAGCGTTTCAGGGTTAGGAACTTCTTATCAGATGGAGAGTGGATGGACCTTGTGTGGGAGGCGCAGGCTGAGGGCCTCCCCGGGTGGTCCACCTGGCAGCGACTGCAGTTGGCGCACTTCCTCTCTTCACTAAAGACTCACAGGGAGGGAGAGTGAGTCCTTACAGAATTCAAGGAACTGTGTCTTAGTGGTCTCCCAGAGAGACACACCCTCTCAAGAGCATATAAGATGCTGATGCCTCTTCAGGCAGGGAAGATGGGAGAGAGACCTGGGTACTACCTGGGCGCCCAAGCTCCGCAGGAAAATCCTCTCTCTGCCACACAAAACCGTGATTTGCACTAGATACCAAGAGTGCAGCTACAAGCTTCTAACCTGGTGGTACACAGTGCCAGCAGTGCTCCATAGTTGATTCCCGGAAGTGTCGGCCGACTGTTGGAGATGATGAGGAGGAGAGAGGAGACCTGTTACATGTGTTCTGATCATGCACCAAACTCGTTCTGGGACGCGGTCAGGGGGGTGGCGGATAGGGTCTTGGGCTCGGCCGTACCTGTGGATCCGGCACTCTGCCTCTTACATGTGTTGGAGACCGCAATGCTCTCCTGTGTCACTTTTTGAACGCAGTCAAGGCGTGCATACCGCAGGTGTGGAAGAGCCCAGAACCTCCTTCAATAGCTTTGTGGGTCCAGAGGGTCAATGAAATAATGAGGTTTGAGAACCTGATGCTCTCCAGAGATAACAGGTTAGAATGATTTGTAGCAACCTGGTATAGTTGGATTGATTTTCTGGACTCCCCGGAGAGCAAACAATTGCTTGAAAGGAGCTATCGGATTGGCTTTCTTCCCCCCGCCCCAATAGCATTTCTGTTTTTTTGTATCTATTTAGTTTCACTTGGATGTGGGCCGTGTTCCAGTACAACTGAGAGGCGGGCCTTGTGGAAAGCGCGCTCCGCCTAGTTGTAAGACATTCATTGGGGCCCTGGGGCTGCGGGGGTGTACCCCTACGGCCCCCAGGGCCCTTGTGGGGGACTACTGACCCCCGTGACCCATGTGCGGTGGGCCCAGCCGCGGGCCTGCAGCTCGAGATAAGCTCAAACATGCACGGCTAACGGCGCACCTCCTGGTTTCATGATTGGGAGCATGGCTTCATTATCTTCCTTTTATGTGACTTATATATTATGTGATTAGAATTGTACAGAATGTTCTGCTTTTTGAACTGTGTTTGTATCCCTGTATGTAAAAACTTATAAAGAATGCATAAATAAAATGACTTTGGATAATTAGGCACAGTATATGCAATTAGTACTGATGGACCAGGGTGGGGAAAATCATTCGGAAGCCCTTCCATGGAATCTCTCTCCCCTCTAGTGATGTAATTAGCCACATGGGGTGATTCCACAAAGGCTCCTCCTGTTTGGCATTAAAGCTCACGAGATGCAGGTTGCCGAGATGGGTATGTGCAACCAGGGTTACACCTGCTTTATGAAATAATTAGCATGAACCCCACTGCCTCGCTAACAAATTACAGTTTTCGTTAAAAATATTTTGCAATAATAATCTTTTTTTATATAGTGCCAACTAGAGATGAGCGAACTTTTGAAAAATTCGATTCGACTGAT
Source organism: Gastrophryne carolinensis (assembly GCA_027917425.1). NCBI lineage: Eukaryota > Metazoa > Chordata > Amphibia > Anura > Microhylidae > Gastrophryne > Gastrophryne carolinensis. The sequence goes on from CM051234.1 coordinate 291,856,172, forward strand.
TCGCCAAATTTTCCTACAAAAATCGTTTCGACCCGAATTTATTCGCGACGAACCGCTATTAAAAACGGCTATTTCTGAGCTTCCTAGAGCCTCAATAGGGTTGTAAACCATTCTGCCTTGCTGTAACACGCATAGGATGCGTTCTGGATTAGTGAAATAATACTGTAAATGTGACAGACGCTCTGTCTTTTGGATGTCATCACTATTCAGTTGCCCACCGGGTCATTCACTGGCCTTTTCTTAATTAGGTTACAGGCAATGTCATTGTATTTTGACTGCCATTGTGTATTGTTGATTACGTCACAGTCAATGGCATTGTTCTGATTGAGTGTATTACAGCCTGCTATTGTTCTACTGATTGCGTCACCGGCAGAGTTGAGGGATTGTTTGCCCTGCTGCTATTGGTCAGTGTGGTTGTCATTGCATGGAGACTTGTGTATATAAGGCCTAGAGTGGCACTAATAAAAACTCTTCACCTTCACCCTCAATACTGAAGTTCTGTCTCTTATTGGGGGAAACGCTATATTACAATTCACTAGCCCTTGTAAGGGCTGTTCCTGGTTCCTCACGGACGACTCTGGGACTCCTGCAGCACCTCTTACGATTGGGAAAAGGACGTCTCGGGCGGTGAAGCCCTCCGGCGATAAGGGTTATCGCTACAATTGGTGGCAAGCGGTCGGATGGTCCTTTCTACCCAGAGAGAGTGCTACCCTGATGGAGAGTCAGCATGACAAGTTGAAAAGGCTGACCCTGAAGGATCTACTCGAGAGCCGGGGAAGGTCAGCTAGCAACCGCCCACGTCGGGAACTGATAGCCGAGCTGATCGAAATGGATCGTGCAGCAGTGAGGACCGAAACCAATATAGAGATCGATGAAGACGCTGCTCTCGTTCAAGCGGTTCGGAACAGATTGTCGGTCTATGGCCGAATCCATCACAAGAACTGATCGACCAAGTCTTCGCCGCAGCGGAGGCAGAGGCCAGTAAGCGAAGGGAAGATCGGCGACTCGCAACCCAGCAGCCTCTCAGCGCCCCTGTGTCTCCGAGCCTCAGTTACACTGGGGGGAAAAAGATTCAATTTGCAGCATTTAAGTCCATCCAGGAAAGTGACAATGAGATTGATGGATTTTTGGCCGATTTTGAACGGCAGTGCGCTTTACACCGGGTACCCACGGAGGAATGGGTCACCATATTATCAGGGAAACTATCGGGGAAAGCTTCCGATGCTTTCCGGGCCATCCCTGATGCGGACATACCACACTAGCATCTGGTAAAGGAGGCTTTGTTAGCCCGGCACGCTGTCACCCCGGAAGCCTACAGTTTTTACTAGAACATTTTCTCAATGCCTTGCAACCAGAGCTAAGAGAGTGTGTGTACAAAACCAGCACCCTGTGAGTACATGTGTGTGTACAAGACCAGCACCCTGTGAGTACAACTGTGTGTGTGTGTGTACAAGACCAGCACCCTGTGAGTACAACTGTATGTGTGTACAAGACCAGCACCCTGTGAGTACATGTGTGTGTACAAGACCAGCACCCTGTGAGTACAACTGTGTGTGTGTGTGTACAAGACCAGCACCCTGTGAGTACATGTGTGTGTACAAGACCAGCACCCTGTGAGTACAACTGTATGTGTGTACAAGACCAGCACCCTGTGAGTACATGTGTGTGTACAAGACCAGCACCCTGTGAGTACATGTGTGTGTACAAGACCAGCACCCTGTGAGTACAACTGTATGTGTGTACAAGACCAGCACCCTGTGAGTACAACTGTATGTGTGTACAAGACCAGCACCCTGTGAGTACAACTGTATGTGTGTACAAGACCAGCACCCTGTGAGTACAACTGCATGTGTGTGTGTGTGGGTATAATCTTCACCCTCAATACTGAGTTCTGTCTCTTATTGGGGGGAAATGACAAGACCAGCACCCTGTGAGTACAACTGTGTACAAGACCAGCACCCTGTGAGTACAACTGTATGTGTGTGTGTGTGTGTGTGTATACAGGCCCTGTAGACAAACCAGTAATGCAGATGGATTATCCTGGCAAACAGAATTCTGCCCATAACAAGAGTCCGGACAGCCCCACGTTAACCCGAACAGGGTCAATCCGGGTCTGCCGGGTGTTCCACAAAAAGGGGGCATTGTGACAGACGCTCTGTCTTTTGGATGTCATCACTATTCAGTTGCCCACCGGGTCATTCACTGGCCTTTTCTTAATTAGGTTACAGGCAATGTCATTGTATTTTGACTGCCATTGTGTATTGTTGATTACGTCACAGTCAATGGCATTGTTCTGATTGAGTGTATTACAGCCTGCTATTGTTCTACTGATTGCGTCACCGGCAGAGTTGAGGGATTGTTTGCCCTGCTGCTATTGGTCAGTGTGGTTGTCATTGCATGGAGACTTGTGTATATAAGGCCTAGAGTGGCACTAATAAAAACTCTTCACCTTCACCCTCAATACTGAAGTTCTGTCTCTTATTGGGGGAAACGCTATATTACAATTCACTAGCCCTTGTAAGGGCTGTTCCTGGTTCCTCACGGACGACTCTGGGACTCCTGCAGCACCTCTTACGATTGGGAAAAGGACGTCTCGGGCGGTGAAACCCTCCGGCGATAAGGGTTATCGCTACAGTAAATAATTAGGACATGCAGATCAGAGGCATCGCTATTAGAATCGCAGAGCGGCACAATTGCAGAGAGTTGAGGTGGCATTACCATGAGGGGCCCCTATATTGCCTGAAAAACACACCCTGGAGCTGGCAGCAGCAGGAGCCCAAATATTGGCTGAAAGACATCCTGGAGTTGGCAGCAGGAGCAGCAGGAGCCCAAAAATTGGATGAATCACACCCTGGAGTTGCAAGCAGCAGCAGGAGCCCAAACATTACTTTAAAGAGACACTGGAGTTAGCTTCAGGAGCCCAAAAATTGGATGAATCACACCCTGGAGTTGCAAGCAGCAGCAGCCCAAACATAGATTGAAAGAGACACTAGAGTTGGCAGCAGGAGCCCAAAAATTGGATGAATCACACCCTGGAGTTGCAAGCAGCAGCAGCAGCCCAAACATAGCTTGAAAGATACACTGGAGTTGGCAGCAGGAGCCCAAAAATTGGATGAATCACACCCTGGAGTTGCAAGCAGCAGCAGCAGGAGCCCAAACATTGGCTGAAAGAGACACTGGAGTTGGCAGCAGGAGCCCAAAAATTGGATGAATCACACACTGGAGTTGCAAGCAGCAGCAGCCCAAACATAACTTGAAAGAGACACTGGAGTTGGCAGCAGGAGCCCAAAAATTGGATGAATCACACCCTGGAGTTGCAAGCAGCAGCAGCCCAAACATAGCTTGAAAGAGACACTGGAGTTGGCAGCAGGAGCCCAAAAATAGGATGAATCACACCCTGGAGTTGCAAGCAGCAGCAGGAGCCCAAACATAGCTTGAAATAGACACTGGAGTTGGCAGAAGGAGCCCAAGAATTGGATGAATCACACCCTGGAGTTGCAAGCAGCAGCAGGAGCCCAAACATTGGCTGAAAGAGACACTGGAGTTGGCAGCAGGAGCCCAAAATTGGATGAATCACACCCTGGAGTTGCAAGCAGCAGCAGGAGCCCAAACATAGCTTGAAATAGACACTGGAGTTGGCAGAAGGAGCCCAAGAATTGGATGAATCACACCCTGGAGTTGCAAGCAGCAGCAGCAGGAGGCCAAAAATTGGCTGAAAGGCACACCCTGAAGTTGGCATCAGCAGGAGCCCAAAAATTGGTTGGAAGGCACACCCTGAAGTTGGCATCAGCAGGAGCCCAAAAATTGGCCTAAAGACATAAATATGTTTTGCACCATTTGGAAAGTGTAAAACGTGGCACCATGCTGAATCTAGTCGCATGCATCAGGCATTGGTGGGTGGAAATCCTGGCTGATCCATCCCTGATTCATTTTGACAAAGGTGAGTCTCTCCACATTTTTAGTTGACAGACGAGTTCTCCTCACCGTAACTATGGCCCCCGCCGCACTAAACACCCGCTCAGATGGCACGCTACTTGCCGGGCAGGACAGCTTTTACAGGGCAAACTCTGCTAGTTGCGGCCACAAGCCAAGTTTGGCTGCCCAGAAGTCCATCGGATCCTCAAGGTGTGTTGGCATGGTCATGTCAAGGTATGACATGACCTGCTGGTTGAAGTCCTGCTCCAGGTCTTCCTGCTGCTCCATGAGTAGCCTCACTATGCGGGTGTAGAAAGCTACTCATTAGCGACTGAAGACTGAGGCTGCTGCTGATGGAGCTGCTGCTGCTGCTCCTGCCAACCCCCCCCAGCAGCCATGGCAGTGGAAGGTGAGCGCAGAGGTCCCCCCAAGTCAGACCTGCGAGAGTATGGACCATGGCGCAGATAGACATCGGCCAACTGACTACGTAGAATGTCTTTGTAGTAGTTCAGTTTGTCCTCCCTCTCGGCTGGTTTAAAAAATGCCCCCATTTTGTGCCGTAAGCGAGGGTCCAATAAGGTGGACAGCCAGAAGTCATCCTGGCGACAAATGGAAACAATTCTGGGGTCACTGCGCAAGCACGTGAGCATGCTTCCAGCCATTTGCGCAAGTGAATCGGAGGGACTACCTGTCTCCATCTCCACTGCATACTGCCACGGTGTGTCCGGGTCCTCTGTCTCGCCTTCCTCAAAACCCTCTAGCTCCTCTGGCTGCTCCTGCTCCTCCTCTCCTGTCCGCTGACTAGATAAACCAGCCATTTCGCCAAGCCTAAACTGTGCTTCACTGTGCCCCTCCTCCTCCTCTTCCTCCTCCTCCTCCTCCAGTTAAGCTCCAACGGGGTTCATGTGGCCGTAAGATGTAAACGCCATGTCTCCAGTGCCCTGACCAGCCATGGTTTCCAACATGTGCTGTAGTACATGAAGCAGTGGAATCACGTTGTTCATCCCATAATCCTGGCAATTGACAAATAAAGTGGCTTCCTCAAAGGGCCTGAGCAAACGGCAGGTGTCATGTATGAGCTGCCACTGGTTGACATTGAAGTTACACAGGGGAGTCCCCCTATCTGCTTGGATCATCAGGAAATCCGTGATGGCTTTTCTCTGTTCATATAATCGGTCCAACATGTGAAGGGTGGAATTCCAACGGGTGGAATTGGCGGTGAATGAGTGGCTGAAATGCATGCAAAGTTTCCTTGAAGTTGTTAGGATGTCTTGCATATGGGGGGAATACTTCAGAAACCGCTTGACAACCAGATTGAAGACGTGAGCCATGCAGGGGGCATGGGTCAGTCTTCCTTGGCGCAGCGCAGACAAAATGTTCTTCCCATTGTCGGTAACCATGATTCCCATTTTAAGTTTTCTTGGAGTAAGCCATGTTTGGATTTCCTGATGAATACATTTAAGCAGTTCCTCCCCTGTGTGACTCCGTTCGCCAAGACAAACCATGTGAAGCACTGCGTGACACCTCCGTGCCCTGGACACATGGTAGACTGGAGGGGCACTGAGACTTGAGCCTACAGTGGAGGGTGAGGACATGGCGGAGGATGAGGAGGCCGAGTCGCACGCTGTCAGAGGCCCAACGGGCAGGGAGCGCGGAGGCCGAAGCGGCGTGACCTGTCCAAGTTGCTGCTGCTGCTGCAAAGGGACCACATTCACCCAGTGGGCCGTAAACGACATGTACTGTCCCTGACCATAGTTACAGCTCCAGACGTCGGCGCTGTCATGCACTTTGCTACACACCGACAGGCTCAAGGACTGGTCCACCTTCTGTTCAACAAAAGTGTGCAGTGCTGGTACTGCCTTCTTAGCAAAGAAATGACGGCTTGGGACTCTCCACCTCGGCTCGGCACAAGCCATCAGTTCTCTGAAAGGTGCAGAGTCCACCACCTGAAAAGGGAGCGACTGCAGCACCAGCAACTTGGACAGGAGCACATTCAGCTTCTGCGCCGTAGGATGAGTGGGCGCATACTGCTGTCTTTTGGACATGGCTTCGCTGATGAATTGCTGGCGGGATGCAGGACTTGGAGGAGGAGGAGGAGCAGGAGCGACAGAGGATGGGTATGACGCACAGCTGCCTTTGGCTGAGGTGCTGGAGCCTTGGCTGGCAGAAATTGGGAGCGGTGTGCCACTTGGTGAGGAAGCAGGCTGGACCACCCCTTGGGAGCCTCGGTTCTCCCAGGTCGCTTTATGATGATGCATCATATGTTGACGCAGGGCCGTGGTGCCAACATTTGGACCCTGGCCACGCTTCACCTTCTGCCTACATATCTTGCATGTGGCCATGTTACCCTCCTGCAGATGCTTCAGGAAAAACTGGCACACTGCCGAGTAGCTACTTTTCCCACCAACAGGCCTCACTGATTCACTGCTATTGTCGCCAACTTTAGGAACCACTGCTCCACTACCTCCCGATAATGTAGCCTACCGTGCAGCAGGTGCTCTACCCCGGACCCGTTTGGCTCCAGGCTTTACAATTGTGCCCCCATGCTGACTGCCAACCATGCTGCTAACACCTTGCTGCCTGAGCTGCTGACTCCGGGGCAACCTGCGCCCCTCTTCTCCTGATGATGACGATAAAGCCCCTTCATCACCCGGCTCCCAAGTGCAATCGGCTTCATCATCATCATCATCATCATCACCGAGTTGTGGCTGTACGTCACTGATGTTCTCAGTTTCCTCAGTGTCTGGCGCAGGAGCTGGAAAGCTTGCAACACCCAGGACACTGTCCACATCACTATTTGTCTGCCGAGCTAAAGAAGCCACCTCGATTTCATGGCTGGGCAGTAGCTGCTGACTGTCCTCTATCTGATCGTCCTCCTCACTAAAGAGTGTAGCTGAACCCAAAGCATAGGATACGTCGCTGGGGGAGGGAACGGCGTAGGACAGAGGCAATGGGAGGAAGAGGGACTGCTCTCGGAGAATGCCAACTCAGGGTTGTGTCAGAGGAACCTACAGACCCTAGACTGGGAGTCTCAGACGTAACTTGTGATGATGCGTTACTGGTGGAGACACGGCCGCTAGCAGATACTGGCAGATCAGGTCTCTCACCGTAACTCCTGCTGCCACTCGCCCCTAGTCTGCTGCGACCTCTGCCTGCTGAATCTTGGCTTCTGCCACTCCTCTTTGAACATCCTGGAACTTGTCTGCCTGACATTTTTATGTATTTGCTTGTTTATTGAAAGCAGTCAAAAAGGAAGTGCAAACTGAAGTAGCTTAATAAAGCAGCTGATGCTGATCAATGCTTATGTTGTATAACAGATAGGGTGCAAGGTGCAGCTTTGGGGTGCCCTGCAGCCTGGTTTATTGAAAATAGTCAAAAAAGAAGTGCAAACTGAAGTAGCTTAATAAAGCACCTGATGCTGATCAACGCTTATGTTGTATAACAGATAGGGTGCAAGGTGCAGCTTTTGGGTGCCCTGCAGCCTGGTTTATTGAAAGCAGTCAAAAAGCAAGTGCAAACTGAAGTAGTTTAATAAAGCTGATGCTGAACAACGCTTATGTTGCAGCTTTGGGGTGCCCTGCGGCCTGGTTTATTGAAAGCAGTCAAAAACAAGTGCAAACTGAAGTGGCTTAATAAAGCTGATGCTGATCAACGCTTATGTTGTATAACAGATAGGGTGGAAGGTGCGGCTTTGGGGTGCCCAGCGGCCTGGTTTATTGAAAGCAGTCAAAAACAAGTGCAAACTGAAGGAGCTTAATAAAGCTGATGCTGATCAACGCTTATGTTGTATAACAGGTAGGGTGCAAGGTGCAGCTTTGGGGTGCCCTGTGGCCTGGTTTATTGAAAGCAGTCAAAAAGGAAGTGCAAACATAAGTAGCTTAATAAAGCAGCTGATGCTGATCAACGCTTATGTTGTATAAAAGATAGGGTGCAAGGTGCAAATTTGGGGTGCCCTGCGGCCTGGTTTATTGAAAGCAGTCAAAAAGCAAGAGCAAACTGAAGTAGCTTAATAAAGCTGATGCTGAACAACGCTTATGTTGTATAACAGATAGGGTGCAAGGTGCAGCTTTGGGGTGCCATGCGGCCTGGTTTATTGAAAGCAGTCAAAAAGCAAGTGCAAACTGAAGTAGCTTAATAAAGCAGCTGATGCTGAACAACGCTTATGTTGTATAACAGATAGGGTGGAAGGTGCAGCTTTGGGGTGCCCTGCGGCCTGGTTTATTGAAAGCAGTCAAAAACAAGTGCAAACTGAAGTAGCTTAATAAAGCTGATGCTGATCAACGCTTATATTGTATAACAGATAGGGTGCAAGGTGCAGCTTTGGGGTGCCCTGCGGCCTGGTTTTTTTTAAAGCAGTCAAAAACAAGTGCAAACTGAAGTAGCTTAATAAAGCTGATGCTGATCAACGATTATGTTGTATAACAGGTAGGGTGCAAGGTGCAGCTTTGGGGTGCCCTGCGGCCTGGTTTATTGAAAGCAGTCAAAAAGGAAGTGCAAACTGAAGTTGCTTAATAAAGCAGCTGATGCTGATCAACGCTTATGTTGTATAACAGATAAGGTGCAAGGTGCAGCTTTGGGGTGCCCTGCGGCCTGGTTAATTGAAAGCAGTCAAAAAGGAAGTGCAAACTGAAGTAGCTTAGTAAAGCAGCTGATGCTGATCAACGCTTATGTTGTATAACAGATAGGGTGGAAGGTGCAGCTTTGGGGTGCCCTGCGGCCTGGTTTATTGAAAGCAGTCAAAAACAAGTGCAAACTGAAGTAACTTAATAAAGCAGCTGATGCTGATCAAAGCTTATGTTGTATAACAGATAGGGTGCAAGGTGCAGCTTTGGGGTGCCCTGCGGCCTGGTTTATTGAAAGCAGTCAAAAACAAGTGCAAACTGAAGTAGCTTAATAAAGCAGCTGATGCTGATCAAAGCTTATGTTGTATAACAGATAGGGTGCAAGGTGTGTAGCTTTGGGGTGCCCTGCGGCCTGGTTTATTGAAAGAAGTCAAAAAAGAAGTGCAAACTGAAGTAGCTTAATAAAGCTGATGCTGATTAACGCTTATGTTGTATAACAGATAGGGTGCAAGGTGCAGCTTTGGGGTGCCCTGCGGCCTGGTTTATTGAAAGCAGTCAAAAAGCAAGTGCAAACTGAAGTAGCTTAATAAAGCAGCTGATGCTGAACAACGCTTATGTTGTATAACAGATAGGGTGGAAGGTGCAGCTTTGGGGTGCCCTGCGGCCTGGTTTATTGAAAGCAGTCAAAAACAAGTGCAAACTGAAGTAGCTTAATAAAGCTGATGCTGATCAACGATTATATTGTATAACAGATAGGGTGCAAGGTGCAGCTTTGGGGTGCCCTGCGGCCTGGTTTTTTGAAAGCAGTCAAAAACAAGTGCAAACTGAAGTAGCTTAATAAAGCTGATGCTGATCAACGATTATGTTGTATAACAGATAGGGTGCAAGGTGCAGCTTTGGGGTGCCCTGCGGCCTGGTTTATTGAAAGCAGTCAAAAAGGAAGTGCAAACTGAAGAAGCCTAATAAAGCAGTTGATGCTGATCAACGCTTATGTTGTATAACAGATAGGGTGCAAGGTGCAGCTTTGGGGTGCCTTGCGGCCTGGTTTATTGAAAGCAGTCAAAAACAAGTGCAAACTGAAGTAGCTTAATAAAGCTGATGCTGATCAATGCTTATGTTGTATAACAGATAGGGTGGAAGGTGCAGCTTTGGGGTGCCCTGCGGCCTGGTTTATTGAAAGCAGTCAAAAACAAGTGCAAACTGAAGTAGCTTAATAAAGCTGATGCTGATCAATGCTTATGTTGTATAACAGATAGGGTGCAAGGTGCAGCTTTGGGGTACCCTGCGGCCTGGTTTATTGAAAGCAGTCAAAAAGGAAGTGCAAACTGAAGTAGCTTAATAAAGCTGATGCTGAACAACGCTTATGTTGTATAACAGATAGGGTGCAAGGTGCAGCTTTGGGGTGCCCTACGGCCTGGTTTATTGAAAGCAGTCAAAAACAAGTGCAAACTGAAGTAGCTTAATAAAGCAGCTGATGCTGATCAACGCTTATGTTGTATAACAGATAGGGTGCAAGGTGCAGCTTTGGGGTGCCCTGCGGCCTGGTTTATTGAAAGCAGTCAAAAACAAGTGCAAACTGAAGTAGCTTAATAAAGCAGCTGATGCTGATCAAAGCTTATGTTGTTTAACAGATAGGGTGCAAGGTGTGTAGCTTTGGGGTGCCCTGCGGCCTGGCCTGGTCCCTCCCTGCAGCTAGCTCCGTTTTCTCTGCAATGCAAGTCTGAACTGCGCAAAAGGAAAATGGCTGCCGCTTTATATAGCACGGTGACGTCACCGGGCTTCCTGGCTGCTGATAGGCTGTATGTGACTGTCCCATCGTCACTTGCCCCTGGGGACATGTCTGAACATGTCCGTCCACCATCTTAGAATGCCTGTCATTGAGTTTTAAGGAAAACTTTGATAGATTGAATCGCCGGGAAATTCGGATTTGTTCAGAATCAAATTTTTCATGAAATTTGGAACGAATCTGGGTTCGTTCGGATCGATTCGCGCATCCCTAGCGCCAACATATTCTTCAGCTCTTTACAGTTCATGTACAAACAGAAAAAATGAAATAGCAATAAATGTGTCAGCAATTGAAACAGAAGGAACAAGGGCCCAGCTCACGAACTTACAATCTAAGAGGTGAATGGGACTGACACAAAAGGTAATATGTGCTTTGTACCATAATCCAGGCATCTTAGAAAAAAAATAGAAGTATACACAAGCTGTAGTTAGATTAGGGGATGTGGAAGGCTACTGTAAAAGGATGCATTTTTAGGCAGAATCAAAAACTGTAGATGTTGTGAGTTAATATAATTGATGTGCGTAGGGCATTCCAGAGAGCTGGTGCAGCTTGGTAGTGAGAGGTCTAGATTATGGTGGTTGTTACTGATAAAGCATTGAGCAGGGGTAGGGTGGTAAACAAAAATGAGAGAGGAGATGTTGGGCAGCATCATAGAGAGCTTTATGGGAGAAAATGAGCAACTGTAGCCAATACTGTGTGGGCAGCCAGTGCAATGACTGGCAGAAGGCAGAGGCATCAGAAGGTGAAGTAGTAGCAGCAGATTGATGAGCCTTGCTGCAGCATTAAGGATGGATTGGGGAGTTTAGTGAGGTGGAGGCCCATTAGTAGTAGGTTACAGTAAAGTATGAGAATAGATCAAGGCATTAAGTCAAGTGTGACACCTAGACATAGGGCATGTTTCTTACATTTTATGGTAGTGCCATACACTGAGAGAGTGAAGTCAGGTTCAGATGGTGAAAGCAGAAGTAGCTGAAATTTTCAAAGATTCAGTTTCAAACAAAGAGCTGACATGATTTTAGAGGCAGCAGACAGTCACTGGTGTTCTTGAAGTAAGGCCAGGGTGAGGTCATGGGATGAAGTATAGAAGCTGGGTGTCATCCTAATAGGGATGGTACTGAAAACCAAATATGCTAATGATCTGTCTAATGGGGACTGTATAGCAAGAAAAGACATGAGACTGATCCCTGAGGAACTTCCTATAGCAAAGATTGAAAGGCGGGGAGGTGGCACCAGCAAATAATACACTAAAAGAGTGTGACAACAGATTACCGTATTTTTCGCCCTATAAGACGCACTTATTTTTCCCAAAAAGTGGGGGGGGGGGGGGGAATGTCCGTGCGCCTTATCGGGCGAATGTTAAAAAAAACTCATCCATTACCTGCGCTCCCGCGTTGCCTGCCACACTGACGGAGCCCAGAAGAAGACAAAGGGGCTGCGGGCTTTGTCCCCGTCCCCACCGCTTCTATCGCTGTCTTTTCCGACAGTGATAGCAGCGGCAGGGCCAGAGACAGCGCCCGCCGCTCCTCCGTCTGCTGCCTCTTCCGGTTGGGGCACACGTGAGCACCCAGGTCCGTGCAGCAGGTGGGCATGGCCTGCACCGAGTCGGTGCAGGCCACGCCCACCTGCTGCCCTGACCTGGGTGTTTGTCCGTGCTCAGGAAGAGGCAGCAGATGGAGGAGTGACGGGAGCTGTCTCTGGCCCTGCCACTGCTATCGCTGCCGGAAAAGACAGCGATGACGGGGACAGAGCCAGCCACTGCTTCTTACTGGAAGGCTCCATTAATCGAGTGGGCGTGGCCTGCGCCAACGCGGTGCAGGCCACGCCTACCCGATTCACGGAGCCGGCCACTCAGCGGAGCGATGTCAGCGGAGAGGTGAGTTTTACTTTTTTTTTTCTTACTTCTACCACACTGCCTATGGCAATGGGCTGAGGGGGGTGCCACACTGCCTATGATAATGGGGGGAGGGGGATGCCACATTGCCTATGATAATGGGGGAGGGGGATGCCACATTGCCTATGATAATGGGGGAGGGGGGTGCCACACTATCTATGATAATGGGGGAGGGGGATGCCACATTGCCTATGATAATGGGGGGAGGGGGATGCCACACTACCTATGATAATGGGGGGAGGGGGATGCCACACTGCCTATGGGAATGGGGGGAGGGGGATGCCACACTGCCTATGATAATGGGGGAGGGGAATGCCACACGGCCTATGATAATGGGGGGAGCGGGATGCCACACTGCCTATGGGAATGGGGGGGCACATTGCCTATATGGAGAATGGGGGGGGAATGCCACACTGCCTATGATAATGAGGGGGGCACACTGCCTATATGGGGAATGGGAGGGGGGAGATGCCACACTGCCTATATGGGGAATGGGAGGGGGGAGATGCCACACTGCCTATATGGAGAATGGGATGGGGGGGATGCCACACTGCCTATATGGGGAATGGGAGGGGGAATGTATACTGCCTAAATGGGTAATGGGATAGGGGGGATGCTATACTGTCTGCCTATGATAATGAGGGGGGCACACTGCCTATATGGGGAATGGGAGGGGGGAGATGCCACACTGCCTATATGGGGAATGGGAGGGGGGAGATGCCACACTGCCTATATGGAGAATGGGATGGGGGGGATGCCACACTGCCTATATGGGGAATGGGAGGGGGAATGTATACTGCCTATATGGGGAATGGGAGGGGGGAGATGCCACACTGCCTATATGGGGAATGGGAGGGGGGAGATGCCACACTGCCTATATGGAGAATGGGATGGGGGGGATGCCACACTGCCTATATGGGGAATGGGAGGGGGAATGTATACTGCCTAAATGGGTAATGGGATAGGGGGGATGCTATACTGTCTATATAAGGGAATGGGATGGGGGCATGCCACACTGCCTATAAAATGGGGGCATCCCACACGGCCTATGGGAATGGGATGGGGGCATGCCACACTGGCTGTGGGAATGGGAGGGGAGAATGCCAGACTGCCCATAAGGAATGGAATAGGGGGAATGCCACACGGTCTGTAATGGTGTGTCTTTGGTTTTAAATATTTTCCTCCTCCAAATCCTATGTGCGTCTTATAGGCAGGTGCGTCTGGGGGCGAAAGTATGCAATTAACACAAATTTGTTACTGACTTCTAAAGCAAAACCAAGTGATACTTAAAATATCCAGGTGCATTATTTACCTATTGTGTATGTTATCTATACTTTGCAGAGAGCTTTTTACCTAAATGTATTTTTTAGCACCAGGGTCATTTATTCATCAGAGTTTGTCATCTTATTATTACTGTTTATTTATAATCACGCATTTATCACGCTAAATGAGGCTAGCGCCGGCGAGAGCGTCAGCTAGCGCGGGATTCATCATGTAGCCGACTGCAACGAACAGCGCCACTGCTAATCCCATCACAGCGCCAGGTATGACCTCTCGCTACCTGGCGCTCTTCAATGCATTTCAATGGAGCGATCTTTAAATATTCCTAATTAATTGATATTATTGTTTTTTTTTTTTTTTTTTTTAAATGTGAAAAATTCTGTGACCACTTCGGCAATGTTAGATATTTTTTTTAAGGTTAAAAAAAAAACAAAAAATTTGTGCAGAATTGATATTACAGGTCTGATATTAATGTATTCATATTACAAAATGTTTAGAAAAACTTGTTTAATTTTTTAAACAAAAAATATGGTTGTTTGGGGGTTAAAAACTACTTTTAAGCCATCGCCGCCAGCGCTCTGGGGTTTAAACAAGCATTTCACAGCGTGAGAATTTTTTGACCGTGATTTGTTAATGAATATGCTGGGAGCCGTTCGCTCTGGCCATTCGCTGTCAGGCGCACCCATACAGCGCGGAACCTGTCAAACAGCGACTCCTAACCCCGTATTCAACATTAGCGCACACCGACTGAGTCGCTGTCAACAACCGAACAACGGCCAAGCACAGCAAATACTAGCGGGAGCTGTGAAAATCACACTACTGGCGCTCATCGGTCGCTACCTGGCGCGATTAATGAATCGGCCTCCCCGTGCGTTAATGTCACATTAATATATTTATTATATATATTACAGCAGCTTACCAAAACCTGGGATTGGTCCTTGACCCTGGGGTAACCCCACGGATCGCTGGTAAAACTTACCTGACTGCCGTTCCAGCTGCACATGAGCTGATTCTTGTTGGCTGAAGGGTTGAATAGAGCCACATCCCCACTGGCCTCTGGCTGGGTGCATGTGCCATTAGATTGGTAGTCTGGTAGTTTTTATTTACCCCGGATTTATCCCGGTACGCCCTACTGCCAGTCCGCCCCTGCTGATACGCCTCAGAAGGGTACTGGTGAGTCACAGCTGGGTGTTGCAGTGCACTGCAGATGGTCGAGCTGAGGAGAGCTCTGTGTGGGCTACAGGGTGCAAGTGCCACCAAAACAGGGCCGGCTAGATGCCTGCTGCCAAATCGATTTGCACCTGAATGGAAGGGGGGCTGCTGTGCTGGGTAAGAGGATACTAGAGGGGGTGGAGAGTTATTTAAACTAGTGATGAGGGGGGAGGGCAAGAGTGAAAATCAAAGTGAAGACAGGTTACTTAGGGGACAGCATATGATGGTGGGTGGAGAATTAGAAGGGGGGAGGACTGCTATGATGGATAAGGAGATCCATGAGTTGCAAACCAGCAGTAACAAATTAGACGGATGCATTACTGCAGGAACTAATACTATACCCCAATGTGTCAAACTAGATAGGAACATAAAGTGTATGTTCACAAATGCCAGAAGTCTGGCAAGTAAAGTGGGGGAGCTTGAGGCTCTGGTGCTGGCAGAGAATATTGATGTTGTTGGTGTGGCTGAGACATGGCTGGATTCCACACATGACTGGACTGTCAATCTACAAGGTTTTGCTCTTTTTCGGAAAGACAGAGCAAAAAGGAAAGGGGGTGGCGTGTGTCTTTATGTAAAGCAAGAACTCAAAGCATATATTAATGAGGGGATACTAGCAGAAGATTGTGAGTATGTAGAATCCTTGTGGGTAGAAGTAGGGGGCGATATAAACAATGCTAAAATACACTTTGGTGTAATCTATAGGCCCCCAAATATAACTGAGGAAATAGAGGGTCAACTGCATAAACAGATAGAGCGGGCATCACAGGCTGGTACAGTGGTGGTGATGGGGGACTTCAACTATCCAGGAATCGACTGGAGACATGGTTCTGCTTCCACTACAAGGGGGAGGGCATTCCTCAGCTTGCTACAAGATAATTATATGAATCAGTTCGTGGAGGCACCAACTAGGGGTGATGCTATTCTAGATCTTGTAATATCAAATAATGATGACCTGATGGGGGCAGTAACAGTCCGTGAAAATCTTGGTAACAGTGACCACAATAAACTGTAAGAAAGATTTTCTTCCTGGGAAGGCAAAAACATAAAATTTTAGAAAGGCCAACTTCCCCAGGCTCAGAGCTGCACTCAAGGACATAGACTGGGAGCATCTGTTCAGGAATAAGGATACAGATGCCAAATGGGAGTGCTTTAAATCAATTGTGAGTAGCAACGTTGCAAAATGTATTCCTACGGGTAACAAATATAAGCGGCTAAAGTTAAACCCCTCATGGCTGACACCTGCGGTTAAAAGGGCAATAAAGAACAAAAAAAAGGGCATTTAAACATTACAAGGCTGAACTCTCAGCTGTAACACTTGAACAGTATAAACTAGTAAATAAAGTGTGTAAGAAAGAAATAAGGTTGGCAAAAGCACAAAATGAACGAGATGTGGCCAAAGAAAGCAAAACAAACCCTAAACGATTTTTCAAATATATTAATTCGAAGAAAACTAAATCAGAACAGGTAGGTGCCCTAATTAATGATAATGGGGAAATGGTCACTGGGGATGAGGATAAGGCAGAGCTGTTAAATGGATTCTTTAGCTCTGTGTACACAAGAGAAGCGCAAGGAGCCAACACAGGAGATGCCACTGATAGTAATAGCCCAAGTATAATAATTAACAAGCTAAACGTGGATATCATCCAAGAAAAACTCAATAATTTAAATGTGAATAAGACTGGAGGGCCAGATGGACTTCACCCAAGAGTTCTCAAAGAACTCAGTTCCGTTATCTCGTCACCTCTGTTGTTGATCTTTAAAGACTCACTAGCAACTGGTATAGTGCCAAGGGACTGGCGCAGGGCAAATGTGGTGCCCATTTTTAAAAAGGGCTCTAGGTCTTCTCCGGGCATTTACAGACCTGTTAGCTTAACATCCATTGTGGGGAAATTGCTTGAGGGACTATTAAGGGACAACATACACGAATATGTAACTATCCATAATATTATAAGTGACAACCAACACGGTTTTACTAAGGACAGAAGCTGCCAAACTAACCTGATTGGCTTCTATGAGGAGGTGAGTAGAAGCCTGGACAGAAGGGCGGCTGTGGATATAGTTTTTCTGGATTTTGCAAAAGCATTTGACACTGTCCCCCATAGACGCTTATTGGGGAAATTGAGATCTTCAGGATTAGAAAACGCAGTTTGTAACTGGATTGAAAACTGGCTGAAGGATCGTGTGCAGAGAGTTGTGGTTAATGATACCTACTCTGAATGGTTACCAGTTGTAAGCGGTGTACCCCAGGGTTCAGTGCTGGGCCCACTATTATTCAACTTGTTTATAAACGACATAGAAGATGGAATTAAAAGCACTGTCTCTATTTTTGCAGATGACACAAAGATATGTAGCACAGTGCAGTCTATTGAAGATGTTCACAAGCTTCAGGCTGACTTGGACACCTTGAGTATCTGGGCATCCACTTGGCAAATGAAGTTCAAAAATGTAAAGTCATGCACTTGGGGTCTAATAACCCGAAGGCAACATATGTCCTCGGGGGAGTAAAACTGGGAGAGTCACTTGTTGAGAAGGATCTGGGGGTACTAGTAGATCACAGACTAAATAACAGCATGCAATGCCAAGCAGCTGCTTCCAAGGCCACCAAGATACTATCGTGCATTAAAAGAGGCATGGAATCACGGGATAGAGATGTAATTTTGCCTCTTTACAAGGCACTGGTGCGCCCTCACCTGGAGTATGCCGTCCAGTTCTGGGCACCCGTTCATAGAAAGGACGCCCTGACTCTGGAAAAGGTGCAAAGGAGAGCCACCAAACTAATGAAGGGAATGAAAGATCTTAGTTATGAGGAAAGATTACGAGAATTAAATCTGTTTAGTCTTGAGAGGAGGCGATTGCGGGGGGACATGATTAACTTGTATAAATATATAAATGGACCATACAAAAAATATGGGGGAACACTATTTCACGTAAAATCCTCTCTAAGGACAAGGGGGCACTGCCTTCGATTGGAAAAAAAGAAATTTAGTCTCCGGAGGCGACAATCATTTTTTACCATAAGAACTATAAATCTATGGAATAGCCTCCCACAGAAGCTTGTTACAGCATCAACCGCTGACAGCTTCAAAAAAGGATTAGATGCTTATTTTGAAGAAAATAACATTAACAGTTACTACTAGTGGTTATCAATAAAAAAAAAAAAATAAAGACAAAAAATTAAATAAATGGCTTCCCCTATGAAATAAAAAATAACTTCCCCCTACCCCAACACCCTTGGTTGAACTTGATGGACATATGTCTTTTTTCAACCGTATTAACTATGTAACTATGTAACTATGAGTCCGTCGACAGGGCTGAAGCACCGTATATGAACAGTGAGTAGGCCTGGGGGGGGCACCTGAATTTGGCATACAGTGACAACCGTTTGTTTTAAGTACCTGTGTTGCCTCTCTCTATGCTAAAGAAAGCATGCTTAAGTTTGAATATGTGGATGTCAAAATAAAGTTAATTACCCACTGTGTTCCTGTGTCTATGACCAAGAAGATCCCGGTATCTTACAACATAAATTAATACATAAATAAATGAATCAATCAAAATATTACATTTTTTACAAGTGTCAGAGGTCTGGATGGGGGGGAGGTAGTGGAGGTGGATGTGGTGGTGTAAGCGTAAGAGATGGAGGAGGTGTAGGTGGAAGAGGCGGAGGAGGAGGTAGCAAACATTTTAACCACTCACTCTGGCACAACAAAGTCTAGTGGCATCCATGTCTGGCTCATCTTAAAGCGGTCCTTCTGTCAGGGATTGCCGGACACCCCTCTTGCATAAGCCAACAATCCCCAATCTCCACCGCCTCTTGTGTCTATAGTCAAGCCCCCGCTCGCTGGAGACACGGGTTATGCCTCTCCAGACTCAGTTGCCCCCAGGACTTACTGGTGCAAAGATTGCTGGCTTATGGTGAAGACAGGTGAACTGCGGGGTATCCCAAATCAGGAGTTCAAGCGGGCAGAGTCCGAAACGTCAAATCCAGTGGGTTGGGCAAAGAATGGTCGAGACAAGCAGGGGTCAAAGCTGGGTGGTCACAGGACACGGTATCCAAGGGGTAAGGCAGAGACGAGGTCAGACAGGCAGTAGGTCAGGCGGGCAGCGGACAGGAGTGGTCAAAGACGGAGCCGGATCAAAACGCACTAAACGCAATTCCAACAGCACACCCAAGCTAATAATGGCTATAATGGGCACTGGAGGACCAGGCAGGAACATATTTGGAGGGCCAGATGGACTTCACCCAAGAGTTCTCAAAGAACTCAGTTCCGTTATCTCGTCACCTCTGTTGTTGATCTTTAAAGACTCACTAGCAACTGGTATAGTGCCAAGGGACTGGCGCAGGGCAAATGTGGTGCCCATTTTTAAAAAGGGCTCTAGGTCTTCTCCGGGCATTTACAGACCTGTTAGCTTAACATCCATTGTGGGGAAATTGCTTGAGGGACTATTAAGGGACAACATACACGAATATGTAACTATCCATAATATTATAAGTGACAACCAACACGGTTTTACTAAGGACAGAAGCTGCCAAACTAACCTGATTGGCTTCTATGAGGAGGTGAGTAGAAGCCTGGACAGAAGGGCGGCTGTGGATATAGTTTTTCTGGATTTTGCAAAAGCATTTGACACTGTCCCCCATAGACGCTTATTGGGGAAATTGAGATCTTCAGGATTAGAAAACGCAGTTTGTAACTGGATTGAAAACTGGCTGAAGGATCGTGTGCAGAGAGTTGTGGTTAATGATACCTACTCTGAATGGTTACCAGTTGTAAGCGGTGTACCCCAGGGTTCAGTGCTGGGCCCACTATTATTCAACTTGTTTATAAACGACATAGAAGATGGAATTAAAAGCACTGTCTCTATTTTTGCAGATGACACAAAGATATGTAGCACAGTGCAGTCTATTGAAGATGTTCACAAGCTTCAGGCTGACTTGGACACCTTGAGTATCTGGGCATCCACTTGGCAAATGAAGTTCAAAAATGTAAAGTCATGCACTTGGGGTCTAATAACCCGAAGGCAACATATGTCCTCGGGGGAGTAAAACTGGGAGAGTCACTTGTTGAGAAGGATCTGGGGGTACTAGTAGATCACAGACTAAATAACAGCATGCAATGCCAAGCAGCTGCTTCCAAGGCCACCAAGATACTATCGTGCATTAAAAGAGGCATGGAATCACGGGATAGAGATGTAATTTTGCCTCTTTACAAGGCACTGGTGCGCCCTCACCTGGAGTATGCCGTCCAGTTCTGGGCACCCGTTCATAGAAAGGACGCCCTGACTCTGGAAAAGGTGCAAAGGAGAGCCACCAAACTAATGAAGGGAATGAAAGATCTTAGTTATGAGGAAAGATTACGAGAATTAAATCTGTTTAGTCTTGAGAGGAGGCGATTGCGGGGGGACATGATTAACTTGTATAAATATATAAATGGACCATACAAAAAATATGGGGGAACACTATTTCACGTAAAATCCTCTCTAAGGACAAGGGGGCACTGCCTTCGATTGGAAAAAAAGAAATTTAGTCTCCGGAGGCGACAATCATTTTTTACCATAAGAACTATAAATCTATGGAATAGCCTCCCACAGAAGCTTGTTACAGCATCAACCGCTGACAGCTTCAAAAAAGGATTAGATGCTTATTTTGAAGAAAATAACATTAACAGTTACTACTAGTGGTTATCAATAAAAAAAAAAAAATAAAGACAAAAAATTAAATAAATGGCTTCCCCTATGAAATAAAAAATAACTTCCCCCTACCCCAACACCCTTGGTTGAACTTGATGGACATATGTCTTTTTTCAACCGTATTAACTATGTAACTATGTAACTATGAGTCCGTCGACAGGGCTGAAGCACCGTATATGAACAGTGAGTAGGCCTGGGGGGGGCACCTGAATTTGGCATACAGTGACAACCGTTTGTTTTAAGTACCTGTGTTGCCTCTCTCTATGCTAAAGAAAGCATGCTTAAGTTTGAATATGTGGATGTCAAAATAAAGTTAATTACCCACTGTGTTCCTGTGTCTATGACCAAGAAGATCCCGGTATCTTACAACATAAATTAATACATAAATAAATGAATCAATCAAAATATTACATTTTTTACAAGTGTCAGAGGTCTGGATGGGGGGGAGGTAGTGGAGGTGGATGTGGTGGTGTAAGCGTAAGAGATGGAGGAGGTGTAGGTGGAAGAGGCGGAGGAGGAGGTAGCAAACATTTTAACCACTCACTCTGGCACAACAAAGTCTAGTGGCATCCATGTCTGGCTCATCTTAAAGCGGTCCTTCTGTCAGGGATTGCCGGACACCCCTCTTGCATAAGCCAACAATCCCCAATCTCCACCGCCTCTTGTGTCTATAGTCAAGCCCCCGCTCGCTGGAGACACGGGTTATGCCTCTCCAGACTCAGTTGCCCCCAGGACTTACTGGTGCAAAGATTGCTGGCTTATGGTGAAGACAGGTGAACTGCGGGGTATCCCAAATCAGGAGTTCAAGCGGGCAGAGTCCGAAACGTCAAATCCAGTGGGTTGGGCAAAGAATGGTCGAGACAAGCAGGGGTCAAAGCTGGGTGGTCACAGGACACGGTATCCAAGGGGTAAGGCAGAGACGAGGTCAGACAGGCAGTAGGTCAGGCGGGCAGCGGACAGGAGTGGTCAAAGACGGAGCCGGATCAAAACGCACTAAACGCAATTCCAACAGCACACCCAAGCTAATAATGGCTATAATGGGCACTGGAGGACCAGGCAGGAACATATTTGGAGGGCCAGATGGACTTCACCCAAGAGTTCTCAAAGAACTCAGTTCCGTTATCTCGTCACCTCTGTTGTTGATCTTTAAAGACTCACTAGCAACTGGTATAGTGCCAAGGGACTGGCGCAGGGCAAATGTGGTGCCCATTTTTAAAAAGGGCTCTAGGTCTTCTCCGGGCATTTACAGACCTGTTAGCTTAACATCCATTGTGGGGAAATTGCTTGAGGGACTATTAAGGGACAACATACACGAATATGTAACTATCCATAATATTATAAGTGACAACCAACACGGTTTTACTAAGGACAGAAGCTGCCAAACTAACCTGATTGGCTTCTATGAGGAGGTGAGTAGAAGCCTGGACAGAAGGGCGGCTGTGGATATAGTTTTTCTGGATTTTGCAAAAGCATTTGACACTGTCCCCCATAGACGCTTATTGGGGAAATTGAGATCTTCAGGATTAGAAAACGCAGTTTGTAACTGGATTGAAAACTGGCTGAAGGATCGTGTGCAGAGAGTTGTGGTTAATGATACCTACTCTGAATGGTTACCAGTTGTAAGCGGTGTACCCCAGGGTTCAGTGCTGGGCCCACTATTATTCAACTTGTTTATAAACGACATAGAAGATGGAATTAAAAGCACTGTCTCTATTTTTGCAGATGACACAAAGATATGTAGCACAGTGCAGTCTATTGAAGATGTTCACAAGCTTCAGGCTGACTTGGACACCTTGAGTATCTGGGCATCCACTTGGCAAATGAAGTTCAAAAATGTAAAGTCATGCACTTGGGGTCTAATAACCCGAAGGCAACATATGTCCTCGGGGGAGTAAAACTGGGAGAGTCACTTGTTGAGAAGGATCTGGGGGTACTAGTAGATCACAGACTAAATAACAGCATGCAATGCCAAGCAGCTGCTTCCAAGGCCACCAAGATACTATCGTGCATTAAAAGAGGCATGGAATCACGGGATAGAGATGTAATTTTGCCTCTTTACAAGGCACTGGTGCGCCCTCACCTGGAGTATGCCGTCCAGTTCTGGGCACCCGTTCATAGAAAGGACGCCCTGACTCTGGAAAAGGTGCAAAGGAGAGCCACCAAACTAATGAAGGGAATGAAAGATCTTAGTTATGAGGAAAGATTACGAGAATTAAATCTGTTTAGTCTTGAGAGGAGGCGATTGCGGGGGGACATGATTAACTTGTATAAATATATAAATGGACCATACAAAAAATATGGGGGAACACTATTTCACGTAAAATCCTCTCTAAGGACAAGGGGGCACTGCCTTCGATTGGAAAAAAAGAAATTTAGTCTCCGGAGGCGACAATCATTTTTTACCATAAGAACTATAAATCTATGGAATAGCCTCCCACAGAAGCTTGTTACAGCATCAACCGCTGACAGCTTCAAAAAAGGATTAGATGCTTATTTTGAAGAAAATAACATTAACAGTTACTACTAGTGGTTATCAATAAAAAAAAAAAAATAAAGACAAAAAATTAAATAAATGGCTTCCCCTATGAAATAAAAAATAACTTCCCCCTACCCCAACACCCTTGGTTGAACTTGATGGACATATGTCTTTTTTCAACCGTATTAACTATGTAACTATGTAACTATGAGTCCGTCGACAGGGCTGAAGCACCGTATATGAACAGTGAGTAGGCCTGGGGGGGGCACCTGAATTTGGCATACAGTGACAACCGTTTGTTTTAAGTACCTGTGTTGCCTCTCTCTATGCTAAAGAAAGCATGCTTAAGTTTGAATATGTGGATGTCAAAATAAAGTTAATTACCCACTGTGTTCCTGTGTCTATGACCAAGAAGATCCCGGTATCTTACAACATAAATTAATACATAAATAAATGAATCAATCAAAATATTACATTTTTTACAAGTGTCAGAGGTCTGGATGGGGGGGAGGTAGTGGAGGTGGATGTGGTGGTGTAAGCGTAAGAGATGGAGGAGGTGTAGGTGGAAGAGGCGGAGGAGGAGGTAGCAAACATTTTAACCACTCACTCTGGCACAACAAAGTCTAGTGGCATCCATGTCTGGCTCATCTTAAAGCGGTCCTTCTGTCAGGGATTGCCGGACACCCCTCTTGCATAAGCCAACAATCCCCAATCTCCACCGCCTCTTGTGTCTATAGTCAAGCCCCCGCTCGCTGGAGACACGGGTTATGCCTCTCCAGACTCAGTTGCCCCCAGGACTTACTGGTGCAAAGATTGCTGGCTTATGGTGAAGACAGGTGAACTGCGGGGTATCCCAAATCAGGAGTTCAAGCGGGCAGAGTCCGAAACGTCAAATCCAGTGGGTTGGGCAAAGAATGGTCGAGACAAGCAGGGGTCAAAGCTGGGTGGTCACAGGACACGGTATCCAAGGGGTAAGGCAGAGACGAGGTCAGACAGGCAGTAGGTCAGGCGGGCAGCGGACAGGAGTGGTCAAAGACGGAGCCGGATCAAAACGCACTAAACGCAATTCCAACAGCACACCCAAGCTAATAATGGCTATAATGGGCACTGGAGGACCAGGCAGGAACATATTTAAAGGGGAACTGGCCAACGGGAAGGGGGAATGTGGTGATTGGTGCAACTGTGAGGGTGATTGGTGCAACTTAGGAACACACTCCTGATAGGAGCAGCCCCAGGGTCTGGATCGCCCAGGCCAGTCAGGCTGTCCAGTCCCTGGGTTCATCCCACCCCAGGCCCAGGACCTAACTGGCTAACTTTGAACTTGCCTCCGGCGAATGCGCTGGGAGCAGCGTCGCAGGGGGGCATATAAGGAACGTGCTTGGGCGCGCTCCCCGAGAGGAGGGGAGAGGTCGCCGAGCCAGACGAAGAGGAGGAGCCGCCTGAGGACGTGGAGGGGACGCCTGTGATGCCGGTGACCCCAGCCGCCGCCAATGGAGAGGGGGCGGCGGAGGCTGAAGTCCCAGCAAGAGGTGGGGAGGCGGCCGCCCGGCGCGGCCGCCGGGAAGTCCCTAACAGGTAAGTTCCTAACATTACCCCCCCCTTGAGGAGGGGCCTCTGAACCCTCCAATCTGGGTTTTTGTGGGTTCTCCCTGTGGAACTTCCTAACCAACCTCCCCGCGTGGACCTCCCTGGCTGGGACCCAAGACCTCTCTTCCGGGCCGTAACCCTTCCAATCTACCAAGTACTGGAGAGAGTTTCGGAAGAGACGTGAATCTAAAATCCGAGTTACTTCGAATTCTTGTTGTCCATCAACTACAATGGCCGCTGGAGAAACATCTGGCTCAATACAGTTAGCCGACTTTAACAGAGACACATGGAAAGAATTACAAACTTTCAAAGAAGGCGGGAGATCTAGACGGTAAGTAACCTGATTAATCATCTGCAGTATAGAAAAAGGATCAATAAACCTTGGGCCCAGCTTGGCAGAAGGTTGACGTAAAGCCATATTTTTGGTGGAAAGCCAAACTAGCTCCCCAACCGCATAATCAGGGTTACTAGACCGACTACTATCGGCGAAAGTTTTCTGTTGGCCGACAACTCTGGTCAGATTTTGCTGAATTTTAGCCCAAAAATCCGGCCACTGGGACAGCCATTCTTCAAGTGAGGGCACGCTAGAGGGTACGTCTGACAGAGCAGAAAATTTCAGGTCTCTACCAAAAAAACAGCGGAACGGTGATACCCCAGTGGAAATGTGAGTGGCATTATTCAGAGCGAACTCTGCGAATGGAAGGAACAACAATCAATCTGTCTGGACATCGGAAACAAAACAACGAGGTATTGCTCCAACGATTGGTTGGTCCTCTCTGTCTGCCCATGTGACTGGGGGTGAAATGCTGAGGACAATGAGACAGTGAATCCCAACCTGGCACAAAAAGCCCTCCAAAACCGAGAGACAAACTGAACCCCCCTGTCGGACACCACATACTCCGGGATCCCATGGAACTTAAATATAAAGTTGAGCAAGATCTTGAGCGGTAGGAAATTTTTTTAACGGGACAAAATGAGCCATCTTGCTAAACCGGTCGACCACCACCCAGATGACGGTAAACCCTTGGGATGGTGGTAGATCGGTGATGAAATCCATGGCAAGATGAGTCCAGGGACGGGAAGGAATGGACAAAGGCAACAGGGAACCTTCAGGAGAGTATCTCGGGGTCTTACTCGAGCGTCTTTTCTAAAAGACGGCCACCAAACATGACGGGACAACATGGAAATGGTCTTCCTAGCTCCTGGATGACCTACAGTCTTAGATACATGAAATTGCTGTAGGATGGCAGCACGGTGAGACATGGGCACAAACTGGGCATGGGCTGGTTTACCAGGCAGAGACTTAGACTGAAACTGATTCAGGTCAGAAAGCTCCGGCTGGATGGCAGCTACCACCAAGTGTTGGGGCAGAATGGGTAAGTTTCTTCCCTCGGGTAAACTAGTCATGGAAAAACTTTGTGACAAAGCGTCGGCTTTCACGTTCTTTGGCCCAGGTTTGTAGGTAATGGTGAAGTTAAACCGGGAAAATAACAGAGACCATCGAGCTTGTCTAGGGTTTAATCTCTTAGCTGACTGGATATATTCCAAATTTTTATGGCCCGTGAAGACTGTAACAGGAAACTAACCATTGTCTCCACTCCTGAAAGGCTAATTTAACCACCAAGAGTTCCCGATTCCCAATGTCATAATTGCGTTCAGCGGAAGTGAACTTTTTAGAAAAGAACGCACAGGGATGAAGCCGTTCTGGGGAACCACTGTATTGTGAGAGGACTGCCCCGACGCCAAGCTCGGAGGCATCGACCTCCACAATAAAGGCTAGTTAACATTCTGGATGCACTGGAGCGGAGCTAAAGACCTCTTTCAACCTTTTGAAGGCCTGGACGGACCGTTCTGGCCAGATAGATGGGAAACCCCCTTTCTTGGTGAGGTCAGTAAGAGGTGCAACTAGAGTAGAGAAGTTCTTGATAAATCTTTTATAAAAGTTAGCGAACCCCAGGAATCTTTGCAGCCCCTTTAAATCCCTGGGTTGCTCCCATTTCAGTACTGCTGCAACCTTGGACTGATCCATGGACAGACCCGTGTTGGAAATAATATATCCTAAAAAAGGGACCTCTGCAACTTCAAACACGCATTTTTTGATTTTAGCAAATAAGCAATTTTCTCTCAGTTTTTGCAAGACAAGACGAACATGTTCACGATGTTCTGCTAATGAAGAGGAGAAAATCAAAGTATCGTCCAGGTACACTACAACAAAGCGACCCAGATAGTCCCTAAAAATCTCATTCACAAAGTCCTGGAAGACTGCCGGGGCATTACACAGACCAAAGGGCATCACAAGATACTCGTAATGCCCATCTTGGGTGTTGAAGGCGATCTTCTATTGGTCCCCCTGCCGAATTCTTATCAAATTATAGGCCCCTCGAAGGTCCAACTTAGTGAAGACTTGGGCACAATGATCTGTGTAAACAACCCATCAATCAGAGGCAGGGGGTATTTGTTCTTTATAGTAATTTTATTCAGACCCCGGGAATCTATGCAGGGATGGAGACCCCCATCTTTCTTTTCAACGAAGAAAAACCCTGCTCCCGCTTGGGAAGTGGATGCCCGTGTGAACCCTTTTTTTAAAATTATCAGAGACGTACTCCTGCATTGCTTTATTCTCTGCCCGGGTCAAGTTATAGATTTTCCCTCTGGGTGGCATGGTCCCTGGAATAAGCTCAATGGGGCAGTCAAAGGGTCTATGGGGGGGTAGGATATCCGCCGCTTTCTCAGAAAATACGTCGAGAAAGTCGTGGTAGGGGCCTGGAATTCCCTCAGAGGACAGCTGTGTGACACGCACTGGGAGTTCCAAACAAGAGTGAAAGCAAGTATGTGCCCCATTTAATAATCTGCCTCGCTACCCAATCAACTTGGGGGTTATGTTTTTGTAACCAGGGCAACCCAAGTACTAAAGGGGTTAAGGGCATCTTTAGTACTAGAAAACTGATCAACTCAGAGTGCCCTGCTCCCACTCTGAGTAACACAGGTGGAGTCTTAAAATGAATAAGACCCCCAGCAATAGGCATGTCATCAATAGCGGAAACCCGATTAATTTTAGACAGAGGTTGGAGAGGAATTTCCAGACTTCGGGCTAACTCAAAATCAAGAAAATTCCCAGCCGCCCCACAATCCAGAAGAGCCTCCAAATTTCTATACTCAAGGTCCACTTTAACCTGGACTGGGACCATAAACTGTGAAAAAACTTGAGGAAATACCTTGCAGCCTAGGTGGGTTCCCTCGACCCCACCTAGGCTCTGAAGTTTTCTGGCTGCTTCTTGGGGCAGACTCTAACCAGGTGACCGGTCCCCCCACAGTAGAGACACAGCCCTTCCGATAATCGTCGACGCCTCTCAGCTTCAGAATGCTTGGTAACTCCCAGCTGCATAGGTTCCTCGGTAGGACACGGGGCTGGAGCTCCGGCTTTCCAGCTGGTGTCGGGATGCGCCCCTCTTTCCCGCAAACGTCGATCGATTCGGATAGCGAGTTGCATTGTTTCATCCAGAGACTGGGGTACAGGATGATTCACGAAAACGTCCTTAATGGCATCGGACAAGCCCAGACGGAATTGACCACATAAGGCCGGGTCGTTCCATCGAGAGTCCACAGCCCACCGACGGAACTCAGAACAATACTCTTCAGCCTGCCGACGACCTTGACGCAAGGTACGGAGTTTAGCATCTGCGGTGGCACCTCTGTCCGGATCGTCGTACAAGATTTCCATCGCGGAGAAGAAAACTTCCACAGACTGCCGTGCTGAATCCTGAGGTGACAAGCTGAATGCCCAGGATTGAGGCTCCCCTTGCAGGAGGGAGATGACCAGGCCCACATGCTGTTCTTGGGACCCCGAGGAGTACGGAGTTGGAAATAGAATTTACAAGCATCCCGGAAATTGGAGAACTTGCTTCTATCCCCAGAAAATTTGTCAGGGAGTGGAATCTTAGGTTCCACTGGGTGGGCGGCCGCGGCCCCCTGTGAGCCTGGGTTGATTGGAGTTGGACGGTTCTCCTGGGCCGCCACACAATGGGCCAGGTGCTCCACGGCCGCAGTTAAGGCCTGCACCTGCTCCAAAATTTGGTCCATGGGACGGGCCTGTTATACTGTCAAGGATCGCTGGACACCCCTCTTGCATAAGCCAACAATCCCCAATCTCCACCGCCTCTTGTGTCTATAGTCAAGCCCCCGCTCGCTGGAGACACGGGTTATGCCTCTCCAGACTCGGTTGCCCCCAGGACTTACTGGCGCAAAGATTTCTGGCTTATGGTGAAGACAGGTGAACTGCGGGGTATCCCAAATCAGGAGTTCAAGCGGGCAGAGTCCGAAACGTCAAATCCAGCGGGTTGGGCAAAGAATGGTCGAGACAAGCAGGGGTAAAAGCCGGGTGGTCACAGGGCACGGTATCCAAGGGGTAAGGCAGAGACGAGGTCAGACAGGCAGTAGGTCGGTGCGGGCAGCGGACAGGAGTGGTAAAAAATGGAGCCGGATCAAAACACACTAAAGGCAATTCCAACAGCACACCCAAGCTAATAATGGCTATAACGGGCACTGGAGGACCAGGCAGGAACATATTTAACGGGGAACTGGCCAATGGGAAGGGGGAATGTGGTGACTGGCGCAACTGTGAGGGTGATTGGTGCAACTTAGGAACACACTCCTGATAGGAGCAGCCCCAGGGTCTGGACTGCCCAGGCCAGTCAGGCTGTCCAGTCCCTGGGTTCATCCCATCCCAGGCCCAGGACCTAACTGGCTAACTTTGAACTTGCCCCCGACGAATGCGCTGGGAGCAGCACCGCCGGGGGGCATATAAGGAACGTGCTCATGCGCGAGCACGTGTCAGGCCGGGCGCGCTCCCCGAGAGGAGGGGAGAGGACGCCGCGCCGGACGAACAGGAGGAGCCGCCTAAGGATGTGGAGGGGGCGCCTGTGATGGCGGTGACCCCAGCTGCCGCCGATGGAGAGGGGGCGGCGGAGGCTGATGCCCCAGCAAGAGGTGTGGAGGCGGCCGCCCGGCGCCGGCCGCGGGAGCCTGGTAAGTTCCTAACACCTTCACTCTGAATAAGAGTCTATCTTATATGTTTCCCACACCCTGTACATACATATTGCTCACATAAAAAATCATCCTACCTGAATCTACTGCATGTTATGAGCCTTTAAACATTCAAGATGGTGTCTCATGGGACATCAGGCAGCCTGCAAACAGGAAGTGCCTTCTGACTGTGCTGCTCTGCATTCTGGGATTGCTGACCTTTTCCTGACCCCAGCTCTGCTCTGCCTGTGCAAAGCACAGCTATAACCCTGCCTCCTGCACTTTATCTTGCTCTCCTCTCCTCAATAAGTGTGATGCTTCTGAGTCAAAGCGGCGGTGCCCGTATCCTAAAGTCCTGAACCGAGTTGCAGCCCAGTGGGGGAAAGAAAAATAAGTGACTAAAAACTTAAAGTGTATTAATTTTATATGCTGGGGAATCGTTTTTTAAGGGTTTGGGCTTTTCAATAAATCATGGTGAAGGTCCGGTTTAAATAATGTAAGCATGTCGACGTTGGCTGCGGATAGGAGGATCCTACTATCAGTGATGACACCCCCTGCAGTGCTGAACACACATTCTGATAGGACAATTGCTACAGGGTAGGCCAGCACCTCCAAGGCAAAGAGGGCAAGCTCTGGCCATGTCTTCAATTTAGCGACCCAGAAATTGAACGGGGAGCACCCATCGCTCAGAACCAGGAGACACGTTCAACAGCATATACAATGTGAAATTCCACCTGGTGGGCAAGTCACATATGAGACGGTGGGTGAAAAGTTCCTCTGCAGAGCAGTCAAGTGAGCGGCGGCAGGGTGGAACCCTGAAAGTGCTTGCATATGCTACGCACTTTATGCAGCAGCTCCGGCATCTCTGGATAATGTGCCAGAAAGGTCTGCACCACCAAGCTGAGCACATGAGCCAGACAAGGCATGGGCGTCAACCCGGCTCTGCCCAAGGCTTCTACAAGGTTACGCTCATTGTTGCACACCACCTTGCTAGGCTTCAGGTGCAAAGACAACAGTTATTCATCTCTCTGCTACTGGATGCCAGTCCACAGCTCCTGGGCGATGCACATCATATTTTTTCCACAACCTGTTGGTGCAGGGCAGGGATGGCCTATTGTGGAACAGGTGTCGCCATCAGTCCATCTCTACCAGGCAAAATGGGAGCATTTCAAAGGCCAGAAGTATGGACATGTTGCCATTCAGGGCCATGGCTGAGATGGGCCCAACTTCCCCCCTTTTGCAGGATAGAAAGCTGAACGCTTCCCTGGGAGGGTGTGGACAGGTTTGATGATGGTGGTGGTGCTGCTGGGGGTGGTGGTGGCCCCACATTCTCCCTTTGGGCGGAGCCAGGTAGCCTTGTTGTTGGGGAGGTGGTGCTAGAGGCTGAGACAATCAAAGCAGCATAGGAAGACTCAGGTGTCTGCAGGTTTATCGGGTGTTTCTGCCACTGAAGTTCGTTGTTGGGTGTAGATGACTGCACAAGGTGCTGAGATTATTAGCACTTTTCCCTAGCCTGTTGGCACAGTGTGCACATGACCTGTGCTTTTTTGTCTGTGCACTGCTTGAAAAAATACAATTCTGTGATTCTATTTTGTAGAATTGATTTTTCTTCTATATCCACTTCAGGCAGTCAGCAATCAGTAACAAATGGGTTAACTCCAAAAGCAGTGCCCTTAATTCAGCGTGGGATCCCAATTATTTATTGAAGAGTAAGCCATTCCAAAATCAAACCTCTAGCTTACCACTGTCTGTAATAACTTCCTACCAAGGCTCTAACATCTACCCTATAAAATTTGGTAAATGTATGAACTGAAGACAAGTAGCAGCCTTACATAACTGTTCTACCAAGGCCTGGTGCTATAAAGCCCCAGAAGCTCCAATAGCTCATGTACAATGAGCTCCCCTTGGAGATATAGGCCATTATTTCTGCTTGTCTAATCCATCGACTGATGGTAGATTTAGCTGGCGGAAGACCCTTCCGTGACCCCTCAGCTATAAAAAATAAGGAGTCAGACTTACGGAAGGCTTCTGTAGCAGAGATATAATAGATAATATAAATATTTGATGAAGTCTGTTGCCGGGCCTGAATCATGGTCTGGATAACTTTGGCAGATAAACCCTTCTCTGTCAAGATGTAGGTTTCAATAGCCAGGCCATCAAAGCCAGAACTGTGTGAGGAGACTTGGCCCATCGAGTAGCCGCCAATGGTCCCCTTCCGACATCCTTACTATGTCTGAAAACCAGCTTCTCCTTGGCCAGCGAGGAGCCACCAGAATGGTTGAAACCCCCTCACGGGCTATCTATTTTAGTACTCGACCTATGAGTGGAAATGGAGGGAGCACATAAAGAAGCCTAAATGCTGACTAAGGAAGGGTCAGTGCATTTGTTGCTATTGCTAGAGGGTCCCTGGACTGAGACACAAACCTCAGAACCTTCCAATTGTGGTGAGATGCAAAGGTATCTACATTTTAGAGCACCCAGCGCATGCGAAGGGACTGAAAAACCACTCTCCCTGATGCAGGACTGCTCTGCTTAGACAATCAGCCTACAAGTTGTCCACTCCTGTTATGTGAATCGCCGAAATGCATGGAACATGCTTCTCGGCCCAAAGAATCATCCGGCTCACCTCCTTGGGAGCTCTCTTGCTCCTGGTGCCCCCCTGGTGGTTGATATATGCCACTGCTGTCAGGTTGTCTGAATCCTGACAGGATGACATCTCAGGTCGGAATGTGTGAGGGACAAGAAAATCGCTCTCAGCTTTAGGATATTTATAGGGAGCTTGTTCTCCCCCGGTCCCCACCATCCCTGGATCGTCTGAGACCGCCTGACACCCCCAACCTGTTAGGCTGGCATCTGTAGTGACTGTCTTCCATTGAACCGGATGAAAGGAAAGCATGAATTCCATAAATGATTCCTGGACCAAGTCTTGGAATCCAGTTGCTTTAAAAACCTTGTGCTCGCCAAGGATGCTATAGATGTGGCACAAGCTGGCCGTAAAGTTGAACCTACAATAGAAAAAGCATGATCTACTTGATCTATGCTAAGCTGGATCCTTTAGTGAGGCATAACAGTATTATTAGATAGACCTGAAACTGGAGCGTCTACTACAGGAGGAAGAAACCATAAATGAGTCAGATCTGAGGAAAAAGGATACTTAATATCCAGCCCTCTAGGAATGGAAGGAAGCCTATCTGGCTTCTCTCTTTTCCTTTTGGATAATACTGGAGAAATGAGTTTGCTCAGGGAACTGCTGCCTCTGATTCTCTGGCTTGAACAAATCTCACTTTTTACTCTTGGGAAATTTTGGAGCCAAGATATCCTGCGGCTGACTGTAAGGTGAAAACTCCATTACGTCCCTGTTATTTATTAGAAACCTGCATTATTAAACACATGGCCTGAACCAGTGGGCACTACAAGTGGTTACTCCACTAATACTTGTTATTAAAGAGCAGTGGCCTCCAAGTGGCCTGAACAAGTGAATACTTCACTAACAATTGGTATTAAACAGTGTGAAACACAAGTGTTTTGAGCAAGTGGATACTTCACTAACAATTGCAAGTGGATACTCCACTAACAATTGGTATTGAACAGCAGTGACTCTTAGGTGGCCTGAACAAGTGGATACTCCATTAATAATTGTTATTAAAGAGCAGTGACCCCAAGTGGCATGAACAATTGATATTAAACAGTAGTGACACACAAGTGATTTGATCATGTGGCTACTCCACGAACATACAAATGGTTTAAGCAAGTGTATACACCACTAATAATTGTTATTAAAGAGCAGTGACCCTGAAGTTGCTTGAACAAGTTGATACTCCACTAACAATTGTTATTAATCAGTAGTGAAACACAAGTGGTTTCAGCGAGTGGATATTTCACTGACAAATGGTATTAAACAGTAGTGCCACCCAAGTGATTTAAGCAAGTAGATACTCCACTAACAATGGGTATTAAACAGCAGTGACCCTTAAGTGGCCTGAACAAGTGTATACTACACTAATAATTGTAATTAAGGAGCAGTGACCCCTTAAGTGACCTGAACAAGTGGATGCTCCACAAACAATTGGTATTAAGGAGTAGTGACACACACATGGTTTCAGCAAGTGGATACTAAACTAACAATTGGTCTTAAACAGTAGTGACACCCAAATGGTGTGAGCAAGTGGATTCTCCAATAACAATTGATATTAAACAGTAGTGCCACACAAGTGATTTGAGCATGTGGATACTCTACTAACATTCAAGTGGCTTAAGCAAGTGGATACTCCACTAATAGTTGTTAGTAAAGAGCAGTGACCCCAAGTGGCCTGAACAAGTGTATACTCCACTAACAATTGGTATTAAACAATAGTGACCCTGAAGTGGTGTGAACAAGTTGATACTCTACTAACAATTGTTATTAAACAGTAGTGAAACACAAGTGGTTTAAACAAGTGGATATTCCAGTAACAATTTGGCATTAAACAGCAGTGACCCTTAAGTGGCCTGAACAAGTGTATGCTCCACTAATAATTGTAATTAAGGAGCAGTGACTCCTTAAGTGACCTGAACAAGTGGATGCTTCACTAACAATTGGTATTAAACAACAGTGACCCTCAAGGGACCTGAACAAGTGTATTCTCCACTAATAATTGTAATTAAAGAGCAGTGACACCCAGGTGGCCTGAACAAGTGTATAATCTGCTAATAATTTTTACCAAAGAGCAGTGACCCCCAAGTGGCCTGAACAAGTGGATATTTCACTAATTATTGTTATTAAAGAGCAGTGATCACCAAGTGGACTGAACAAGGGTATACTTCACTATTACTTAATATTAACCTGCAATGGCACACAAGCATTCTGAGCAAGGGTATACTTCACTATTACTTGAAATTAAACTGCAATGAGAGCACCCCTACTCTGAGAAAGGGTATCAAGTATTACTTGATATTAAACTGTAATGACAGCCAAGTGGCCTGAGCAAGTGTATAATCACTGTTACTTGATATTAAACTGCAATGACACCCAAGTATTCTAAGCAAGGGTATACTCTAGTATTACTTGAACTGCAATGACACCAAAGTGGCCTGAGCAAAGGTATAATCACTATTACTTGATAGTAAACTGCAGTAGCAGCCAACTGGTCTGAACTAGTGGTCTGAATTACTATTTGTTAATAAAGTAGACCAATCACAAGGATTTTGACTACCCTGGTGATTGGTGCCTGCCCCAGGGGCATCCTGATGTAGGATGCCCCTCTATGTGACATCCCTAAACCACCCACTTTTACGCACCTTTCTGCCGCTCCCACAGTACATGCTTGGGCTCTCAACCAATCAGCACTTTATGACTTTTTGTGGCGCATACTAATGCACAGAATAAAGCCGCTGATTTGAACTTCGCCTCAGTGCGCGTCCGTCCTATCTAGATAGCTGGGTGCGGGGAACCGGGATGCAGCTTCGTGATCCTGGGTTTTTTACGCAGAGTGGCATCTGATGTAAGAAGCCCCGGGGTCTTTTTAGATTCCAACCGCAGGGGGGTGATTGGTCCACTTTAAAGGGACAAAAATGGCCTGAGGTGGCTTCACCTACAATGACCCTCACAACTGCTGTCCCAGAATAAATGTCCTGAGAAGGACAATAGGGTGCCTAAAAACAACCTATCCATCCCTCACTTGAGCCACTAGCCCTAAATACATGTCCTGACAAGGACAATAGCATGCCTGACCACCTATCTATCCCTCACTCAAGCCACTGTCCCTAAATAAATGTCCTTTAGGACAGTTTTTGTACAAAAAAACTCTATCTGTACCTCAGCAGCAGCAGCCAGCCCCTCTCCCTATCTAATGCGGGAGTGCTCTGAGCGCCCCGGGAGACGGACCCTATCTTTTATATGGTGGAGTCACGTGTCCCACCTGACCAATTGCAGCAATGCCCAGAATGTGGTTGCTAGGGCAAGAAGAAGGCTGATTGGCTGCTGTGTATTAGGGTAATTTTGCATACTGTATATTATAAGGGGGTGGTACTATATGGCTGCAGACTCGCTGCAGAGGGGCCTGTGTGACCAAAAAAGTCCCAGGCCAATTTTTAACCTCAGTCTGCCCCTGCTCATTAGTATTTCAAACTGGGGATTACAAGTGCAGGGCTCCTTCAGGATTCTTTGGCACCCCCTGCACGCACCTGAGGCAGGCATCAGTGGAATCTGAATAGCAGGTGCACACTGCCAGTGGGAGCAGTCTTGTGAAGTGCATGGCAATGATCATTAATTGGAAATGAATGATCAGTGTGGGGTTGCTGGATCAAGGTAAGTAACAGGCAAGGTGGGGGGCGTGGCCGGCCATGAGAGCGTGAGGACGTGTCCAGCTTGGGCTCCCACTGGCCGCCCTGTTAACCCACCAAAATAGCCAAAAAACCCACTTCATTTTCGACGGAGAAGCGATGGTGAAGAAGCGGAGGGGTGCCAAGACGTCTGCACGCACCCACACCCGGAAGATAAGCGCTTACCTGGACCGGGGAGGCCCGCAGGGCTGGGAGGGCGCCCCATCCAAAATGGCGTCGACCCCTGCTGATGGCGCTGGGACCTCTTCTGGCCGTCGAGAGGGCGGTGAGCGCGCAGCTGCGAGGTCCCTCTCGCCGACGGGAGCTCCTGTGACGGACCGGGAGGACAGGGCTAGGAGCTGCCCTCCTTCATCTGCCCCGCTGCCCGGGGCTGTCGGCGGCGCTGCGGGGATGACGGAGGCGGTGCCTGCTGTGCTGAGGGAGCCACGTGCGAGGTCTGCGCAGCGGACGGGGGAGACCTTCCCCACCGCCATGGATGAGAGGCCCCGGGACCCGGGCGGGGGAGCCGGAGCAGTCGCCCTGCCGAGCCTGTCAGCGCGCCTCCACTACCTGCGAAGGAGAGTGATGCGGGGAGAAGCCCCCTTCCTGATGACGCACGCACAGGCCATTCCCGGATGCCTGAGATGAGGCCAACGGCAGGTCAAGGTATGCCTCAGCTGAACTGCCCGAGCCCAGAGCCATACCCTTCCTCACCCCACTATGCGGGACGCTCCTGTGAGTCCCATGCCCCGGTGGAATCCCCCTGCTGCTCACTGCTGGCTGCTGACTCCCCCCCATCATGGCAGGAATCATCCAGCCCGAGGTTTAGCCCTGGCCCTGATTTGCAGACCACGGGGGACTCCCCCCAGCCCCGGGCAGAACTAGCCCCTTGTCCAGCTTCCGGGGGTACAGCGGCGGCATCCCTGGTGCTGAGCGCCTTGGGAGGGTGTCATACGGATGGAGCCTGGCCGGGGATACCCCCCTCTTTGGCATGGCAGCGTAGGATAACCCCTGTGAAGTCTGTCTGGCCTCCTGACCAATCTGAAGCAGAAAGAATGGGAACGGCGGCACTCCCTCAGCGTGGGGGTGCACCTGCGGGAGCACCAGTTGACACGGGCCTGCTGTCCCTGCCCACGGATTCGGGACGCCCCCGGGGTTCACCTCCGCACGGTCCCCATGTTACGGGAGCCATGCCCCTGATTTTGCACTCCACTACGGCTGCCGCTGGGGCCCCGCAGCAGTCGATACAGTCCCATATGGATCCCATCCTTGCAGCATTGAGGGCGGAGCTCAGAATCTTACCCACCAGGGAGGATCTTGAATCCTTCATCCAGAGGGTGGAGGGCGCTTTTAAGAAGGATATCGCGGATCTGCGGCACTCGGTTGGCAACCTTGACACCAGAGTTGACTCGCTGGAACAGTTCCAAAATGCGACCACCCAGAGGCTGGAGGCTCTAGAGCGGGACCTGACCCATCAAAAAGCTGTGGCACAGACGGCGGTCCTACACTTAGACGACCTTGAAAACAGGAGCCGTCGAAATAATATCCATGTCAGGGGCCTCCCGGAGGCGACGGGCCCGGATCAACTTCGTCCTACCATCATTGGCATCTTTAACGACATACTCGGCCGCCCGCCTGACGCCGAGATCGTGATCAACCGAGTTCACCGGGCCCTTGGCCCTAGATCCCCCGATCCCTCCCGCCCACGTGACGTTATTTGTCGATTACACTACTACACTGTGAAGGAGGACATCCTGGCAAAGGCCTGGGCGCAAGGTTGAATATGCTTTGACGGCGCCCCCCTGCAGCTGTTCCCAGATGTGTCACGCAGGTCTCTCATGATGAGGCGAGTCCTGAGGCCTCTGCTGTCCAAGATACGGGACTGTGGGGGCTCTTACCGTTGGGGATACCCCTTCCATCTTGTGGTCCGTAGAAACCAGCGTTCCTTCACTGTTCGCCTTCCTGGATTCCCCCCCCGTTGGAGATCCCGGACTGGCGTGATGTTTCTCTTTCCCTGGGCCCTCCAAGGCCCCCGGGAGGACAGCCGCAGCGGATCCGGCGCCCGAGGGGCAGAAGCTCGGCTGGCGAGGGACGTGCTGGTGGTCCGGTGAGGGGCCCCCGCCGCCCGGCTAACGAAGATTAGGCAGCCCTCTTTACCACCGATGACCCCTTCGCGCGGCGCAATGCTTATGCTGCCTAGTTTTTTCTTTTTCTTCTCTCTCAATTGTTTTGGTTTACACGCTGAGCTTCGGGCTTGTCGGTCTCGGGTGGGCGGGCGACATGGAGGCGGGCCATGTGTGTGGCTTGCCCCCCTGTACGGTTTGCCTTCCGACGGAGGGACCTGATTCGGACGTGCTGGGTGTCGCCCGGCAGCGCCGGACCGGACAAGCCTCGAACATGATCTTCAAATGTGCAGTGTATGCAATGTATCTCATGCTTGAACACGTCCTTCCCTTTGTTGTGGGGTTATGCTTTACAGGTTCCTTACAGGAAAGCTTATTTGCAATGTTTGTGTTAGCTTTGTGGGTCTCGGGCTCGCCGGGTTGCTCGCGGACCTGCTCCCTCGGCTCACCGTGCGGGAGGTTTGGATTCGGACCCCTGGGCGCCGTGTTTACTATATACTCCCTGATTGGCGTGCCCCGCTGGGAGCGGCTCTCGGGAGCGGTGTGGTGCGGTCCGCGTGGCCGGGCCTGGCGGGCCTCGATTCGGGCGCCTTCTTACTCGTTCGCCTGTGCCGGGCCGTGCCGGGGTATGGGAGGCCTTGTTATACTTTACACTTGGAGGACCCCTGCGGTCCGCCGTCGGTCCCTGGCGCTGGCTGGTCCGGCATAGCTGATTACATTTAGCTTTTGGTTTTATGATTATGTGGGTTTTTTTTTTATTCTAGCTTCGGTTGGGGAACGCCTCTGGCAATGCTGCCGGTGGTGGCTCCCCCCTTCTGGCTTGGGGGTTGGGGCGGCCGGGGGAGACCCCACCATGTGCCTCTCGGATCCGTCGCGCCCCCACTATAGGCCAGGACCCCGCGGCCCCCTGGGGTAGTGTTTTGCTTGCCTCTGGTGCCTGGGGTCCGACTCCTGGAAAGTAGGAATTCTTTCCTTGCTTAGGTTCCCCCTTGATTCCCCTCTTTAAATAAGTTTTTGTTTTATTCGTTTTGGTTCGGTGTGTCCCTTCCCTCCGTGTGATTTCCTTTGTCCTTCGTGCCTGTCAACCCCAGTACCCTTGGTGTGCCCCTTACCCTCCCCTCCACTACCTCCCTAGCTTGCTTCCTTCTTCCCTCACCCGCTTCCCCTCCCTGGCCTGGGACCCCCGTCTTCCCTTGGCGCTTTGTGTCCTTGGGCCGGTGGCGGCTCCCTCGGACCCGACATGTCTACAGTCCAATGTACCTCATTAAACGTTAAGGGCCTGAACTCCCCTGTTAAGCGATCTTCTGTATTGAACGAGCTAAAACGACTGGGCACGGGAATCGCCTTACTTCAGGAAACTCACCTCAGGGAGGGGAAGGTACACAATTTGTCCAGCCGTTACTTTCGCCATCAATACCATAGCCTGTCCCCTGACTCTAAGTCGAGGGGGGTGGCCATTGTGCTGGCGGGACACCTCCCCTGGATACTGGAGGAGGTGAACCTTGACTCTGAAGGCAGGTACCTCTTTGTAAGGTGTACTCTTTATACCCAGAGGGTGACGCTGGAAACTTGTTACTGCCCGAGCTCGAATCAGTTGAAATTTATGAGGTCCACCTTGGAGAGGCTGGCTGAGTTCTCCAGTGGCATTCTTCTCTTGGGAGGTGATTTTAATTGTGTTTTGGACCCTCGGCTTGATACCTCTAGGGGGACTTCTAGTTTACCTTACTCGGCGTTGCGGAGGATTAAAGCCCTCTTGTTTGAACACCAACTCTTAGATGTTTGGCGGATTGTAAACCCCAGGGAAAGGGACTACACCTATTTCTCTCCCCCTCATAACGTGTACTCGCAAATTGATTGGTTTCTGGTCCCCCATAGATACGTACATCTCATATCACGACCGTCAATAGGCTCAATCTCGCTCTCTGATCACGCCCCCATCTCCATCCTACTGTCGGTCCCGGACTCCCCCCCTCCATCGGGACATTGGAGGCTTAACGCCTCCCTCCTTCAGGACCCTGAGTTTAAAGCAGAGATTAGATCGGCAATTTCTGAATTTTTTTCGGTTAACAACACCCCTGAGGTCTCCCGGATGTCTCAGTGGGAGGCTCACAAGTGTGTGATCCGGGGCCTTTTGAACAGAAGGGGCGCCTACCTTAAAAAGGAGAGGGAGAAACGGGCGGCCCAGTTGATGCAGGAGATTCAGGCCCTGGAGACCCTGCATAAACAATCCCTAGACCCGGCTACGGAGGCGGAATTGGCCAAATTGCGTGAGGCCCTCAGGGACCTGAGTTTCGTCAGGGTGCGGGGCCAGATTTCTAGGTGCCGTAGGCACTTTTACGAATTCAGCAATAAAAGCGGTAGGGCCCTTGCTAGAGCTTTGCGGGGGCAACGGGCAAGAAACTTTATCCCTAGCATCGTTGACCCGGGAGGGAATAGACACTTTAAAATAGGTGA
This sequence comes from Gastrophryne carolinensis, assembly GCA_027917425.1. Lineage (NCBI taxonomy): Eukaryota > Metazoa > Chordata > Amphibia > Anura > Microhylidae > Gastrophryne > Gastrophryne carolinensis. The sequence goes on from CM051234.1 coordinate 291,896,469, forward strand.
CATTGCTAAAACTTTTAGGGACTTCTATGAAGGCCTATACAATTTGCCACAAAACAAGACTCAGGCTCACCAGCAAAAAATCAGGGCTTATATTCAGAGGTCCAGCCTTCCCCGGCTGGAGCGGGGGGTGGTGGAGGCCCTGGAGGAGGAGGGGAGTTTTTGAAGGCCATCGGAGGTATGAAGCCCGGTAAGGCCCCTGGCCCTGATGGCTTCAGCCTGGAATACTACAAGGAATTGGCGGGCACGTTAGGCCCCCACTTCATTTCATCCTTTAGCTCTTTGAGCGATGGTCTTCCCCCTCCGCGGGACACCCTTCGGGCCAGCATTGCAGTTATCCTTAAACCGGGGAAGGACCCAGCCAATTGCGGTAGCTACAGGCCCATTTCCCTTTTGAATTGTGACCTCAAAATTTATAACAAAATTTTAGCGGACAGAATTAGTCCCTGATCGCGAGGGAAGGGACAATACGACACGGGTTGGTCCATCATGCACGGCGGGGGGGGGGGGCAGCGCTACTTCTATCCACGGATTCCGAGAAGGCTTTTGATAGGGTGAGTTGGGCTTTTATGGAGGAGACCCTTAGGTACATCGGACTGGGAGACAGGATGTTACATCGGGTCCTAGCCTCATACACCTGCCCCTCGGCATCCGTGGTGGTGAATGGCATGTCCTCTCAGACTTTCTGTTTATCTAACGGGACGCGACAGGGTTGTCCGCTTTCCCCGCTTATTTTCATTCTCTCCCTGGAGCCATTCCTTCGGCTGATCAGACAAAATTCAGATGTGGCGGGTGTGAAGGTGGGCGGAACGGAGCACAAGGTGGCAGCTTACGCTGATGACTTGATGTTCTTCATTTCAAAGCCAGAGATCACTTTGCCAAACCTCCTTGCGGAGCTTAGGAGTTTCCAGGAGGTCTCTAATTATAAGGTTAATCACCAGAAGTCTTCAGCTCTGAACATTAATGTCCCCGCGGAGAGATTGCGCTGCCTTAAGGAGAATTTTCACTTCAGGTGGGAGCAGGAGGCTGTCACGTACTTGGGGACGCGGATCCCTTCCAATCTGCAGGAAACGTTTGCATTAAATTTCCCTCCTTTGTTAAAAAGGTTGGATGAGGACCTCCGGAAATGGAACAGGGGAGTCTTCTCTTGGTTTGGAAGGGTCAGCGTCGTCAAGATGAACATCCTTCCCAGGGTGCTATACCTGTTCCAGACCCTCCCAATAGACATCCCCGCTGCCTTTTTCAAGCAGCTCACAGGAATGTGCACCAGGTTCGTTTGGGCGGGTCGTTCTCATCGCCTGGCGGCGTCGCTAATGACGGTTTCTAAGCCTAGGGGGGGGCTGGGCCTGCCGGATTGGAAGTGTTACCATGCGGCGGCTCACTTGAGTCGGGTCATCGACTGGTGTCGACACTCGGCCTTGAAGCAGTGGGTCCTGATGGAGCAGGCGGCCTCTCCATGCCCTCTCCCGGGTTTACCATGGGTTCCACTGAACGGATATCCGCAGTTGAACAAACATCCTACAATTGGCCCGTCCAGGAGAGTAGTGGATAGATTCTTCCCCCGGCCGGGTCTCTCCCCCGGGCCATCCCCCATGGTGCCGGTCTTGGGCCATCCCGACTTCCCGGTGGAGATAACTGGTGGTCCCTTTAAAGTGTGGATCCAGCAAAACTGCTTTAGGAGACTCCATATGCAGGTGGGCGGCAAGTGGAGGCGGCCAGAGGCCCTGGTTGGTGACCTTGCCCTCAAACCCATTACACAGTTGCAGACCCTCCAGTTACAGCACTATCAGCGGTCGATCGGATGTGCGACTGCCGCTACTAGGCGGCTAACACAATTTGAGCAAACTTGTTTGGGGTCCGGCCATTTTGGGGGAGCCCTGTCTTACTCATATTCGCTGCTGGTGGAGCCCCCGGAGGACTTTGTCCCTCCGTACGTGAGGGGATGGGAAAGGGAACTGCGCCGATCCTTCACGGACGAGCAAAGGTCAGCAATGATTCAGCTAGCGCATAAGAGCTCTATATCATGTAAATACCAGGAGACTACGTTTAAAATTCTTTCCCGGTGGTACCGGGTCCCAGCGCGGCTGGCTGCCATGTTTCCTTCCTCCTCCCCCCTCTGCTGGAGGTGCCTGCGGGACAGGGGAACTATGATGCACGTTTTCTGGGAGTGTGAGAAGCTGACCGATTTCTGGAGGGGGGTGCGGGAGGTCATTAAGAAATTAACGGATATTGACCTTGGTGAGGACCCTGCGTGCTATCTGCTCAACTTGGCACCGGTGCCCATGAGGTCACGACGCGAGTCCCTCCTTGCCCCACTCCTGAGTGCCACTAGGACGTGCATTCCGGCTAAGTGGAAATCCACTGAGCCCCCCACTACAGCGCAATGGCTGGCTGTGGTGCGGGACATATGTAGGATGGAGGAACTCACTGCATCGCTGCGGGGGACTCTGGAAAAGCATAGAAGGACTTGGCAGGCATGGGATGGGTTCACTTTCTCCCCCGATTTTCTTCTCTATACGTAACACGGCCGGGGCGGGTTGTCAATGGGTTGGCCTTCCTGCCTCTCTCTACCTCACTGTTACTCCCCTTCCTCATATCCCAACCGCTATAGCCTATCCTCCCCCCCCCCCCTCTCCTGTACATGCGTCTGTCTTGTCTCTCCCCCCTTTCCATCCCCTCTTGTTAATTGTGTCTGGTTGATTGTCTTATTTTTTCCCTTTTATTGAAAAGTTGGGGACACGGATTGCAGAGGCTACAGTAGGTTACAAATTGGGTTTATTGTTCAATAATATGGAGCGGGCTCGACCGGCCCTGCATTTTCTTTACATGTCTTTGGACCTTTGAACATTGGCTGTGAACAATTCTGTTATTATGCAAATTGCTACGTGTACCTGTGAGGCACAGCTCTGTCAAGCTCTGTAATTTATTGTGTTTCCCTCAATAAAAACGTTTAATTAAAAAAAAAAAAAAAGTAACAGGCAAGGTGGGGGTGTTTCATACAGCCAGGGGCATCCCAAATTTGTATGCTTCTGTGAAATAAAATGCTGGGATAGTCTACTTTAATCTTAGCCCAGCATTTAAATCTAATCTTGAAATGGAATCTACTGGAAATTGTGAAAGATTAATCTCTGTTGCTAAAACTTACAAGCTGGTGTGGTGCTAAATCCTTTTCTAGCTGTCACTGTACTAGTTCGCCTTAATAGAAAATACCACGGCTGTCACCTTACAGTGTGTGTACTGGATAAACATTGGAGGCACTGCATGATTAGGACAGTAGATGGTGCTGTTTCTAATATGAATGTATAGTTCCTCAGTATGTGTGTTTCCCGTTTCCTGTTTCTCTGTTGTTATCCTCCATGCTTTGAGAATCACTGCCTGCATGTTCCAGTAAACCATTTAAATAAATTCTACAACTGACTCCACTGTATGCAATTAATACTCTGTAACAATCATCTCCCGTAGATAGCACTGGCACTCAGAATGGCTGAGGAGGGCTCATTCACGCCTATTCCGTTTTTCTGTATTTATATGTTGCACTATGGTGGTATTACATACCTCACAACTCTTTAAGATGTGCCTATTTTTTAAGGCAGAGGATGTGGTAGGCTACCCAAAAGGGAGCATCTAAAATAGTGAATGCTATAAATTATCCTAATTACTGTGGGTAGGGCATTACAGGGAACTGGTGGAGCTCAGGAGAAGACACAAGTCTTAAATGGGCCACAACACTCAACCCTATTAGCTCGCAACCAATCCTATAATCTGTCTCTAAATCTAGTTAAAAACAGAGCACTTGGTTGGCACACATCTTTAGAAGTATGCTAAAGCAGACAGTCAGACCAAATTATAACTAATTTGGGGGGTGCAAATAAGTAGAGCAATTAAAATACACAAGTCTTAAAGGGGCCACAGCACTCAACCCTGTTAGCTCAGAACCAATCCTTTGATCTGTCTCTAAATCTGTATAAGAACAGAGAACTCGGTTGGCACATATTTGCAGTAAGTCCTATTGGGACATACAATGTGATGGATAAATTGGGAGCCCCACAACCTCAAGGGTCGAAAGCCTCCCCCATACAGCTCAAAACCCACCACCCCTGGTGCCTGCACAAAAAAGACACCCCATCGCATTGTATGTCCCAATGGATTAGAGTTAGGACTGCACCTACACAGAGGCACCTTGGCGTTTGATGGTGCAGCTTTAGCATACTTCTGTATATGTGTGCCAACCAAGACCTCTGTTTTAAACCAGATTTAGAAACAGATTATAGGATAGGTTGTTAGCTAACGGGGTTATGTGCTGTGGCACCTTTAAGACTTGTGTATTCTAATTGCCCTGATCATGTGCACCTCCCAGGTTAGTTATAAATAGGTCTGAGCAGCTGCCACCCCTCCTTTGGAGCTCAGTATATCACTTGCAGAGCATGGCACATGGGTAGGGTGGTAGACAGAGATTATAGACATGTATGGGGTGCAGCACTGTGGAAAACGTTGTGTGATAGAGTGAGCAGTTTAAACTGTATCCTATACTGTATGTATAACCAATGCAAATGACTGGCAGAGGATGGCGGCATCAAAGTAGCCATTAGTATTGGAGAGGAGAGAGTTTAGTGAGGGGGGGACCGATTAGTAGTAAATTAAATAATCCAGACGTGAATGGATCATGGCACTAATGGTTGCAGGTGGGATGAGCAGGAAAGCGATTAAATATAGGGGGTGAATGATAGATCAAAGTCAAGTGTGACACCTAGACAGTGGTAGTGCCACCTTGGTGTTATGGAAGTGCCACACACTGAAAGGGAAATGTCAGGTTTAGGTAAGTTAGTAGATGGGGAAACACAAGTAGCTCAGTTTTTGAAATGTTTAGTTTCAGACAGACAGATGACATTTTAGAGAAAGCATAGACCAGTCTCGGAGAGGCCCTAGGACTGAGCCACAGGGGCACTGAAAAAAAGGTTAAATTCCTGGGTTTTGTTCCACTTTAAGGCTAACATATTGAAGCATGGTGAGTAGAATATTATGGTCTATAGTGTCAAATGTTGCCGAGAGAGGTAGTGAGGAAATGACGCCAATAACTGGGTGGGTGAGCCAGGTTGTCGGTATATAACTGCCACTCTTAGGGACAGTCGGTAAAAAAGTCTGCGGGTGTGGATTTCAAAAGATGAGAGTAAGAGTGATTGAGGGGAAAATAGTAAGTTGACTCCCCCATATGTATATCATCAGGTATAGGTGTATGTGAGCTTTCTGTGAGCTCTAGGATTAGAAAATTAGTAACAATTGTGAATGTAGTGGAGTTTCTTGCATGCAGACTGTGGGTTCCAAGGTGGGAAGAGAAGGCATGCATTGGATAATGAGATTTGCAGAGTTTCTCTGTGAGTTTTGGTAAGAGTTCATATTATCAGCAGCAGCCAGGGTTAGGTGAAATATTGCCAGCTGATAAAAGTAAAAGAATAGTTTGGAAAGGCAAGTGATAAAAGGCCAGCCCTGGTCTTTAAAAGACAACTTACTACCCCTGGGGCATTCCGATTTGGGATGCCCCACTGTGTAAAACTGCAAACACCCACCTTTCCCTGGGTTCCCACGCACTGCAGACTACAGGGAGGCTGGAGGTGCGGCCACTCCCATTCCTGTATGCCATCCTTATGTTGGGCCGTGTATGGCATACAGTGCTGATTGGAGCCCCTGCATATGCAGTGGGATCCGGGGGGGGTTCACACACAGGGCATCCCAAATTGGGATGCCCCAGGGACACAGTGACAATCCTTGGTTCTGGTTCACTTTAAGTGATTTGTGAGAATGCTTTTTGTGCTGCAACCCAGGACATAAGGGTTTAAGTAGATTGAGCTGTACATAGGTGAGTGAAGCAGAGAATGGCTTATGTGGATAGAATCTAACTGAGGGGTTAGAGAGTGGAGAGTAAGCAGAGAGTGTAGAGCATCATACCTTATATTTCAATCCATCAGTGTGGATTGGTAGGAGGGCAGTGTACTCACTATAGAGCCACCACAAAGGGTTGCGGGTGAGGGTTTTTGACGTTACGTAGCCACCTAATGGGAGGGGGAAAAGCAACCTGGTCCCACAGCCATCCATTGGGGCCCAAAAACAGCCTGGCCTCACAGCCACCTAACAGGGTACCAATGCCACCAAACATGCCCTGCCACTAAAAAAAAAAACAAGCAGCCAGCGACCAGGCCCCACCCCTGGCAAAGCCCAAACTGCTAGCAAACTGGCTCCACCACCATTCAGCATCAAACTGCCAGTAACCAGAGTCTGCTGGCAGTAACCAGACACCACCAACGATGTCCAGGGCCAAGCCAATAACAGCTGCTGACGCCACCCCGGGCCAAGCTGCCAACATCCAGGACCAATCTACCTGCCTTTAATGACCAGGGCCAAGCCATAGGTTCTGCTGATGCAACCTGGGGCTAGGCTGCCAGCAGCCAGGCTCTGCCACTACTCAAGACCAACCTACCAGCAACCAGGCCCCATCACCTAGGGTGCCAGCAACTAAGCCCTACAGGTGACAACCATGGCCAATCTTCCAGTAAATAGTAGACTTACTGTGGACAAGCTAGCAGTAATCCCTCTGGCCAACTGGCACCAACCACAGCCAAGCAGTCAGCAAGCAGACTTGCCAGAGGCGTTGCCCTCCAGGGCTTGCTGACACTAGCCAAGGCCAAGCTGTCACCAACCAAGACCCACCAATGATGACCAGGACCAAGCCAACAGCAGCCAGACTGTAGACTGTAGACTATGTAAACTATGGACAAGCTCCAAGAAAATCTAGTGACCAATAAGGCCAATCTACCACCAACCAGGCCCAGTCCTTGATGACCTAGACCAGGCTGTCAGCAACTAGGCCACCTTGAAACCAACCAGGGTCTTGCTGGACCTTAAAGCTGAGAAAAAGCACCTTCCTGACCTCAAAAATTGAGACACAATGGCTTTGATTCACTAAGAGTTGAAAACAATTCTCATGGTAGGAAAAACTTAAATTCATGAGAAAAAAGCATGAGAATATCACTTTAAGTGAATAACCAGACAGCAAGACAATGAAAGACAATGGAAGGCAATGGAGACAATGCAATCGAGTTCAATGAGTCCAATGAATCAAGTTTAATGAGCGCCAAACAAAACCAGCTCCTGTATCTGTCCTCAAAATTTTAATAAATGTCAGCTCTCTGCAGCCAGTTCATGCATGTGTTTCTACTAAAGCTACAAGGGGAAAAACAAAGCTCTTAACCAGGAGTACTAAACAGGAATAAGACAACAAGACCATCCATGATGGTGTTTGAGGCAGAAATCTACCCCACAGTGGTACAGGTGCCAACACTCAGACCTTAACCGCAGGAATCCAAAGTCTTGCAAGCTTTATTAGTGTTCTTTAACAAAGCTGTACCAAAGCAACAGTCTGTAAATCCCATTTCCTGTAGGAGGTTTCTTACAGTTTGGAACTCCAGTTTCCTCCCATTTGTTCCTCACTTGTTTTGTTGTACATTTTCTGTTTTCAAGGCATATTGCTTTAAGTTTTCTGTCTTGACGCTTTGATGTCTTCCTTGGTCTACCAGTATGCTTGCCTTTAACCACCTTCCCATGTTGTTTGTACTTGTTCCAGGTTTTAGACACAGCTGACTGTGAACAACCAACATCTTGTGCAACACTGCTTGATGACTTACCCTCTTTAAGGAGTTTGATAATCCTCTCAAGTGTTGGAGCCATGATTCATGTCAGTCCTCTTGTTGCAGCAGCTCTCCAAGGTGTGATCACTCCTTTTTACCTGGACACTAACGAGCAGATTTAATCTGATGCAGGTGTTATTGTTTGTAATGAAAATTTGCAGGGTGATTCCATATTTTTTTCCTCAAAATTGAGTGATTCCATAATGTATTCCCTGTGCTTTTTCTAAAAATGTAACTGTTACTGGCTACCACAATTATTTTTCTTGATTTCTTTTAGTATTTCTTAAAGCCAGGAAGTTGCCATTTGAAATGCCTTCAGTTTTTTGTCATGTCTGTGATATGGGATAGGCATCAGGTAAGGGCTTAATTCATGAAGGGATAGCGCCAGGTAGTGTCTGTACAGCGCCAGGTAGCGTCAGGTGAAAGCCAGAGACGGCACGCAATTACACATTTATGAAGCCGAATCTGGTGAGCGATTATAACAACGCCATGTAGCGTCCGATTCATCATTATCCCAGGCTAAGCGTACAGCGCTGGCGTTCATCCTTGCAGAGCGCCACGTCTAACCTGTCGTTACCTGGCGCTCTCCCATACATTTCTATGGATGATCCTTAAATCCCTTTCCTGATCCCAATCCCAAACAAACCCTCTGACATGTATGAAAGGGCCATTTTTTTTGGGAATAATAATATTTTTATGCAGAATTGTCCCTACAGGTCTGGTATTAAAGTGTTTATGTTACAATGTTATAACAATGTAATTCCATATGTTTTCGCTTTGTTACTAGTGGATGCATGTTCAAAAACAGGCTTTAATCACACAGCCTCTGGCGCTATGGGCTACAATTACATGATTTTGAGCGCCGGCGATGTTTGAGGCTGTTTCTTTTTATGAATGTGGTGTGAGTCAGTCGCACTGAGCTGTCGGTACAGTTCGCTCACATACAGCGACTCACATATCATATTCATCAATGCCGGACAGTGACTGAGGCGCTCTGAAACAATGATCCATGGCCGAGCACAGCGACTACTAGCGGGCGCTCTGAAATCCACTCTACACACTCATCTGTTGCTACCTGGCATTAGTAATGAATCAGCCTGTAAGTTGCTTGTTCTTGCTGTTGGGTTTCTATTCCCTTTAGCGATTGGAGTAAAATATATTTTTATCCTCTGAACACATTTGCGGCATCGCAAACACATTTAAGCATGCTGCAGTGCATTTTACATGTGGTTTAGCACACTTTTAGCTTGCCTTACCTAGAAATGGACATGTTACAAGGGGCAGATGTAAAGCACCATCCAATAAAGGCACTTTGAATGATTTGTTATGTGGCTGTTCAAAGCATTTTTAAGCATGTCTTAAAAAACATTTTATTTGTTTTCTCACTTACCTCTGTACCCTGGTTATATTAATATTCTACATTTCTCTAATATAGGTAGCTGGGAATTGATAATAATGGATGTAAAGAAATTGCACACCCAGCCCCCTATCCACCCTTTCCTCACTTCCATATTATACTGTGGACCTTTTAGGCATGTTTTCATGACTCAGGGTTGGTGTCACTGGCTCTGTGACAGAGTAGGACAGGTGCTGAGCTGTATCTGAGGGTGGGTGGGAAGGGGGAAGGGGGAAGTTACCCACACAGGAGGGGCTGTGTGCAGCGTTTCTCTCTCTCTCTGGTGTGAAAATTAAAGCTGTTTTTTAACCAAATAAGCATTTGGTGTATGTTAATTTTAAACAGTTAAACTGGTAGTAAATAAAAGCTCTGGCAGATGAAGTGAATGAGCCCACATCTGTATATGTGACAAAACTTTGTTAGTCCCAGTGGTGTAATCATGGTAATGTACTAACCTTATTGTCAGCTCAGCACAGCACGGAATGTCAAGACACCAAGTTTGTATAACTCACAATTATTTTCTTAAAGTGAAATAATGTTTTACATTTTTATACGGATAAAAATAAAACTTTGCAGTGCTATTTAGAGATCTTTAAACAAATAACTTTACTATAAGCATTTAAAGAAAGAGCCATACACAACCTGAGTGTATAACTTTTTTTACAAACCTCAAACGAATCTTAGCATTGTGTGTACTGTGAGCCCTTGGAATACATATTGAAGCCAAATAGTTGAAACCTATTTTAAACATTTGTTTGGGTCTGTTTCATTGGGACTCGAAATAAAGTGGAACCTGTTAAAGTGGACCAAAACCCATTTTTTTTCACTCATCTGGGTTTAGGTCTATTTAACAGGGGCACCCTGTTTGGGATGCCCGGCTGTGTGTATCCCTACTGAACGCCTGCCAAACTCACCCTTCCTGCGTTCCCAAGACACAGAAGCGGATGGGCAGCCAATCAACATGCTGGGCTCTATTCAACTTCTCTTAGCTGCACTGATGTCAGAGCAGCTAAGAAACTAAATATAGTGAGCGTGCCGCTGGTTGCAACCCCGATCTTCTTTAGCTGGGGACGTGCTTGTGACCAGCTATTCACAAATGCTTGGTGTGAGCATGCATCTGGATAAAGGTATAGCAGGGCCGAGGCTCAGGCATACTGAGGCTCAGAGATCAGCAGCTAAGGGGTTTATTCATGAAGCTCTAGTGCCAGGTAGTGCTTCGTAGTGCCAGGCAGCGTCTGCTGAACGCCGGGAGCTGTACGCAATACCACATGTATGCATTTAAAAAAAAAGCAAACACTTACCTGCAGGTCCGGAGCGTGGAGGCCGGCGCCGCTCTCAGCTGTCATCTGAGGGCGCGTCATCAGAGGGCGCCTCTGATGACGCGCCCTCAGATGACAGCTGAGAGCGGCGCCGGCCTCCACGCTCCGGACCTGCAGGTAAGTGTTTGCTTTTTTTTTAAATGCCGGCATGGTGGGAGCGGGCCGGCCGGCCCGCTCCCACCATGCCGGCAAAAATGCTTTTTTTTTGTTTTTTAAATGCCGGCATGGTGGGAGCGGGCCGGCCGGCTCCGCTGACAGCGGAACCGGCCGGCCCGCTCCCACCATGCCGGCTTTTTTTTTTTTTTTTTATTTCTGGAAAAATTCGATCGGCACGAACCACAAAATATTCGGGTTCGTGCCGTATCGAATATTTCCTGAAATTCGGAGCGAATTCCGGTTCGTCCGAACCGGTTCGCTCATCTCTAGCTTTGATTCACTAAGAGTTGAAAACAATTCTCATGGTAGGAAAAACTTAAATTCATGAGAAAAAAGCATGAGAATATCACTTTTAGTGAATAACCAGACAGGAAGACAATGAAAGACAATGGAAGGCAATGGAGACAATGCAATCGAGTTCAATGAGTCCAATGAATCGAGTTTATCGAGCGCCAAACAAAACCATGGCCCTCAGCTCCTGTATCTGTCCTCAAAATTTTAATAAATGTCAGCTCTCTGCAGCCAGTTCATGCATGTGTTTCTACTAAAGCTACAAGGGGAAAAACAAAGCTCTTAACCAGGAGTACTAAACAGGAATAAGACAACAAGACCATCCATGATGGTGTTTGAGGCAGAAATCTACCCCACAGTGGTACGGGTGCCAACACTCAGACCTTAACCGCAGGAATCCAAAGTCTTGCAAGCTTTATTAGTGTTCTTAAACAAAGCTGTACCAAAGCAACAGTCTCCATTGCAAATAGCCTGTGTGGGTACTTCTTCCTGACTGGGAGGTGACTTTCATAAAACCCGTGGGTCAGTCAGCCCACACAGCAAAGATGTGCTTCCAAAAGAGAGGTAAAGCAACTGTCTTGGTAGGTCAGTCTGGCTGAGGATTGGGAGTAGGCCTTCTGCTTTCCAAGCCCCCTGGGTAACTGACAACCTTCCTGGCCTTGCCAAGAAGCAGATTACCGGTGAAATCAATAACTGCCCAATACCATTTGGGTGCCACACTGTACTGTGGTATGTACAACCCCTGGCAAAAATTATGGAATCACCAGTCTCTAAGGTTGTTGAATTTTGTAGAAAAAAAGCAGATCACAGACATGACAAAAAACTAAAGGCATTTCAAATGGCAACTTTCTGGCTTTAACCCTTTAAGTGCCAGCCTACCTGGAGTTTTTGTCACATTCTGTTGCCAGACCATTTTGCACTATTTTGCACTCCCCATTTTCAAATGTGATTTTTTGAAGGGATTTCCAGGGATTTTCCAGGAAAATTATATATTGTTTTTTTTCAGTCTGAGTTTTAACATGAAATGTCTTGTTTGTCATTTTTAGGTGTATTCTCAATATTTTTTGGTGAAATATGTGCAAAAAAAAAATAAAAAAAAATCTATTTTTTACAATTTGTAGTGTTTTTTTGTAATAAAAAATGTAAGTTTGTCAATAAAATCTTATTGTGTGTGAAATCCCAATTTCTCCCAGTTACAACAGTAGCACATATGTATTGATAGACACCATTTCCAGCCCAGGAGACTCCCCCAAACTGAAACAGAGCTTTAGGGGATTTTCAGAAAAAATACAACTGTGATATGCGCTATGCGCACCTTGCAGTTTTTCCAGAAAAACAACCCTTTACATTTGGAATATCCCCCATAAACCATATATTCTCTGAAAGTACACATGTTAAGCTTTCTAAGCGTACCCAGCTTGTTGTAGTGGGCTCATCTTTCTGGATCCCTCAAAGAATTCTTTGGTTGCGCAGGGTTTCCCTAAAAGATGTATAAAAAAGCTGAATAAAAAATACCTTTTCCTAAAATATAAATATGCAAACAAGAAAAAACAAGCTAAGTCTGAAAGCGCAAGGTCCCCCGAACAGAACAATATCCAACATGCAGAGGTACTATGGACCCTTTTAATTGCCAGCCTACTTGAGATTTTGTCACCCTCTGTTGACAGGTCATTTTTCCCCATTTTGCGCCATGTTTTGCGACATTTTTGCTGGAATTTTCAGGAAAATTATATATATATATTTTGCAGCAGAGTTTAGGCTTTAACATGAAATGTCTTGTTTGTAAATTTTATTTATTATTATTTATTTATTATTAAGTAAAAAAAAAAGGATTTTATTAGGGAAAACCATATTGCATGTGAAAGCCCCATTTCTACCGATTAGAATGGTACCACATATTTATCGGTAGCCCCCTGTTCCTGCCCAGGAGACCCCCCTAACTGAAACAAGTAATTTTTAACATTTACAAATAAAATACAACTACCATCCACACTCCAAAGGGTTAAATCGAGAAAAAAAATGACATAGGGGCCCATTTTTGGGGAGGGATTTTTAAGGGTTAAAAACCCTTAAAAATAAAAAAAAAATTACATGGGGCCCCCCTTACCCAAAGTAACCAGCCCGGGACCAGCTATGCAGGACTTGTAGGAACAGGGCACAGCTTTTGTGGCCCCTGGCCCTGCAGGCTACGAGCCCGCATAGCCCGTGGCCACGGGCTCTTCTGCCCCCCCCTGGCCTTTGGGGAGGCAGGTAATGGGGGTGCCGGGGGTTAATGGCAAGTCACCGGCTAGCGCAGGTGACTTGCCATCCCCCCAGCCTTGAGAACTGGTATAGGGGTCATGGACATAGGGTAAAAACCCTTAAAAATCCCCCCAAAAAATGACGTAGGGTCCCCCCTACCCAGCATTACCGACCCGGGCCAGCTATGGGGACTTGTAGAACAGGGCGCAGGGGCCAGCGTTGGTGGCCCCTGGCCCTGCAGGCTACTAGCCCACATAGCCACTAAGTGGCCTAGGCCCTTCTGCCCCCCCCCCGGCCGTTGGGGAGGCAGGTAATGGGGGGCTGGGGGTTAATGGCAAGTCACCCACTAGCCGCAGGTGACTTGCCAGACCCAGAGCCTTGTGAGCTGGTATAAGGGGTCTCATGGACCCCTTACCAGCTCACAAAGGGTTAACTGTGAAAAAAAAAAAACACCACACAAGTAATAAAAGTATTTTATTTAAAAAAAAAAAAAATTTTTACTGTACTTACTTCCGATTGTAAGCTCTTGTCCCTCGCCGCTCTGATGACAGATGCCGGTGATCGGCATCCATAGAAGGGGGAGGCAGGAGATCAAAGGATCTCCTGCCACCTCCTTCCCCGGGCACCGATCACCGGCATCTGACAGCTGAGAAGGCTGAAGCCGGAGATCGGGACCGGGATGACGTCATTAGCCCCGCCTTAGCGGCAAGATGGCGGCCGCCATCAAGGAGGAAAGAGGAGAGAGCCTCCCGGGCTCTCTCCTGAAGATCCGTAAGTCCTGGGGGGGGATCGGAGGCCCCCCAGGTGAAGAGGAGGGACAGCGGGAGCCAGCGCATACGCAGGTAAGTGAATGTCATTTTTATTTATTTTTTTTTTTTACAGTTAGCAGCTGCTGCTGCAGAAGCGGGGGGGCGGCCTATTCCGGGGGCTCTCCTGGAGCCATCCAAGCCCCCACGGGGGAGCGGATGGCACCAAATTAAAGAGGAGACCCGGCCGGATCCAACGAGTGGTCAGGTGAGTATTTTGTTTTGTTTTTTTGCCCGCTAGCAGGGGTAAATGCCAGGCACGTAAATTTTTCGTGGCTGGCACTTAAGTGACGGAGAGGCAACCCCTTAATTTTTACGTGGCTGGCATTTAAAGGGTTAAGATATACGAAATCACGAAAAATAATTGTGGTAACCAGTAACAGTTACATTGTTAGAACAAGCACAGGGAATAAATTATGGAATCACTCAATTTTGAGGAAAAAAATATGGAATCATGAAAAACAAACAAACAAAATACATTCTAACACATCACTAGTATTTTGTTGCACCACCTCTGGCTTTTATAACTGCTTGCAGTCTCTGAGGCATTAACTTAATGAGTGACAAACAGTACTCTTCACCAATCTGGCTCCAGCTTTCTCTGATTGCTGCCAGATCAGCTTTGCAGGTTGGAGCCTTGTCATAGACCATTTTCTTTAACTTCCCCCACAGATTTTAATTGGATTGAGATCCGGACTGTTTGCAGGCCATGATATTGACCTTATGTGTCTTTCTTCAAGGAATGTTTTCACAGTTTTTGCTCTATGGCAAGATGCATTGTCATCTTGAAAAATGATGTCATCATACCCAAACATCCTTTCGATAGATGAGATAAGAGAATCCCAATAAACCTGTGAATTTATTGAAGATGTAATGACAGCCATCTCCCCAGTGCTTTTATCTGACATGCAGCCCCATATCGTCAATGACTGTGGAAATTTGCATGTTTTCTTCAGACAGTCGTCTGCATAAATCTCTTTGGGATGGCACCAAACAACAGTTCCAGAATATGACTTTCATCTAGTCATCCACAGTCCACGATTGCCTTTTCTTTAGCCCATTGTAACCTTGTTTTTTTCTGTTTAGGTGATAGTGATGGCTTTCTTTTAGCTTTTCTGTATGTAAATCCCATTTCCTGTAGGAGGTTTCTTACAGTTTGGAACTCCAGTTTCCTCCCATTTGTTCCTCATTTGTTTTGTTGTACATTTTCTGTTTTCAAGGCATATTGCTTTAAGTTTTCTGTCTTGACGCTTTGATGTCTTCCTTGGTCTACCAGTATGCTTGCCTTTAACCACCTTCCCATGTTGTTTGTACTTGTTCCAGGTTTTAGACACAGCTGACTGTGAACAAACAACATCTTGTGCAACACTGCTTGATGACTTACCCTCTATTCTAAGTATGTCACACACCCCGCTTCAAGAAATTCATAACGTGTGGGTAATACTGACCTGTAGAGGGCGATATGCAGAGATGCCAGGAAAAAAGAGAGCCCCTCCCGGTCCATAAATACCTGGGACCTCCCACTCATTACCCAGTCTTCATCTCTGCAGACGGCGAGCAAGTCAGAAGATGTGGTCTCCTCCTTGCACAGGGGGATTTCAGGTAGCCGGGATGACTCCCGGCCCTTTAGTTCTCTATTTCCACCCGGATCCCTTTTTTCTTTCTGTTACCTAATGCCTCCACAGCCTAGGCTGACGGTCCGGGTGAGGGTAGAAAGGCACCCTTGGAGCTCAAGAGCAAATGCTCTCCCGTGAGACCCTATATAAGAGAGAGTAGGCGGTCATCCGGGACGGTGACCCCAGTTTGGGATGCCCCGTCCCTTGGCCTGACACTTTGGGTGGTCCCCCCCTTTGGGTAATGCCCCTCTCTCTAGCGGGATAGCGGAGGGTAGGAGCAAAGGGCCCCTTATTCGGTGTTAGGTCCAAATTTTGTAATCATTAATAAGGTTTTAATGTATTAATTTATTTTATTATTCCCCCAATAGTTATTAACTTATTTATTAACTTAATTACAGCGGTATTTCTCTGTCATAACGGCGCTGCGGCCGCCATTTTTATGCTGGCTTCTCCCTGAGGTAAAAGGGGCAGGCCGGGCTTTGGGCGCGAGCCACGGCCCCCACCCCTCTATTTGGCGATTATGCGGCTTGCATTCTGAGCGAGAAGCGGGGCCGGGCATCGGGCTCAAAGCCACGGCCCGCTCCACTCCTTCTCTCTCTTCTGAGACCGGCGCCGCAGCTGCACATGGCTGCGGTGCCGGCCTTTTTGCTTTGTCATGGTGAAGGGGAGCTTCTCCCCTCACGCTTTCACTCTTGGGGGCGGGGCTGGGCTTTACAGCGCTGCGGCCCGCCCCTGTGTCTCAGGCACCGCTGAGGTGCTTTTCTCTGTGCCTGTTTCCTCAGAGGGGGGCGGAGCTTGGCGCTTCACGCGCTGGCCACGCCCCCTTCTTTTCTCAGAGCTGATCTTTGCCTCACGGAGAGAGGAAGCTGTCTTCTGGATCACAGTGAGTGGCCCGGTGGGCCCCCCTTCTGTCCCATCACCTATAATTATATATTTTTGTCATATATATATGTATTTTATACTCCGCTTTTCTTATTAGCCTTTTTTATTATGTCTTTCAGATTTAACCTACAGTGGGGTTAGGGGGTTTCTCCCAGTCCTAGGGTCCCTGGGTTCTTAATTGGCTTATTGCAAATCCTCCCACTTGGGACATTAAAGGGGCATCCCGGGTTGCTTATATGCGCAATTCCCTCAGTCATTGCGACCAACTATAAGTTCACCTTATGGAGGCATCCCCGGATACTGGGCTCGGGCTCCCCTCGGGGCAATCCCGGAAATGTTTGGGGTGTGGGGCATCCCTTATTGGCGAAGATGTATATCTGTGTATACCATGCGCACAGCAGACTATTGCGCGGCAGTCCGGACCCCAGGCGCCTGGTTCAGCGCTGCCGGTCTCTCCTCCCCACCCTCCCAGTTTGATCCGTGCCCAGTCTGACGTTGTCATGGGCGGGCAGTTGCAATCGGAGATGTGTGCCCGATTGGCCAATCTTGAAAAATTATTCTCCAGCACGGTCACCAGAAAGGCTCCGGCTAAGAGAAAGCACTTGTCGCCGTCTTCACCGACGGCCGACTTGGATGATGTTGATAATCTGGACTGGTCTGATTACTCCCAACTTGAGGAAGGGGAGGTATATGAAGAATTAGATAATTCAGACGATCAGCAGTTTGTGGGTGCTGATACCGAGCGGGGCTTGGGGAGGTCTTCGGATACTCCTAATGTTCTGGCTCAGATGTTTGAGGTTTTGGCTACTTCTCCTCCTGAGGTGGTTCCACAGCAAAAGGGGGAATTTTTCGAAGAATCCAGGCCGCGCTTGGAATTTCCTAACCAAAAGCATTTTGATGGGATTATTGCTAAGGAATGGGAGAGGCCTGCCCGGCTCCCAGGTGTCCCTCAGGGTTGGGACAAGAAATATCCCTTTCCCTTGGATACGGTTAAGCGTTGGGCGTCCCCTCCCGAGGTGGATGCACCGATTCTGGGTTTATCCAACACTACTGTTTTAAATTCTCCTGATTGCTCTATGCTTAATGATGGTGAGGATAAACGCATTGACCAAATGGCTTATCATGGTTTTGCCAGTGTTGGGTCAGCCATGAGACCGGTTTGTGCTTCAGCGCTGCTGGTGGTGGCTACCAGGTCGGTGGTCAAGGACCTGTTGACTTCTTCCGGGTTAGATCCGGATAGTGTCGAGTTCCTTGGCCTTAAAAGGTGTGAATTGTTTTTGTCATTTGTACTAGCCGCCTTGGATGACACACTGATGATGTGTGGCAGAACGTCGGCTCTATTGGTGACTATTCGGCGTTTGGTTTGGTTGCGCCAGTGGGCGGCTGATTTTGTGTCTAAAAAGTCGCTGACCGCTCTTCCCTTTGTGGGATTACGGCTCTTTGGTGAGAAGTTGGATTCAGTTGCTAAGGCCCCCTTCCATTTTCGTCAGGTCTCGGGTGCCTTCGGACCTTCTGGCCGCGCAGGAGCTCCAGGCGGCAGTAAAGAGTCTGTTGGATATGGCAGTTATTTGCCCAAGGCCCCCCTCGGTCAGGGGTCGGGGCTTTTATTCCAATCTGTTCACGGTGCCCAAGAAGGACGGCTCGATTCGACCCATTCACGGTGCCCAAGAAGGACGGCTCGATTCGACCCATTCTGGATCTAAAGATCCTCAACAGGTTCGTCCGTCCGCGGAAATTTTGCATGGAAACGTTGCGTTCAGCTATCCATTCTCTTCGGCAGGGGGACTTTCTGACGTCCGTAGACATCAAGGACGCCTATCTGCATGTGCCGATTTTTCCAGCGCACCAGAGATTTCTCAGGTTCGTGGTGGAGGATCGGCATTTTCAGTTTGTAGCTCTTCCTTTCGGTCTTACCTCGGCTCCAAGGGTTTTCACCAAGGTGCTGGCCGGGGTGATGGCTCTCCTCAGAGCCCAGGGTATTCGCATTGTCCCTTATCTGGACGACCTTCTCATTATGGCATCTTCCTTCAGCCAAGCGGTATTGGACACCAGAACTGTGGTGTCCACTCTGGAGAGATTCGGGTGGGTGATCAACTATCCCAAGTCCTCCCTTTCTCCGTCCAGGTTAGTGTCTTTTCTGGGAATGTCTCTGGATACTTCCCAGGCCAGGGTGTTTCTTCCTCAGTCCAAGGTTCTCTTGATTCAGGAGTTGGTTCGACTCCTCCTGTCCATCCCTCGTCCGGCCATCAGACTGGGGATGAGGCTGGTGGGATTGATGGTAGCCTCCTTCGAAGCGGTTCCCTTTGCTCAGTTCCACACAAGGACACTCCAGCTCCATCTGTTGGCGGCCTGGGACGGGTCGCCACTGTCGTTGGATCAGTCCTTCCTGATGACCCCCCGAGTTCGTTGCTCCCTTCATTGGTGGCTGGATCCAATCAATCTGTCGAGGGGCAGATCCTTTCTGGCCCCTTGTTGGGAGACGGTCACCACGGATGCCAGTCTATCAGGATGGGGGGGTTCTGGAAGGATTGTCAGTTTCAGGGACTGTGGGAGCCTCAGGAGGCTCACGAGTCCATCAATGTTCTGGAATTGAGGGCCATCAGGATGGTTCTGCTTCGCTTGACTCATCAGTTGCAAGGATTGCTGGTTCAAGTCCGGTCGGACAATCGGACGGCGGTCGCCTACATCAATCACCAGGGAGGGACTCGCAGCAGGAGTGCCCTCAAGGAAGTGTCTTTGATTCTGGCCTGGGCGGAGGCCCACGTCCCTTGCATTTCAGCAGTTTACATTCCGGGAGCGGAGAACACGGAGGTGGACTCTCTGAGCAGGTTCTCAGCTCGCCGGGGGGAATGGTCTCTCAGCCCCAAAGTGTTTCGCTTGATTTGTCTCAGGTGGGGGTCCCCGGTGGTGGACCTCTTTGCCTCTCGTCACAATCACAAACTTCCGACATTTGTGTCTCTCTCACGGGATCCACTGGCTCTGGCAGTGGATGCCATGTCTCTGAACTGGAGGGATCTGGGGTTTCTGTATCTGTTCCCTCCGTTTCCCTTGGTGGCCAGAGTGGTGCGCAAGCTGGCCCTGGGGGGCGCATCAGCAATTCTGGTGGCTCCAAGGTGGCCAAGACAGGTTTGGTTCGCAGATGTGGTAAGGTTAGCAGAGGATCAGTTCGTTCTGCCCCTGCAGCCGGATCTGCTCACCCAGGGTCAACTACGTTATCCCAATTTACCAACGCTGGCTTTGACGGTGTGGCTGCTGAAACCTCCATCTTGAAGGAGGAAGGTCTTTCTGATGCTGTGATTCGAACTCTCATTAGTGCTAGGAAGCGGTCTTCCTCTAATATCTACTATAGGACTTGGGATTTGAATTTAGTTCTTTCTGCTCTTCAGGATTCTCCTTTTGAGCCCTTGAATGATATTGCCTTGTCTTCACTTACGCAGAAGGTGGCCTTTTTGGTAGCCATCACTTCGGTTAGGCTTGTCTCTGAGTTGGCGGCTTTGTCCATTCAAGCCCCGTACTTTGAGGGGCATCAGGATAAAGTGGTTTTTCGTTTCAAGTCCGATTTCCTTCCTAAGGTTGTTTCTGCCTTTCACCTAAACCAAGACATTGTTCTGCCCTCTCTGTGTCCTAATCCCAGCAATGACAAGGAGAGGGCCCTGCATTCTTTGGATGTGGTTCATGTTGTGAAGTATTATTTGGAGGTAACGTCTTCCTTTCGTAAGACGGATGCCTTTTTTGTGGTGCCCTCCGGGCCCAGAAAAGGCTTGGCGCCTGCCAAGTCTTCCATTAGTAAATGGATCCGTCAGACCATAGTTGGGGCCTATTCTGCCAAAGGGAAGGTACCCCCTTTTCGTGTTGCTGCTCATTCTACTCGTGCGGTTTGGGGCGTCCTGGGCTTTTCAGCACCAGGCCTCTGTTGAGCAGGTTTGTAAGGCTGCTACTTGGTCTTCTGTTCACACTTTTTCCAAGTTTTACAAGGTTGATGTACGGGCCTCAGTGGATGCTGTGTTTGGCCGCAAAGTTCTGCAAGCTGCAGTGGTTTAAGTTGTGCCTTGTTTTGGATCCCCGCCCTTTATGGACACTGCTGTTGGATGTCCCACACGTTCTGAATTTCTTGAAGCGGGGTGTGTGACATACTTAGAATAATACCATTTTGTGAATACTCACCTGTAAAATGGGTATTGTAAGTATGTCACACACCCCGCTTCACCCTGCCCTTTTGTATTCTGGATCCTTTATATGGTGAACTTTGCGTTGTTATGCTTTGTGTTGGGCTCTTCCTGGTCCCTTACCTTACTGCTGTTCTTATATTGGGTAATGAGTGGGAGGTCCCAGGTATTTATGGACCGGGAGGGGCTCTCTTTTTTCCTGGCATCTCTGCATACAGGTCAGTATTACCCACACGTTATGAATTTCTTGAAGCGGGGTGTGTGACATACTTATAATACCCATTTTACAGGTGAGTATTCACAAAATGGTATTTTAAGGAGTTTGATAATCCTCTCAAGTGTTGGAGCCATGATTCATGTCAGTCCTCTTGTTGCAGCAGCTCTCCAAGGTGTGATCACTCCTTTTTACCTGGACACTAACGAGCAGATTTAATCTGATGCAGGTGTTATTGTTTGTAATGACAATTTGCAGGGTGATTCCATATTTTTTTCCTCAAAATTGAGTGATTCCATAATGTATTCCCTGTGCTTTTTCTAAAAATGTAACTGTTACTGGCTACCACAATTATTTTTCTTGATTTCTTTTAGTATTTCTTAAAGCCAGGAAGTTGCCATTTGAAATGCCTTTAGTTTTTTGTCATGTCTGTTATTTGCTTTTTTTCTACAAAATTCAACAACTGAAGGAACATCCTCAGAGACTGGTGATTCCATCATTTCTTCCTCTGAAAGAGACAGGCAGGCTGATTCATCATTAGCGGCAGGTAGCGACAGATGAGCGTCTGTAGCAGGCATTTCAGAGCGCCCGCTAGTAGTCGCTGTGCTCGGACGTGGGTCGCTAGCTCAGAGCGCTGTGCAGCAATGATGAATACATTGTGGGGAGTCGCTATCTGACCAGTACAGCGCTGTATAGGAGCGCATGTTAGCGACTGGTCAGTGCGACCGACTCAACATATTCATCAAAAAAACTGCCTTACACGCCTCCGGCTGTGTGTTTAAATGCTGTTTTTTAACATATATCCACCAGTAACAAAGCGAAAACATATGGAATTACATTGCAATAACATTGTAACATGAACACATTAATGCCAGACCAGTAATGTCAATTCTGCATAAATATTTAAAAAATATAAAATATTTTCACAAATGGCTTTTTCTAGGCCAGGAGAGGTCACAACATTATTTGAGATTAATAAAAAAAAATTGAGGCTGGGATAATGATGAATCGGACGCTACATGGCGTTATCCCAGTCGCTAAACAGGATCGGCTTGATAAATGTGTAATTGCGTGCTGTGTCCGGCGTTCACCTGACGCTAGCTGTCTCTACCTGTCATTTACAAGGCACTACCTGATGCTATCCCTTCATGAATAAGGGCCTAAATAAAAGTTGGATTTGTAAATGACAAACCAGGATCTGCTGTGAATAGCAAGCAGTTCAAATATTTCACCATTTCCCAACATTTCCCTCACCAGAGCATCACAATAAAAGAGAACTAAATAAAAATAATATTTTTCAGTGAGTTTATGGACCTAATTTATGATGTGCGTCTGTTAGCAACTGTTTTGTGGCTATAGCGCCGGCATTCCCGTCTAATTTGGTGCTGTGCTGGGTACTGCATTGACGCTAGCAAGCATTGTGCCAAACGTTAATCAATTAGCTTTGATTGTTGCTATGAGGTATTGTCTTTCTCTCCAGCATATTTATGATTTTTTTCCTCCTTGAAATCTTTGGCACTGTATTTTTTCAGTGCTGGTTAGCATTTTGTCAATTCAGTTACAAGAAATCACTGCTGGAGACAAACTTTACAGTGCGTTTAGGCTGCGTTTTAGTTGTTGGTGTCCAAAGTACACATTGGTAAGAAAAAAAGCCATTTAAATCTATTTTTAATAGCACAAAAAACATTTTGGACCATCTAGGTCCTGCGTTTCAATTATTGACAAGTCACAATGCAAGTTCTGTACAACAAAATGTGTTTAATATTAATTATAAGCAATAAGCATTAAACACTCCAGTCCAGTTCTTCCCATTGTGCTCTACTATGGGATCTAACAGAGCGCATTGGCATTAGTGTTTTTTTCAGTTGTTAAGGGAGTTATTTAGGAAGAGATAGCACCAGGTAGTGTTTCATAGCGGCAAGTAGCGCCTCGTGAATGGCGACGCAAAACCACATTTAAGAAAGAGAATCTGGTGAGCGTCATGTAGCGTCACATGTATTACTAGAGGCAGTTCAGCGTATAGCAGCGGTGCTCTAGGTTCAGGTGCGCCATGTATTACCTTTCGCTCAGTGTCGCTCTCCCATACATTTCAATGGGGTTTCATTAGTTGTGTATAAATAGCGTGTTTGGCAATTACATTTTTTTTTTTTTGCTCAAATCATTGTGTGACCTCTCCTGGCTGCAAACAAACACTTTTATATATTTTTTGGACTTTTTATCTTTTTATGCAGAATTCTATTTACAGGTCTGGCACTAAAGTGTTATTGTCCTAGTGTTAAAACAATGTAATTCCTTGTGTTTTCGCTTTGTTACTGGTGTATATGTGTTAAAAAACAGACTTTAATCACACAGCGTCTGGCGCTCTATGCTACAGCGCCCAGCTTTACAGTGCCAACGCTGTGTGTGTAATTTTTTGTTAAATATGGTGTGAAGTGCTGAGTGCCGGACGCACTGAGCTGGTGCTACTTCTCGCTCGCTGCAGCATTATACTGTTGTTAGAGCGCCCAACACACATCACATTCATCAATGCCAGCCAGGTTACAGCGCCCAATACCTAAACGCTGCTATATAGACGCTCACCTGGTAATATGTGGCACTAGTAGTGGATCAGCCTCCATAGTGGCGCTGTGTGGTGCTGATGCTTCTTAAATAAGGCTCTATGACTTTGAAACACAACACTGATAACTAAATTCCTTGTAAAGTAGATATCTAGGACAATAATTTACATTATCCTAGAAAAAAATTGGTTCAGATATCTGACCTACCAAACAAATAAATGGTCCAGGGATCTGATCTAACTGCTCTCAGGGAGGGGGTCCATTCACTTCAGCCATAGGGCCTGATTTATCAAGCACTTCTGCCAGTCTTACTCCACATTCGTACAAATAAGAGGAGTGCAAACTATAATTTATACTTTTTTTCAGCATGCTGCTAAATCGCTAAGGTTTTATTAAATATGTTTCTTGCAGTGCAGCAACATGCACCAGTGCAGAAAAAATATGTTAAATTATATTTTGCATTACTCTAATTTGCACCAATGTGGCTTGATTGATAAAACAGGCCCAGGCTACAATCAGGGTCGGCCTTAGGATGGAAGCCGTCCTGTGCAAGACTTACAGGCTGGTGCCCCCTCCCCAACACATGTCTGCTCTTCCTCACTCCTGACCTACTGTGGGGTTGTGAAGAGGCAGCCAGTGGTGGGGGGTGGGGGGCAATGCAAAGAAGGGGGTGTATCAGGCATGATGCTAGGGGTGAGTGGACCAGAAGCAATTTTTGCATGCCAGCCCGCTTTAGAGTGGACCAAAACCTGAATTTGTCTGCTCTGAATTCTAAAAGACTCCAGGGCTGGATGATGTCCCACTGTGTGAACCAACCTGGTGCGTCAGTTTACTTACCTTGCAAGCGATCCCATGGTGCATGTACAGGCCACATCCCCGGGTTATGAGCTACCAGACTAAAGGGGGCCGGGGATGCCAGCTGCTCCCTGTTTTATTTGACGGGCTCTGTGAACAAGGTTCTATGCCTTGCAAAAATATATATAGCACAGGGGGCTGAATGGAGGAAAGCCTGTGCATGTGCCGTGGGATGGCTTGCATGGTGGGTATGCCAGCAATCCCAGGGGGTTTCACACAGTAGGGCATCCCACATTGATCTCCTTTAAAGGGTAGAACAGATTTGAGCATGACACCCCTTCCTTCTGACCCAACTAACAATGCACCCCCAGGAGCTCCAGTTGACGCCCCCCCTCCACAGTGAGAGAAGAGGTAGGGTGGGGAAGCAGCTAGCGGCTAACCAGTAAGCTGAATGGGCAGGCATTGGGGCAAACTAGCCAGCATTCAAATCATTGTATGACCTCTCCTGGCTGCAAACAAACACTTTTATGCATTTTTTTGACTTTTCATATTTTTATGCAGAATTGTATTTACAAGTCTGGCACTAAAGTGTCATTGTCACAGTGTTAAAACAATGTCATTCCGTGTGTTTTCACTTTGTTACCGGTGGATATGTGTTAAAAAACAGACTGTGATCACACAGCGTCTGGCACTCTATGCTAGAGCGCCCAGCTTAAAGTGGACCAACACCCAGGGGTGATCGGCCCGGAAATCTATAAGATTCCCGGGCCGATCACCTCCCACCCCGTGGGACATCCGAGATCGGGATGTCCCGCGGGGTGAAACCCCAAAAAGACCTTACCTGATCCGCCGCCTCTTCGGCCGCCGCCGCCTCCTGCGCGCCCCTCCAGACGTGCGCGCGCCCGCGCCGGCCCTCTGTGATTGGCCGGCGCGGGCGCGCGGGCGCCGAGAGTGACGCGCGGGAGGCGGCGGCGGAAGAGGCTTGTAAGTTCCTGTCCCCCGCCTAGATGTTGGCGGGGATTGGCTGCGGCGTTCACGTGGGAGCGGGGAGAGGTGAGTTTTTTGGGGTTTCTGGGGGATTTCACACAGCGACCAAAACCCAGGATAGTCAAAATCCTGGGTGTTGATCCACTTTAAGAGCGCGGACGCTGTGTGAGTGTAATTTTTTGTTAAAGTGGACTGAAGCCCAGCTACACTTACCTTAATCCCGGTCCAACGGCGCATGTGCGGGCCCGGGCCCTGGCCCTCTAGCAGGGCGCGTGCCCACGCCAGCCATTTGTGAATGTTAGAGGGACATTTTGTTCCCTGTTAGAGGGCAGCGCGAGATGCGGGCACCAGCGTGCTCGGAGACGCTGAGCCTAGACGTCGGGTTAGATGTCCGTAGCTCAGCAGCTTCAAGCACGCTGATTGGACGAGCGTCCACGCATGCGCCGTAGGACCGCGGTGAGGTGAGTTGAAGCTAGCGATCTGGGGGGTTTCACATAGCGGGAGAGTGGACCAAAACCCAGGAGAGTCAAAATCCTGGGTTTTGGTCCACTTTAAATATGGTGGGGAGCGCAGAGAGTCGGTCGCACTGAGCTGGCGCTACCTCTCGCTCGCTGCAGTGCTATACTGGTGTTAGAGCGCCCAACACACATGATATTCATCAATGCCGGCCAGGTTACTACAGCGACTGCAACGCTAGGTTACAGCGGCCGATACCCGCTTACAGTGCCTAATAGCGGTCGCTCTAAGAGCCACTATACAAACGCTCATCTGGCAATACCTGGCGTTAGTAGTGAATCAGCCTTCACGTTTCAGGAAAAAGTGCATTTTAGGTAAAACTGCATAGTAAATGCTAATTTAGGACTGGGTCAGGAGAATAGTTAAAGCACAAGTCTACTTGTTTATCAGCTTCATGTCTGGTATATGTTGTTCAATTAAGACTTTAGAATGTTACTGTTGAACAGATGCCCTTTAATTGGACGATCATATCATATTCTTTGAAGGGCTACATTGTCCCCATCATGAGATGCTGTTGGGCACTGGCACTGAAACGACTAATGCAAGAACAGGCAGATATTTTCCTGTCCGTCGTTGTCATGGAGATATCTGCAGTCTTTGGACAGGCTTACATCCATGCCCCCAATTCAGATCATTATCTTCAAAGCTCCAGTCCTAGCAAGCTTTTGCCCCCAGTGAGCTGCTGCTTTGTCGGAAAAATATTGACATTTATATATAAGACCTAGAACTTTTAAATATTACAGATAATGACATTCAATGAGAATGAGTGCAAATGTACAAGAGCTGGGGCAGCTCTCTATCGTTTAACCTTTGCTTTCATCATGGCCAATATACCTTTCTATCTCAGCCGACTCAACCAGTTTCTCTGAAGCTTATTTTGTAGACCATAATGTGTTAACAAATGCAAACAAAAAAAGGATACAGAAATTGAAGCAGTGCAGCAATAAAGACTTCCTCCCCATTTTATGTAAAGCTGAAGTTACACCTAAAAGTATTCATTTTATGTAGTTCCTATACAGGGCAAGTCATCAGGGCAGGAGAGCTAAGACTCCAGTATGGGGCCTTAGGGACCTAGCTGTTAAGAGGAGGCCCTAATTGCCACTCTGACCTAAGGCATGCAGGCTGCTACATTATTGCTGCTGGCATTGATGATAAATAAGGGTGGTTGCAGACTCTGTAAAGCTTATATTGTGTTTGGGCCCTTCATAACCTATAATGAGATAGCAGGGCCCCTAGTCTGATTTTTAGTTTCCTCTATGGCCTGAATAATAAGGTAAGCCTGGCTGCATTGGGGGGGGGGGGGGGGGGCAGTTGAGGCCCCAACCTTCACGTTATCGAGGGGCCCAGTCTCTCTACAGCCTATATTATGTCTTTGGCCCTCATAACATATAATGGGATGGCTCGGCCCCTAGCCTCTAGTGTTTCTGTTTCCTATATGGTCTGTCTAAACCAGGTAAGCCTGGATGCATTGGAGCCAGAGGCTCCATTTAAACTAGGGGCCAAGCCAACACACACTGGTTATGTGGGGGGGGGGGGGCGAACATTGCTGCTGTATGGGGCCGAAAAAAGAGATTAGGTTAGAGCACAGTAAAGAATATCAGCCTAAGAAACCAAACTTAGTCCCTATGATGGAATAGTTATCTACAGTAAATAGAGAGAACACTGTGTGCTCTACACAGGGAGCTCAAGCCTTGCTGTCTGTGTTCTAAGGAGGCCTAAAAAGTGACCAGAAAATGAAAGTTTTTTAAAACTTAGTAAAAGGGTCACATACGGGGAGGCCGATTCATCAATAGCGCCAGGTAGCGACAGATGAGCGACTGTAGCGTGATTTTTTCAGCGCCAGCCAGTATTCGCTGTGCTTGGCCGGCATTAGCTTGATGACAGCGACTCAGTCGGTGTGCGGTAATGTTGAATACGGGCTGGGGTGTCGCTGTTTCACAGGTCCAGCGTTGTATGTGAGCGCCTGACAACGAATGGCCAGAGCGAACGGCTAGCTTCATATTCATCAACAAATCACGCTCCGAATGTGCTGTCGCTGTCCATTCCTTGTTTAAACCCCAGAGCGCTGGCGGCGATGTGTATTAACTAGTTTTTAACCCCTAAACAACCATATTTTTTGAATGTAACATTATACATGTTTTTAGAATCATTTTGTAATATGAATACATTAATCTCAGACCTGTTAGATCAATTCTGCACATATTTTTTTTTTTTTTTTTTTTTTTTTGACTTAAAAATAAATCCTAACATTGCAGAAGTGGTCTCCGATTTTTTGACATAAAAAAAAAAAAAAAAAAAAAAATACCAATTATTTATGAATAATTATAGATTGCTCCATTGAAATGCATTGGACATCGCCAGGGAGCGACAGCTCATACCTGGCGCTGTGAGGGAATTTGCAGCGGCGCTGTTCGGTCCAGGCGGCTTCATGATGAATGCCGCGCTAGCCGTCGCTCTCGCCGGCGCTAGCCTCATTTTGCTTGATAAATGCGTCATTGTGACCGCCGCCGGGCGTACTTGAGTCAGTAGTCGCCGTTAGCTGCCGCTACCTGGCGCTCGTCAGACACTACCTGGTGCTATCGCTTGATGAATAAGGGCCTTAGTTCACTCTCATGCGTGGTTTTATAGCCACATTACTAACAGACAAGTCTAAATTGATCTGCTTGAGCAATCAAGTCTAAAAATTCCTGATGCTTGAGCTGTGAGTTGCAGATGGCGATTGTCCAGTTTGCTGTCCAGGAATCTGGAGCACTGATATAAACCTAGAATCATTCACAAGTGACTACTTCAAGGGTAACGCTTATTAAAGTGGGCCTATCACCCCTACGGCCGGCCTGAAATCTAAAAGATTCCAGGACCTGCCGCTAACCTACCCCCGGGGAAGCGGCAATCTTACCTGATCCCGATGGATCCCATGGCACGATCTCCACCAGTGCAGCACCCCTGGCTTCTCTGCAGCTGTGCACACTCCCCATTCAGATAGACCAAGCGTTCAGGGGCACTCACTCCACAGGGGAGCCAGGGATGCAGCCAAGGGCGCTCCTATGCCAGCAGGAAGTTCAAATCAGCGGCTTTATGTGGCCGATCTGGGGGTTTCACACGGGGGGATCCTACATTGGGATGCAGGAGTCGAACTCCTGGTGATTGGTCCACTTTAACTAAAAGTTTAGCATAGCACCGACATATACATACCTTCCAACTCTTCAGGGTGGAAAGAGGGCCAATTTTTTAATTAGGCCACACCCCCTCATTGAGGGGTGGATAGGCTGTAACAGTTACAACAATATACATACTATGAATAGGAGCATGAATCATTTATTGATGCAGATCTGAATGTAACCCCTCAAAGAGGGACAAATAAGAACAACGAGGGACAGGGGAACATAGACTCAATGAGGGACAGTCCCTCCAAATGAGGAACTGTTGGGAGGTATGCATATATATTTTCAACCTTATACACCACTTGCTCCTGCCCAAACTCATGTGGCCTTGATCATGGCAGGTCTGCCTCATTCTTTTGTTCTGGTATTCTGCTGTGTTCACCTTTCCCCTGGATGGAGTGTCTGGACTATAAAGTGAACTAAGACTCAGGATTTTGACTATCCTGGGTTTTGGTCTTTGCCCCCAGGGCACCCCGGTGCGGTATGCCCCATTGTGTAAAACCCTTGTCTAGGCTGAGTCTTGCCGAGTACAGCTGAGCCTGTCGGCGGCCGCATCCCTGCTGCCCTCTTGCATGGAGTGTGTCCGTGCTGGCCATTCACAAATGCCTGGCGCAGGTGCGTGTCCTGCTAAAGGTATAGCAGGGAGCGGGCGCTGCTCACGCATGTGCCGTTGGATTGGTGGAAGAAGGTGAGTTTACCGTGTGACCTCAGGGGTGTCACACAGCGCGGGCATTCCGAATCTGGAAAAGGAATCAAGCAGCCCTGGAATATTAGATAATATTATAGATTCAAGCAACAGCAGACCCTGGGGAGCCTTACCGGAATTCTTACCTCCCTCTCTTTCGTCTGCGGCAAGTGAATGGCTATGCATGGCCATGTACAGCAGAAAGATGCGTGCAATAACATGCGCCTCCAATGTGGGAAGTTGGGATTCCATTCAGCTTCTCCAGCCACACATTTATATAATGCAGATGCGCTGTTAGACCGAGGAGAAGTGAGTTTAATGGGTGAACAGTGGGGTTTTACACAGCAGGGCATCCAATGGGCATAGACCAGAACTCGGGATATTGAAAATCCTGGGTTTTGGTCCACTTTAAGGTGGACCTGGCATCAGCTGTGCCCTGGTTATATAAATCCATTAAAACGTGGCTAGTGCTATAGAAATGCAGCACACAGACTGTCTTTCAAGCTTGTAAAAGTGCAAATGTGGTAGTTACTTCAGCAGGAAATGAGGAGTGTGTATTTTGCCACATTTTCGGTCTTCCTAGGGTGATTCAAGTGAACAGGCATCACATTTCAGAGATGCCCAAGGAATGAGGGTTAAACTGGCTGCATGGCATAAACACAGTGGCCTCTTCAGTAGCAGTTGAAAAAAACGGTAGTAAAAGATTCACTTTAGGTGAAAAAAGCGAGGAAGACAATGAAAGTTAATGGGTTTTTTTTTTTACATCTAAGAAACGTAGTGAAACTTTAACTTCAACAGCGATATTCGCAGGCTTTTTCACCTAAAGAGAACTGTTTACTACCATGAACATTTTTTCAACACCAAGGTCTGTAGGACTAAACACATGTAAAAGTCTGGTTAAACCAGACCAACACCCTCACGACAAACAGTGCTCATGTGCACCTCTCCCCAGGGCAATATATAAATATCAATTTACATTTTTCTAACTCCTGCTGTGGTCAATTTTACAAACAAAATGGCGTCTCATGGAACTGCAGGCCACCTGCAAACAGATAGTGCTGCTGGGTTTCCTGTGCATTGTCAGTTGTGTCAGTTGAATCTAGACAGCAGCACAGCTGGGATAATGGGAAAGGAAGTTCCAAAATGGCCACTACCAGGAGAAAATCTGTGCAGCAGCGTTTTAGCTTCGAGTGGATGCAAGAGCAAATGTAAGTGCTGACAATGATTCAGTATCATGCAGATCGGGCAAGGGAGTTTTGGAAAGTTCGTTTGGAAGGAACTGTGTAAGGCTGTTGGTCCAGTTTAAGGCTGGAGAAAAAATAAAACAAAGAGCACTTACCTTCCAGGCTGCCACACCCGCTTTACTCGCTGTCATTGTACTGAATAGCGCTCAGCTCCAGGGATGGCAGGGACGAGATCACAGTTTCCGGTAAGTGCTGGCATCAGGCGAATCAGCTGCGCGGAACTATAGGTGGCCAAACAATAAAACATCTCATCTGATCACTGCACTTCTCCCCCTTATGATGGTGTGGGGGGCAGGTGTCAAGATGGCAGCTGTAGACTGCTGTATTGGGTGACAAGTTCCCAGTTTCATGTTTTAGAAAGAGCACCAGCATAGAGTGGGTGCTTCCATGAGGTCTGCAGCTTGCTCCTGCCGCATCCAGCCTATCCTAATGGCTGGGTGCGGGAGCTCACCTCCACAGTGAAGATGCCAGGGATGCAGCCTGCAAATGTGGCGTGGGACCCCCCCCAGAAAAATGAGTGTGTGCTGGGGTTCCCCACAGCTGAGTATGCCAAACTGTGATGCCCTAGGGGCAGTAAATCAGTGTTTTAAGGTTTCAGGAGTCAGTTGTAGAGGCATCAGCACACACATAGGAAAGGGTGAATTAGCGTGGCCAGCCTGAATGCAGTGCAGAGCACCAACAATTCTGTGCCTAAGGTCAAAGCACCCCTGACCTTATGGAAAGATCACCCATAAGCATGCAGTAAAGGGCACATGTGATCAATGATACAGGGAATAAGATGTTGGGTTTGCCCCTAAAGGGTGCCACATAGGACATCTACACTGGTGACAAAACTAGTTCCTGTCTTTTGAAATGCAGCTTCCATTGTCACCTTCCTGCTAAATGAGTCACACAACCATAATGAAAGCATCAAGCAGCTCCTGGAAGCAAGCTCAAGTGTCCCACTTTGGGATGCCCGAAAAGAAAAGTCCACTTTTGGGTTGTATTTATGAAAGAGTATATTTGTTGTGTGATCTAAGGTGACCCAAGGTACTTTGGCTGGGATGGTGGGGGTGTAGCAGTGTGGAGAGCTCTTTTATAGCCTATCACTAAGAGAGAAACACGAGCCTCAGAGTCGGTTTTTTTTGGCCGGGGGGAGGGGCTGGAGGTTGTGGAAGAAGAAATCCCCCTTCCTTTCAGTGACCACAGCAAAGACATAGCATGGCAATTCATTTTAAAGTTTGACTGGACCAAAACCCAGGTTTTTCACTTTTTCACCTAGGTCTTATCAGGGGCATCCTGATTTGGGATACCCGGGTCTGTGTATCCCCACGGATAGCCAGTAAAATTTACTCTTACGGCGTTCCCACAGTGCAGGCATGGGCGGGCAGCCAATCACACCATTCAGCTTCAGTTCACTGACGTCAGAGCAGCAAAGAAACTAAATGTCGAGAGCGCCTCCGCCTGCATCCCTGCTAGGCTTTTGCTGGGGTGTGCCCGCACTACTTATTCACAAATCCCCCCTTAAACGTGTAGCAGGGCCATGGCCCGTGCATGCACTGTGGGATCGGCGGCTAGGTGAGTTAATATGGCAATCACCAAGGGTTTACACAGCGGAGCATCCTAAATCACAATGCCCCAGGCAGAGGGAATCGGCTGCAAGACTCTAGGACCCCAGGTGAAACCCTTCCTTTCCATAAATCCAGATGCCCCACAGTGTAAAACCAACTGGCCAGTGCAGTTTCAAGCAGACCAAAATCTGGGATTGATCGCCACTTTCTTTCCTCATTCCACACGCCTACAACTCTATCGCCGCCTCCTGAGCGTCACATGGCCACTGATTGGCTGCTGGCAGGTGTGCACAGCCACAGGGAGGTGACATGCCACCAAATGCACAGTGATAAGCTCATTACCAAGCAGGGGAGGGACGGAAGGTAAGCGCTTGGCGATTTCGAGGGTGGGAGTCCAAAATCTGCAGGTCCCTTGGGAAGACTTTCACCCAGCCCTAGAGCCTGTTATGGCCCATTTCCACCAACAGATAAATCATCTGTTGCTGAGTGAGTGAACAATTGTGTGACTTGTGTGTGAGTGGATGTCTTGTGCTCAGACGTGGAAGATTTGTCAGCTAATTGTTAGAGCAACTGTTTTGTGAAATTGCTTGTGCTATGTGCTCACATGTGCGTGTCTGTGTCAGTGTGTGTGTATGTGCCTGTGTGTGTGTGTATGTGCCAGTGTGTGTGTGCCTGCGTATGTGTGTGTGTGTGCCTGTGGGTGTGTCTGCGTATGTGCCTGTGGGTGTGTCTGTGTATGTGTGCTTGTGTGTGTGTCTGTGAATGTGCCTATGTGTGTGTCTGTCTCTGTGTATGTGCCTGTGTGTGTCTGTGCCTGTCTGTGTGTGTGTCTGTGTATGTGCCTGTGTGTGTGTGTGTGTGTGTGTGTGTGTGTGTGCCAGTGTATGTGTGTGTGTGCCTGTGTGTGTGTCAGTGTGTGTGTGTGTGTGTGTGTGTGTGTGTGTGTGTGTGTGTCAGTGTATGTGTGTGTGCCAGTGTATGTGTCTGTGTACGCAGGGGGCATGTCTGGGGTGTTGTTTAAGTGCAAAAAATTTCTGTGTGTCTCTTTTTCTAGTTTTCAAAAGTTGGGAGTTATGTAAGTGTAGCCATTTCCTGTCCCCATCAGATTGAGCTCTGCTAGGAAAAGGTGAGTATAACTCTTATGCAGGGCTCATTGATGGTGTAAGGGGGGAGGTGAGTTTCCTGTCACCCGTCAGATGGAGCTCTGCTAGGAAAAGGTGAGTAAAACTCTAATGCAGGGTTCACTGATGGTGTGAGGGTGGGTCAGGTGAGTTTTCTGTTCCCCATCAGATAGAGCTCTGTTATGAAAAGGTAAGTATCTCTAATTCAGGGCTCACTAATGATGTAAGGGGGGGGGTGAGTTTCCTGCCCCCATCAGATGGAGCTCTGCTAGGAAAAGGTAAGTATCTCTAATGCAGGGCTCACTGAAGGCGTAAGGGGGGAGGTGAGGTGAGTTTCCTGTCACCTATCAGATGGAGCTCTTCCAGGAAAAGGTGAGTATCTCTCTAATGCAGGGTCACTGATGGTGTGAGGGGGAGGTGCAGTAGTTTCCTGTCCCTCATCAGATGGAGCTCTGCTAGGAAATGGTAAGTATCTCTAATGCAGGGCTCACTGAAGGCGTAAGGGGGAGGTGAGTTTCCTGTCACCCATCAGACGGAGCTCTTCTAGGAAAAGGTGAGTATCTCTATAATGCAGGGTCACTGATGGAGTGAGAGTGGCTGAAACTCCAGTGAGCTTTTCTTTTGCCACGTTTATTCATCAAGGGATAGCGGCAGGTAGTGCATCGTAGCGGCAGGCAGCGTCTGGTAAACGCTGGGCGCTATACGCAATACCACATTTATGAAAGCAATTCTGGTGAGCGACTCTAACAGCGCCATGTAGCATACAATTCATCATTACAGGTGGCTCAGCATATAGCGCCGGAGCTCTAGCGCCAGGTAAGACCTGTTGCTCTCCCATACATTTCAATGGACGTTCCTTTTCTTCTGTTTAAAGTTTTTTGTTTTTAATATTTTTTTTCCCCTCAAATAATTGTGTGACCTCTCCTGGTCTAGAAAGAGTCATTTTTGATTTTTTATATTTATATGCAGAATTATCATTACAGGTCTGGCATTAAAGTATTAATGTCACAATATTACACCAATGTAATTCCATGTGTTTTTGCTTTGTTACTGCTGGATGATATGTGTTCTAAAATATACATAATCACACAGCGTCTGCCGTTCTATGCTATAGCGACCAGATCCAGAGCGCCAACGCTGTGTGTGTTTTTTTTATGAATATGGTGTGAGTCGCTGAGAGTCGGTCGCTCTGAGCTGGCGCTACCTTCCACTCCCTGCAGCGTAATTCTGTTACAGCGACCTACATACATCTCATTCATCAATGATGGCCCGGGTTCTAGAGCGACTGAGGCGCTCTGTTATAGTACCCGATAGCCACTTACAGCGACTACTAGCGGTTGATCTAAGCGCCGCTGTACAGACGCTCATCTGCCGAAACCTGGCGTTAATAATGAATCAGCCTTCCATTTGTTTGTTAGCACTAGTCACTTTATTGGGTTATATTGCCCCCTCTTTACAGTATGTGTTAGAATCATTGTCCCTCTCCTTAGAATGATAGGGACTATAGAATATCATTAAACATTTTTTCTTTTTTTAACTTTTTTGTGCCGGCACAAAAATATTATTAGGGCCCCACTGTTAGTCTTTTGGGGGGCCCTCCGTTCAAC
Source organism: Gastrophryne carolinensis (assembly GCA_027917425.1). NCBI lineage: Eukaryota > Metazoa > Chordata > Amphibia > Anura > Microhylidae > Gastrophryne > Gastrophryne carolinensis. Next base: position 291,931,456 of record CM051234.1, read on the forward strand.
TATTATACTTATTATATTGATTATGGATTCAGTATATTATATGTATAAAGGGAGGGCCTTTATCTGTTAAATATGTCTGATGTGTTGTGTTTAGAGGTTTTGTGTATGTCTTGGTGTTATCTTTTTGAATAAACATTTAAAGTGGACCAACACCCAGGATTTTGACTATCCTGTGTGTTGGTCCACTTAGGTGGGGCACCCCGATCGGGGTGCCCCGCTGTCTGAAACCCCCCCCGATCGCCGCAAAAACTCACCTCTCCCCGCTCCCACGTGACCTCGTCCGGCCAATGACAGCGCTCAGAGCAACTCTGGTATGCGCGTCCAAAGCTGCTTGGACGCGCATACCAGAGCGCTGTCATTGGCTGCGTCTCTCGCTTCCCTCTAACAGGGAGCGCTCCTGCGCCGGCCATTCACAAAACGGCCGCGCGGGAGCGCGCCCTGCTAGAGGGAAGCGAGAGACGCGGCCGCGTCTCGCGCATGCGCCGTTGGATCGCCGGTAAGGTGAGGATTGTGGGCCTCCTGGGGGGTTCCTCCCCGCGGGACATCCCGATTTCGGATGCCCCGCGGGGAGGGATCTGATCGGTCCGGGAATCTTATAGATTTCCGGGCCGATCCCCCCTGGGTGTTGGTCCACTTTAAATTTATTTTTACATTGTTGTGGTGCTCCTTGTGTGAGGCAGGTGTGGCAATTGGTCCCCCTTCTTTTGTTGATGTATTTGAAGTCCAGAAAACGCTGGACTCCCTATGCCCAGTTTGTCACAATATGGGATGCCCCACTGTGTGAAACCAGCGGGAATCACTGTTATACTTACCTCACAAGCAATCCCATGATGCATGCATGATGTCAACTGCTTCCCAGTCTCTATGCCAGGCTCTTTGGGCAAAAGAGTTGTATTCCCTGCATTTATATATACAGCATAAAGGGCTAAAGCAGCTGCTCGGCACCCTTGACCATGGTGCACTGTGCGATGGCACCCCTGCGGAGTTACGCAGGTTGGTATAGACATTGACAGTTCTGCAGTCTCTAAACTGTTTTGCATACCTTTCAACTTTTTAGGGTAGGAAAGAGGGACACTTAAAAAAAAATAAATTAAGCCATGCACCCTTTTTGAGGGATGAATATGTGATACGTTGCAACAGTAAGAACAATATTAACACGTTGAATTGGCAAATGAATGAAAATGATGCAGGTAACGCCTCAAATAGGAACAAATGAAAACAAGGAGGGAACGAAGAATATGGACGCAAAAGAGGGACAGTTTTGTAGTAAGCTGCAGGTTTCCTTGTGTGGCGCTTAAACAAAAAGAAAAGCAGCCGTGGGGTCCTTTTAGCGGTGCCTGGCTGCTGAATGCAGGTGAGAGAAGCGGCAAGCTCCCCAGGCCCGCATGCCTCGTGTCACACAACACCGGAAACGGGCAACACACCATCAACTCCACAGCCTTACAAACAGCAAGCGTGGAACGCGCTCACCCTCTTCCCGTGATTGGCCAGCGCTGCTGTCAGTCAGTGTTGCTCTGCGCGCGATTGGCTAATTGTAGGTGAGCAGAAAGCGTTCGATCTAAGCTACGTAAACCTGTGTTTGTAGTCTGGGTGGGGAAAAAATAAGAAAAAGAAATAACCCCTGGCGATCCCATGCTCGCATAGCTATATCGGGGTAATGTGTGGGGGGCACACGGTAGCGCCCCGCGATGAGTTTGTATTGTTTACGTGTAACGTATTTGCTTATCAGGATACTTTGCTTGGGAATGGCGATTTTAGCGGCATCTGGGAAGCTGTGTGAAGTGCCGCCTGCTTGTGAACAAATGGCGCAGTGTAATGTGGTGACTGTGTGTGTGTAGCGCTGCTTGGCTGCCTGGCCGATCGGAGGCGGCGTGGTGAGGGTGGGGGAGGGGGACGCGGTATAGAGGGGGAGGTGTGCAGCTCTTTCTCTCGCTCTCTCCTTTTCCCTCCTCCCCCTCACTCCCTCTCTCGTTACATTGTAGCACTGGAACTAGTTACAGTTGCTGGTTCACAGACAAGAACACAGACATCTGCACCCCACCGTGGCCAGAGGGGGGCGAAGAGAGAGAAGAGGGGTCTGGAGGGGGTGGCCCGGGAGGGAGCCCCGAGAAGCGCCGCCATTGTTTTCCTCTGTGTGTGTGGACTAGCCGGGCTGCTGCTTCCTGTGAGGGGCCGGAGGGAGGCTGCGAGCTCCATGAAAGGCGCCTGGATGGTGGAGACTCTGCTGTGAACAGGTAAGCCGCAGATTAGCCGCTTTGTTTATCCCCCCTCACCTTCCATGGCCCCAATCTACTGCTGACAAGCCCTGGGTGCTGGCCCACAATCCGATTTACTCCCAACTATTTGTGTGGCCTTTCTGCACTAGGCCTCCCCCTACATAGGCAGCAACTGCCATCTCCCCCACTAACAATATTTATCACCACAATTTAGACTATTTTCCATTATGTTTGGTATGCATGTATGTGTGTTAAATTACTGGCTTGAGTTATAAAAGTTTACCTTTCAGTAGTTGAGTTGGTTTGGTGCCCTCCCCTTTTATTTTCACCTCTTGGTTTACAAAAGTAATGGCTGAAAGTTTAACCCCCCCCCCCCCCCCCCCCCAAAGTAGGGAGCCATTGGCGTTGTTCCTTTTTGTTCCTTTGATAAAAGCCGTGTATGGTGCGCTTGGTGTGGAAAGCCTTTGAGAGTGGCCCAGGCTGGGGTATGTTTTTGTATGGGGGCTTGTGCTGCCTGGGGAAGCATGGCAGGGGTGTAATGGTGGCTGAGAACCTTTTGTCCATAAGGAATTGGTTCTTCCTGAGTGAGTTTGGCAGGCTCAGTTTGTTGAAGGAGGGGAGGGATGAGAGGGAGGTGGTGTATGCGGAGAGGAGGGGGTGTCTTTCTCTGAGCTACAGAAACATCTGCTATGTGTTAAATGGGTAGGAGTGGGACTCAGCATTCATCACAGAAGGGGTAAAAAAAGCAACTTCTGTGAATGATTTAAAACCTTCAAACGCTGCGCAGATCCATTCACATCAGTTCCTGTCTCCCAAAGGAACTTACAATCTAATGTCCCAGTCAACAACAGGTAGAATACCCTTCGTGCAGGTACTGTCCAAAATTTGAGTCACACTCATGCAATAGGTTGTCACTAGCATATTCACCAATGCAAGTGTAGACGCTTGTGATAAGCACTGGTCTTGGTTTATAATGGAATCTTTTTGAGTTGACTTGTTTGGGTGTTTACATTACTTTTCCTGTTTCCACTGTGTTATATGCCAAAAAGGTCTTTGTTCGTCCTTGATGTATAGTACATGGCAAACTAAAAAGTAATCTTAAGTCTAGTTATGAACCTTAGACCATTCTTTCCCTGCTCATATCACCAGCTCTTAAGAACACTAGACCAGCATTTTTCTACTTATATCCCCAGTTCTTGAAAACCCTAGACCAGTGTTTTTTTTATTTTTACGCCCAGAAGCAGCAAGCAGGTACACACCAAGTTCCCCCCCCCCCCCCCAAGGAGATCAGTTACTACTGGTATCAAAATAAGTAGGTCACTACTTTCTGAATCAAGAATTAATATTTTACTGTTAATAATATACCAGACCTGTCACCCTACTTGCTGGTGCAGCCTTTAACATTGCGGAGTACCCCCTGGGGTACATGTACAACAGGTTGAGATACGGTGCCCTAGACCTCTGTTTCTCAACCTGCGGTGTACAAGGCAGTGTTCAGGGGCACACCAACCAGGGGGTGCCTTGACTAGTCTAATATATTAGTTTAACAATGAAACATCCCCCTTTGCTTTGAAAGTACTATGCAGCCTGTGGCCTACAGATTTGGCTACTTGTTTCAAACCTCTTGATGCTAGGGAGTACTTGTCGTAAACTACCTAGATTACTGTTTTTTTTCTGCCCTAGCTCTTATGAACCCTAGACTAGCCTTTCTCTTGATATGGGTTTCTAAAAGCTGGGGATATGGCACATATTGTACAGAATACCTGCCCCAAAGCAAAATCTTAATACTATTGAGAACTTCACTTCTGTTAGTCTTTGTTTTGGCTACTTATCACTTATCACTGGAAAGGGGTGGCCAGTAATGCCTGCCAAAAAGATGCTAAGTTCAGCTGTTAGATCAACCAGCAGTAGCATGCTGTTGCTGTGCAAGAAAAGTGCTAGGTAAGTACTGAACTGGATGAGGGGTTGGTCCGGGCCAGAAAATTCTGACCACAAAAATTTGTGCCAATTACATCCATTGTTTCACTTTTCAATATAAGCTGGTGCTTTGCCTTTAACGAATGGTCCTTGTCCAAAGCTAAAGCAGATAATTCATAAGAGTATTTTGATAAATTGTAATTCCAGCATCAGCCAAGCTTCTACCCCACCACTACATACCGGTATATAAACTGTTTGATTAGATTATCACGTGATACTGTAATGTCCTCTGATACAAAATGTATCCCAGGAAGTTAAGCATATACCACTGTGTTGTTTAGAGATAATAAACATTATCCATTGAATAAATATATTATTTTTAAATGTTTACAACTATGCAATGGTCAGCATCTAAAAAAAAAAAAAAAACATTTTAGTTTTATGGGGTTAGTTAGTTGCTTGCTTGAGCCAGGTTTTTGATATCTCTGCAGGATAGCAGGTGAATACCATATGCACCTTTTTGTCTTGTTCTAAGCAAGTAAATTCCCTGCTATGCCAATAAATGTTTTCTGTGATGATTCCCATATATAATTTGCAGGATGTTAAGCCATCATTAATGAGTTAATCAGGTCATGATATGCCTTACTGCAGTTATTGGAGCCCTATACAGCAACGAAGGTTTAATTTAAATTAGGAACCTAAACAAAAAAATGTCTAAATATTGGCCTCAATTTCAGTTATGAGAAAAGCGCATGAGTATGTCCGTTACTGAATCACCAGATGAAGTCAATGGCAGTTTTTACTACATGTAAAAAGTTCTCTACTTTTTTAGGGAATAAAAAAGTACCATTGACTTTCATTGTTTTCCTAGCTGGTGATTTAGCAACTGTGACAATCTCATGCTTTAATCTCGCAGGCTGGGCAGATATTTTTGAATACTGTTGGACCACATTGTAAATGGCAACCATACTAAGAGTAATTTTACTGAATTGGTTTTCTAAATGACGTCCCAACCGAAAACATATCTGAAATGCATCTATGGCAAAAGAAAATGCAGTAATATGCACCCAGTGCTGGGGGAGGGGGGTGGCAGATGTAGTACAGAGTGAAGCCAGAGCTTTTCCAAAGTGTGTACCCCCTTTAAATGAAAGCAGTCTAATCCAGCTGGCCCCAGTTTACCATAATAAGTAAAATATACTTACTTGCTCTACACTGGGGGTCCTTTTGCCAGTTCTATGTTCAAATATCTTCAGCATAACTGCAGATTGTATGACACATTAGAATTGATTGGGTGAGGAATGTCCCCCCCCCCCCCCCCCCCCCCCATCCCAGCAACAAGTTGTTGTGGCTATCAATATAGCAGCACATGGCCAGTATGGACAAAGCAAGTCTATTATAATTGATAATGGTCACTAGCAAATGTATCTTCTCAAAACATCCTTAGGGCAGCATACTCTTGAGACCTTATGGCTCCCCGAAGTGAATAAAGCTTTAACTCCTCCTCCCTGCCCCCAGTTGGTTATGTGTTTCCCCTCCCCCATCATACAAGGGCTGGTACAGAGGAGTTTGCGGCATGGCAACGGGTGTCATCAGTCACTGTGAGGCGAGAAAGGGCTGTGGTGGTTCCCTTCTGGGTACCCTCTTTCCAGCTGATACTCGTGTACATGTCACTTCCTTTTTTTTTAAGAAGTAATGGGGGAGGGTACGCTCAGAGGATCATCTTTTTGCTATAGAGGTTCAAGAAATGGGTGCAGTTTAGCACTCCCAATTATACTATTTAACTATTACTATTATTACTCTTTAACGTAGCTCATGGGAAGTGCTCCGATACCCCATTCCAGCCATGGCAGACTAGGCAGAGGGAATTTTACTAGTCTCTGCTCCTTTATCGACATCTATGAGAGATGGATCAACACAATCCAGATCCACCGGATACTCTGTCCTCTGCTCAGTCTGGGAGGAAGGGGTCCAGCTATGCTCCAGTAAGTCCCCTTTCTCTTTTCAGGCTAATTTAAAGCTACAGTATAATTTGATCCACACGGCTTCTCTCCCTCTTTCTTTTGTTGTTTTAGACCCAAGTCCCCCAAAACATCGGCCTTGGAAGTATCTAAGGCTAAATCTGGCTCCAAGGCTGAAAATAAGAGTAGGAGATGCCCGATGTGTGAAAATGTGAAAGTTGGCTGATTCCTATAAGAAGCCTCTGTCAGACATGAAGGATGCCTATTGGCAGGTCCCAATGAACCATTGTGCTCAAACTTTGCTATTAAAATAGGCAACCAAACGTTCCACTTTCAATTCCTGTCTTCTCTTTGGTCTGGTATCAGGTCCCAGGATCTTTACCAAGGTTCTAGCCGAACCTTTGGCATCTTTAAGGCAAATAGGGACTGTGATTTGGAATTATTTGGACGATCTCCTACTTTTTGCCCCAAACCAGGAGAAATTACTCCAGGTTCTGTGTGTAACTAAGGATTTTCTGCTTTAACTAGGTTGGGTTCTGAATTATGAAAAGTCCAGTCTAGTTTAGTCACAGGTCATGACGTGCCTAGGGTTTGAGATCAATGCGATCCTTCAGAATATTGTCTTGCCTTACCAAAAGATAGAGATCCTCAGAGAAGCCCTTCAATCTTTGTGCTCCAGTCAGATGACCCCGGTGTGTCAAGCTTTGAGGGTCTTGGGCTTTTTGACCTCAGCCTTCCTTACGGTAATGTTGGCTCAACTACATTCAAGGACTCTCCAGCTTTACATCCTGAGCACCTGGGACAAGTCTTGGGAATCCCTGGGAAGTTTGATAGAGATCTCCGGGTAAAGAACTTGCTGAAGTGGTGGCTGTGCAAAAACAAATTTGTCAGCGGTCTTGCTTGGAGAGATCCCAAAGAGGTGATTGTGACAAAGGACGCCTCCTCATGGGGTTTGTGGGAGGGGGGGATTCCATGTCCTTGACTGCACAGGGAAAGTGCTCCAGAAGGCTAAGTCAGTTGTCTTCAAACCTGAAAGAGTTGATAGTGGTAGGGGAAGCCTCGGTCGCCTTCTCAACCCAACCGAAGGGGCGTTCAGATTAGAACAGACAATACAACGTTCAACCAGATATGGCTCTGCTTCTGGCTCCTTGATGGCCAAAGAGACCTTGGTTCTCAACACTGCAAACACTGTCCATTCAGGAACCTTAGGAGCTTCTTGGGAGACCAAACCTGCTATCCCAGGGACCGATGTTTTTTAAAGATCCCTAGAGGGCGGCGTTTGTGGACCATGAACTCACCATGCTTCTACTCCCCCAGTAGGAAGTAGGTGACAAGGAAGATTTATTTTGAAAGTTTGGAAGACCCTTTGTCAGACTTCCCGGCTACAACCAAGGAAAAGGTAGACTTCTGGCAAGAAGTGAGGGCTGGGAAGAACTCCTGATGTGGGGGCGAAGCATGGAAATAAAGTTTATTAAGACAAAACGGAGTTCGTTAAAGTGGACCAACACCCAAGATTTTGACTATCCTGGGTTTTGGTCCACTTCGGTGGGGCTCCCCGATCGGGGGTGCCCCGCTGTGTGAAACCCCCCAGAAAGCCCCGAAAACTCACCTCTCCCCACTCCCACGTGACCGCTGCAGCCAATCCCTGCCGACTGACAAGCAGAGCGTGTCCGCCGCCGCCTCCCGCGTGTCCCTCTTACAGGGATCGCACCTGCGCCGGCCATTCACAAACGGCCGGCGTGGGAGTGCGCCCTGCTAGAGGGACGCGCGGGAGGTGGCGGACGCACATGCCCCGCTGGAACGTAGAAAAGGTAGGATTGTGGGCTTCCTTGGGGGGTTTCACGATTTCGGATGCCCCGCGGGGAGGGATCTGATCGGCTCGATCCCCCCTGGATGTTGGTCCATTTGAAAGACAAAACGGAGGGTTTAATAAAGTCCGATAACGAATACAAATTTCAGGGCTGGCCGCAGACAGGCAAAGTCTATTAAACAATCCGTGTTCAGAGGATGGCGGCAAACGGGCAAGGTCCAGTAAACAATCTGAGATCATAGGCTGGCAGCAAATGGGCAAAGTACAATAAACAATCCTAAGTTCTAACCGTGTAGTCCGCGCGAGGGTTAATCCAGTAGCTGATCGGGAAGCAGGCCAGGTCAATCCAGTATAAGAGAAGTTGCAGGAAACAGGATTCACAGCTTCCAGGAACTGAGCTGATAACACAGCAATGAATACAGGCCAGCTGTCCATTTAAATAGGGCTGTCAATTAGAGCAGGGAGGGATGTCAGAGTCTGTGAGGTCACTTCCTGTACGCAGGCCAAGGAAAACCCCGGAAGTTAAAAAACAAGCCCAAGAGCTTACGCTCTAGGCTTCGTGCAGTTGCAGTGAGGCAAACACCAGGTGGCGCTGTTGAGCAGTGCAATGGAGGCACCCAAGGCACTTCTGCGGCTGCGTACAGAGATCGGTGGAGCACGGCCAAGTCTCGTATAACAGCAAGAAAGGCGAGGAGACTAACACCTTTAAATAATGGAAGACCTGCCTCCAGCCTTCCTCCAGGAGAGGGGTTTATTTGGGTCTCAGCGTCAGTACTCTGGAGGTTCAACTGCTCTTTCAGTATTTTTGGATAAGAGATTATCATCGTCTTTATTGGTCTGATGTTTTATACTGTCAGTTAAGTGTTCTAGGCCAGTCCGTGTGAAACTAGCACCTCAATGGGATCTGTCTAGGGTCCTGACAGCCATGACTGCTATTACATTTGAACCAGTATCTGATTCATCTTTAAATTTATCACATGGAAGGTACTATTTTTAGTGGCAATTACCTCTGTTGGCAGGATAATGCTTGGATATCACCGATTCTGCTATCGCCTCTTTCTTCAGGTTTTCCAGTATTGCGTAGTTTAAGGGTGGACCCCTGCTACTTACCGAAGATCTCTTCAGGCTTTTATCAAACACAGAAGATTGTTTTTCCGTCAGTGGATAGTAAAGATTCGTCTGTGGATAAATCATTAGATGTCAGAGCATGTATTCTGGAATACCTTTGTCATATCAAAGATTGGAGAAGGGCAAATAGTTTTTCAATTTCATTATTAGCTCCTAGGAAGGGCCACCAGGCATCTAAAACAACCTCAGCCCATTAGATGAAGAGTGCAGGCAGTTTTGTACCAGAAAAATGTACACAAGTTTCTACATCTTGGGCAGAGCAAGCTGGGGCCTCTATTGAACGGATATGTAAAGCGCCACCTGGTCTTGAGCCAGGATGCTTGTTGGCCATTGCCGTTTGTACTTACTAACATTAGAGGATCAATGCTTTGGCAAGGAGTGTGCTTTGGGCAGTCTTCGCCACCCAGTAGAGGTATATCTTGCTTATCTCGTCAAGATTATGCTGCCGAAGGATGTTTTGAGAAACCGTTACATGGTAACTTCTTTTCTAACCATCTGAAAGGGCAGCATGCAGGATTCCCACACTCGGGCTATAGTTGGATGCTTTTTTTTTTTTTTTCATGCTTAATTACCAGTAGTGTTTTGGTGTCTGTATTTTTTGAGATCTCTAAAACAACTGGAGGCTGGAAGGAGGAGTTAAAGCTTTATTCTGCTGGTCATGCGCCCCTACCTAGGGGCAGAGCCATAAGGTCTCAAGAGTATGCTGCCCTTTTAGATGTTTAGAAAAGAAGTTACCAGGTATCTAATGTAAACCGGAAATTTAGCATCATTTAATAAAAAGCCCAAACCCCTAAACTATATCCCAGCATCTAAAATTAATATGAGGTTTAGTCGCTTACTATTTATTTCCACCGCTGGGCTGCAACTCTGTTCAGCATTCTAAGATACGTGCGCCGCCATCTTGCCTAAGAAGCATCACATACTGAGGGGTGGAAAGGGCAATGGGCGGGGTTTGCACAGACGGAGCAGAGCTGGGGTCAGAAAAGGGACAGCAATCCCAGAATGCACAGCGGCGTAGTCAGTAGACACTTCCTGTTTGCACACAGCCTGAGGCTCCATGAGCCGCCATCTTGGATGTTTAAAGGCTCAGAAAATGCAGTAGATGCAGGTAGGATTATTTTGTGGGCAATTAGTATGTACAGGGTGGGGAAAACATACAAGATAGGCTCTTATTCAGGGTGAGGGTCCAGTTTAAGTTTTATATTTTTTGGGGGTATAGGGGGCAACTATTTGTGTTTTCACAGACCACATAATGCAATTGCACTATCTATGGCTACCAGACAAAAGGGTAATTTAACACTATATATGTAGATTTTGCAGGTACATGTGTCCTATATATTATGCTATTGACATTTCTTTAAATCCAACTGTGGCAAGTATGTCATGCTTTGGCATTCTAAAATGGTGTATGTACTAACTGCCTTTTAAAATGTGAATATTTGTGGCTCTACTAGGTATTTAAGCTTGACTGATTCTGCCTTCAAGCTAGCCTTTTGCTGTACTTGGGCAATCCAAATGAGCTCCTTCCTTTTTATTTAGTTTTGTTAACAAAAAACATTTTGCTTTATTTTTCGAGGTTTTTTTTTTTTTTTTATAGCGGAACACTCCTTTTTCATTCTTATAAAGACCATTTGTTTTCTTGTTTACTGATGCCATGGGCATGTGGCCAGGGGTCGCAGATTGTTATGGCAGTAGTTAGATGCAGCTCTATAAATGAATAATATAGTTGCCATTTATTTAACTGTTCATCTTGAAAATGAAGAATCCATTTCAGCTTGTTGGAAGGCCAAGTGCAGTCATTGCAAGTCTAGGCATTTTTTTTTCTTTCCTCTCAGCTAAAAGTAATTTAAAGTGGACCAACACCCTGAGGTGATCGGCCCGGGAAGCTATAAGATTCCCGGGCCGATCACCTCACACACCGCGGGACATCCGAGATCGGGATGTCCCGCGGGGTGTAAACCCCCCAAAACCCCCGAAAAACCTTACCTCTCCAGCCGCTGCTTCCGCCGCCGCCTCACTCGCGCTCCTCTAGACGTGCCCGCGCCGGCCATCTCTGAATGGCCGGCGCGGGCGCGCACACGTTAAGAGTGACGCGCGGGAGGCGCCGACGGGCAAGCTGCTTGTACGTCGCTGTCAATCAGCTTGTCCGTCGGCGCCGATTGGACGGCGCGGCCACGTGGGAGCGGGGAGAGGTGAGTTTTGGGGGCTTTCTGGGGGGTTTCACACAGCGGGGCACCCCGATCGGGGAAGTGGACCAATACCCAGGATAGTCAAAATCCTGGGTGTTGGTCCACTTTAACGCAAAATCCTTCTAGAGTCAAGCCCCTTTCTTTCCACATGCAGCGGCAGGTGTGTGGACCTTGTAGCACTGCTAAGATCTGCAATTTAAGGCCTCGAGATGTGCAAATCTAGTTGCTGATTAAACCAGCTCAAGTCAGCATCTACACAAACCAGAAATATAAGCTTTGGTTGCTCAGACCCTTTAGAAGACAGAATGACTGTTCTAGGCCTAGCTTTTTGGTGATGTTATAAGAAATATGTAGGCTTGTATTTGGTTGTTGGGTTAGGGTGGTAATTGTGGCATTTGTCTTGGCACAGGAAAGTTAAGTCACTGAGTGAGGGATACACTAAGTGGTAAACTCATAAATGTGGCTATGTCTCAAGATCAAGCAGGCGCTACATTTTTACTTTGTAATGTTAAATAAGCCTCAGTATCCTGGGATGCTCTTAAAGTGGACCAACACCGAGAGGTGATCGGCCCGGAAATCTATAAGATTCCCGGGCCGATCACCTCCCACCCCGCGGGACATCCGAGATCGGGATGTCCCGCGGGGTGAAACCCCCCCAGACACCCCAAATCGCTTACCTGATCTTCGGCGGCGGCCGGCGCCGCCTCCCTCGCGCCCCTGTAGGCGTGCCCGCGCCGGCCGTCTGCGAATGGCCGGCGGGGGCGCGCGCCGAAAGTGACGCGAGGGAGGCGGCGGCAGCCGCTTGGACGTTCCTGATCCCCGCCTGGACGTTGGCGGGGATTGGACCTTCCAGTCACGTGGGAGCGGGGACAGGTAAGATTTTGGGGCTTTCTGGGGGGTTTCACACAGCGGGGCACCCCCGATCGGGGTGCCCCGCCGAAGTGGACCAAAACCCAGGATAGTCAAAATCCTGGGTGTTGGTCCACTTTAAAGTGGACCAAGGCTTTTCCCTGCCTGATCAGTTTACCGAGGGAATCACGATTTGGGATGCTGCCTGTGTAGAACTCCTGTTTCACCTTCAAACTTTACTTTTCCACCATTCCCCCACCACAAGCACAGGCTCCTGTCCAGTCAGCTCTATATGCACATTATTGCACAGAATATGGGTCTGTTTGGAACAGAGCTCTGGCATAGCAAAAGGGGGGCATCCGCATCCCCAGTCTCCCTCAGGGTTTGTGGCGCATTCCCAGCATCTAAATGGTTGGGCACGAGAGCCACGCATGCCCTTGGACTGGCTGAGAGTTAAACTGTATGCGGTGGAGTTTCACACAGCAAGCCAAAACGGGATGCCCCTGGGATATGTAATCTGCTGGCTCTGGAATATTTTAGACACCAGTTCTGGCCATAGGGGTGGTATTTCCACTTTAAACTTATATAAACTGACCCTTGAATCTGCTGCCACTAATCTTATTGGTGTTTGGTATAGTGTTGGATATGTAGGGTTTTATACAGTCTGTCTTGCAACAAAGGGATTTAGTTTCACTAAAATCTTTTATGTATCTTGATGCATAATTGACTTTCCTTACCCTTTATGCAGTGTAACTTTTTATACTCAAATAATGTAATGTATACATTTTTCGTTATTCAATTTTGGTTGCTCTGTGCGTTCATTTTAAGTGCAGTCTTAAGAACTCATGTATGTGAAAATTTACCATCAATTACAACCTAAACTGCACAAGTTGTAAAGAATCCATGGTTGATATTCTCTCACCTAGTCATTGTTTTTAATGTGTAGCAGGAGTATGGTGCAGTTTCTAATGCCAAAGCTGCTATAAACTTAAGTATTGTGCTGCTTTATTATGTTGTTGCACTAGGTCCCTAATGTAGCATAGCTTTCGAACTTAGGGCTCTGTTAGCACCTCTGCGCTTTCTCTGCGTTATTGTGATGCATTGCAACATGGTTACAATGCGAAGGAAGCATTGTATATTATTTTTGATGGGATAGTTCACATATATGCACTGCATTGTGCAACACATTAAAAAAAAGGGTTGCCTTTCAGCACAATGTTGTAACAACATAGGTGAATAGAAGTCTATGGCAGCACAACGCACATATAACGCAGTTTGCCTGTGTTGCCATAGACTTTACCATTTACTTATTATGCAAAAAAAGTTTTTCTTTTAAAAATGCAACGCAAACAAATTTCTAACGCATCCAAACTGCAGCATAAACAGAGCCTAAACCTCATGGTGCATTTTATAGATAGTCTATTTTTGAAAATTTTGAAACGTCTAAAACTTTTTGTGGGGTTTTTTTCTTTTTAGGAAAAACTATTTGTAAAACTGGACAGGAATGAATCCTCAGCAGAGAATGGAGGCTGTGGGCACTGACAAAGAACTAAGTGACCTTCTGGATTTTAGCATGGTAAGTAGTATTGGTTTATGCTGATTAAATTTGTATTTATAGGATTTGTCCCACTGAAGGAACCAATTTTCTTTATGCCTAAATGGTATAAAGATATTACTGAAAGGAAGAGGGCTGAACTGCTAAACTATTAAAGTAAACCAAAACCCAGGATTTTTGCTATCCTGGGTTTTGGTCCTTGCCCCCGGGGCAACCCCGATGCTGTTTAAAGCCCCCAGGTCGCTCGATATTACTCACCCTTTCCTGGTCCTACGACGAATGCGCAGCCCTCTTGTCCAATCGGCACGCTTGGATCTGCTCCTGCCTCTTCGTCTAATAGCTCGTCTTGGGCAAACTGATCCGAGCATGCTGGCGGCCTCATTCCCCCTGCCGGACATGCGCCATACTAAGGGGATAGTACGGATGCGGCTGCTCGCGCACACTCTGTTGGACTGGGAAAGAAGGTAAGTTTGCGAGCGACCTGGGGGGGGGGGGGTTCACAGAGAGGGGCATCCCAACTGAGGAAATCCAGCAGACCTGGATTTCAGGGGTGTGGGTTTGTCCACTTTAAACAAGCTCTGCCTGCAGTAGCTCAGGCTGGTTTGGATTGCAGCACACTTAAAAACATATTTATGTCCAAGTAGTTTTGCCCCTTTACTAGCATACCCTTCACCTCTTTTAAGCAAATATTCACTTTAACTCCTCTGATTTGCTGTCATCAACATGTTTTTTTTTTAAATAGATATTGGGGCAACAGGTTGTTTTGTGCCCAAATCTGAATATAAGGCTGCTTTTTTTGACAATTTATATTCTTAGTATACAGTATGTCCTGCTCCAAAGGTAATACTTACAATTGGGTTATCCTCCGCCAGATGGCGCTGTACTGCAGAGACATAGAAAACAGGCTCCTCCCGGCCCCTCAAATACCCGGGGACCTCCCACAAATCCCCAGAATTTCTCTGCAGTGCCACTGCGAAGGACAAGAATATTGTCTCTCTTCTCGCAGGTGAGCGGGGCTATTAGCCTGCGGCCCTGTAGGACTATTCCCACCCGTTCCACTAATTATGTGCCTCCCAGCCTTGGCTGCGCTGGTCAGGTGACGGTAGGCAGCACCATGAGTGCTTAAGGAGCGCTGCTCCACCGCAGTCCCCCACCAAAGGATAGGCAGTATAGGCTTATGGTGAGCCTCTATGGGATGCCCCTCCCGCACTATTGCCCCATACCCCGTATATTGGTGGGTCCTATATAGATGGGCCGCCGTCCTCCCTCATTCTCCCTGCAGTCTTCGGGGGGGGGGGCTGTACGCGTGTATACATTGTGTTTGTGTGCCTTTGACTTTATTTATGCTGTGTCAGCCGCCGCGCTGACTTTTTTTTTTTTTCTTTACTATTGTCATTACCGTCGGCGCCGCACGCTCTTTTTTTCATATTGTTCCTCGCTTGGCGGCAGCATTACCTCAGACGCTCTCGCGCCGTCATTGGCTGCTTGTCTGGTTGGCTTCGCGCTCTTTGGGGCGGGCGGGGCCTGGCTCTGGCGCACTCTGCATCATGGCTCGCACTGGACCGCCCCTTGAGGTATACCTACGCCATTTTGTCTGATTGTGGGCTCCTGTGTGACGGTCTCTACCTACCGTTTTTCGTAAGTGCCCTCGCGGGCGACTTTATTATCATGTTATATTGAATGTCTGCTTATGGCCCACTTTCATTGTGTCTTTCAGACGGGCGAATCCTTTGGCTTCTCCCGGCCCTCTGTTAATTTTAACTTGTGAGGCCTAGTGTAATTACTCCCACTTCCCTAGCGGGTTATTGGGGCATCCAGGGTTGCTTTATAGCATTAATCCCTACAGGCATATTGTGCCTTGTAATCACCATATGGAGGCATCTCAGGGTAATGTGACCGGGGTTCCTTCGGGACAAGCCCGGCTGTGTGTAGCTTGTGGGGTCTCGCCTATTAGCGGTGACAATGCACGGGTCTGTGTACTTTGCGCCCAGCAGGTGCTAGCGCTGCAATCTGGTCTTCCTGTGGCTGGGCCTACACCTAGTTTCACTTCACCTACTCCCCCAAGTCTGAGTCTCACTCCCCATGACTTGAATACAAGTGGGGACTCTCAGCCTGATGTGTCTGCTAGACTGGCTAGCGTCGAAGTTAATTGCTAATACCCTGGCGCGTAAGGTCACTGCAAAAAAGCGGCACTTAACACCTGATGTCACTCTTTTCCCTATGGAAACTGATGAGTTTTTGCATTTATGTGGCTATACCCCCTCGGACGAAGGGGAGCTGTTTTCCGATTCAGGGTCATCTGATGAGAGACCCAGGGGTCATGACGATTCTGGCTCTGACCTCTGGGCCCCGGATGATACTGACAGATTGCTGGCCCAGATTTTTGAGGTTCTGATAATCTCTTCCCCCTGCTGCGGCTCCTAGGCAAAAGGGTGAGCTTTTTCATACTGCTAGATCACGTTTGGAATTTCCCGAGCAAGCTCATTTCAATAATCTCGTGCTTAAGGAGTGGGAACGTCCCAGTAGACTTCCCGGTGTACCTAAAAGTTGGGTCAAAAAAGTATCCCCTTCCCGCTGATGGGGTTAAGTGCTGGTCATCCCCTCCCGAGGTGGATGCCCCTATTCTAGGGTTGTCTAACACCTCTGTCATGCACTCCCCTGACTCTACTACCCTGCGGGATGCTGAGGACCGACGCATTGACCAACTGGCGTCCCATGCCTTTGCTATTGTGGGGACGACGCTGCACCCGGGCTGTGCCTCGGCCATTACATCCGTGGCTCTTAGGTCCCTGATCAGGAGTGTCCTTGATAGTGCCCCTGATGATTTGCCTCTTGATGTGTTTAATGCACTATCTAGCTGTGATGTCTTTGTACATTTTGTCCTCTCTGCCTTGGATGACACCATTAGAATGTGTACCAGAACTTCTGCCCTCGGTTTGGCTGCGCCAGTGGGCTGCTGACAACGCTGCCAAAAAAGCCCTCACTGGTTTTCCCTTCAAAGGGCTACGCCTGTTTGGGGACCGTCTGGACCTTTTTGCTAAAGGAGGTAGGTTGCCCCAGCGCATGCGGCAGTCTCGGCCCTTTCGGGGTCAAGGTTCCTTTTCACCCCCCTACCGTGGTGCTAGACAAGGGAGGGGGGTTTCCTTCACTGGGGCCCGAGGAGACTCCTGGGGTAGGAGCAGAGGACGTGGTCGTCCTGGCTTCTCCTGGGGTTCTAAGCCCAAGTCCGCTCCCAAGCCCCCTCAGGCATGAAGGGGCGCCCTCACCCATCCGGGTGGGGGGATGGCTGCAGCACTTTGCTCACGTCTGGAGGCATCATGTCTCGGTGGACGCAGTGAAGCACTGGTCGTCTCCACCCGAGGCGGATGCTGTTTTGGGGTTATCCAGTTCCTCAGTCCTCCATTCTCCGGAGTGCACTACCCTCAAGGATGGTGAGGATAAACTCGTTGACCAGATGGCTTGTCATGGTTTTGCCAGTGTTGGATCGGCCTTGGGGCTGGTTTGTGCTTCTGCGCTTGTATTAGTAGCTGCCAGGTCAGTTGTTAGAGGATTGTTGACCTCTTCCGGGCTTGACCCGGTTAGTGGGGAATTTGCCGACCTTAAAGTGGACAGTCACCCTCCCGTGATCGGCCCGGGAATCTATAAGATTTCCGGGGCCGATCCCCTCCCTCCCCGCGGGACATCCGAGATCGGGATGTCCCGCGGGGTGAAACCCCCCCAAATCCCCTTACCTTGTCTTCCGCCGCCGCCTCCCTCGCGCCCCTCTAGACGTGCCCGCGCCGGCCGTCTGTGAATGGCCGGCGCGGGCGTCAAGAGTGACGCGTGGGAGGCGGCGGAGGAGCCGCTTGGCCGTGGCTGTCAAAAGTCTTGTCCGTCGGCGCGGGGAGAGGTGAGTTTTTCGGGGGGGGTTTCACACAGCGGGGCACCCCGATCGGGGGTGCCCCACCAAAGTGGACCAAGACCCAGGATAGTCAAAATCCTGGGTGTTGGTCCACTTTAAGCGCTGTGAGTTATTTTTGTCCTTCGTGCTGTCCGCCCTGGATGACACATTGGTGATGTGTAGCAGAGCTGCGGCCCTGCTTGTGGCTATCCGCTGGTCGGTTTGGTTACGCCAATGGGCGGCTGATTTTGTGTCCAAAAAGTCGCTCATGGCCCTTCCCTTTGTGGGATTGCGGCTCTTTGGAGAAAAATTGGATACGGTGGCAAAGGGAGGTAAGTTACCTCAGCGTAAGAAGCAGCGCCGTCCATTTCGGGGGGGGGGGGGGGGGCGGCTTCCTTCTCTGTCCTTTCATGGGGCTAGAGTTGGCAGGGGTTCGGCCTTCCCTTCGTTCATAGGTGATTCCTGGCCAAGGGGCAGGGGTCGGGCCCGTCCAGGACACAGTTGGGGCTCCAAGCCTAGAGCCGCTGCCAAGCCGGCTCAGCAATGAGAGGGCGCCCTCACCCTTGCGGGTGGGGGGACGGTTGCAACTCTTCTCCCAGGTCTGGGTCCAAGAGATCTCGGACAGGTGGATTCAGAAAGTGGTGTCTTCCGGTTACAAGCTGGAGTTCGAGTTCCGGCCCCCTCCCAGATTCTTCAGATGGGTGCCGTCAGATCCTCTGCCCGCCCAGGGGCTTCGGGTGGCAGTAGCAAGTCTCGTGGACATGGCTGTCATCTGTCCGGGGCCTGGGCTTCTATTCCAATTTGTTCACGGTGCCCAAGAAGGACGGTTCCGTTCGTCCCATTCTGGATCTGAAGTTGCTCAACAGGTTAGTCTGTCCCCGGAAGTTCCGTATGGAAACTCTGCGCTCAGCCATCCATTCACTTAGTCAGGGGGACTTCATGACGTCCATAGACATCAAGGATGCTTACCTGCATATTCCAATATTTCCAGCACACCAGAGATTCCGCAGGTTTGTCGTGGACACTCGACATTTTCAGTTTGTGGCTCTTCCGTTTGGCCTTACCTCGGCTCCAAGGGTTTTTACCAAGGTTTTGGCAGGAGTGAGGGCCATCCTCAGAGCCAGGGGTATCCGCATCGTGCCCTATCTGATCTTCTCATCATGGCGTCTTCTCTGTCAGGCGCAGCTGGATACCAGGACAGTGGTGTCCACTCTGGAGAGTTTCGGTTGGGTGATCAACTATCCCAAGTCCTGCCTCATTCCCTCCAGGGTGGTGGAGTTCCTGGGAATGTCTCTGGATACTTCTCAGGCCAGGGTGTTTCTCCCCCGAGCCAAGGTTCTTCTGATTCAGGAATTGACTCAGCATCTCGTGGGATCGATGGTGGCGTCGTTCGAGGCGGTTCCCTTTGCCCAGTTTCACACAAGGACGCTCCAGCTACATCTCTTGGTGGCCTGGGACGGGTCCCCGCTGTCATTGGATCAGTCCTTTCTGATGTCCCCCCGGGTGCGGCGTTCCCTTCGGTGGTGGCTAAAACAAGCTATCTGACGAAGGGCAGATCCTTTCTGACCCCTCGTTGGGAGGCGGTCGCCACGGATGCCAGCCTGTCGGGTTGGGGGGGATTTTGGAAGGATCTTCAGTTTCAGGGACTGTGGGGACCTCTGGAGGCTCACGATCCCATCAATGTTCTGGAGTTGAGAGACATCAGGCTGGTTCTGGCTCACTTGACTCATCAGTGGACGGCAGTCGCCTACATCAATCACCAGGGAGCAGGCGAGCCCTCAGGGAAGTGTCTTTGATCCTGGATTGGGCAGAGAGCAATGTCCCATGCATCTCGGCAGTGTACATTCCGGGAGTGGAGAACACGGAGGCGGACTGCTCAGGGGGTCATCTCGCCGGGGGGAATGGTCGCTTTGCCACCGGTGGGGGGGCTCCGGAGGTGGACCTCTTTGCCTCTCGTCACAATCACAAGCTTCCGGCATTTGTGTCTCTCTCGCTGGATCTACTGGCTCTGGCAGCGGATGCCATGTCTCTGAACTGGAGGGATCTGGGGTTTCTGTACCTGTTCCCTCCGTTTCCCATGGTGGGCAGAGTGGTGCGCAAGCTGGCACTTAAGGGCGCGTCAGCAATCCTGGTGGCTCCAAGGTGGCCAAGACAGGTTTGGTTCGCAGACGTGGTAAGGTTGGCAGAGGATCAGTTCGCTTTGCCCCTGCTGCTGGATCTGCTCACCCAGGGTCAACTACTTTACCCCAATTTACCAATGCTGGCTTTGACGGCGTGGCTGCTGAAACCTCCATCTTGAAGGAGGAAGGTCTTTCCGATGCTTTGATTCGGACTCTTGTTAGCGCTAGGAAGCGGTCTTCCTCTACCATCTACTATAGGACTTGGAGGTCTTATATTGATTGACTCGCCGGGGGAATGGTCGCTCTGCCTCAAGGTGTTTCGGTCGCTTTGCCACCGGTGGGGTTCTCCGGAGGTGGACCTCTTTGCCTCTCATCACAATCACAAGCTTCCGGCATTTGTGTCTCTCTCGTTGGATCCACTGGCTCTGGCAGTGGATGCCATGTCTCTGAACTGGAGGGATCTGGGGTTTCTGTACCTGTTCCCTCCGTTTCCCATGGTGGGCAGAGTGGTGCGCAAGCTGGCCCTAGAGGGCGCGTCAGCAATCCTGGTGGCTCCAAGGTGGCTAAGACAGGTTTGGTTCGCAGACGTGGTAAGGTTGGCGGAGGATCAGTTAGACCTGCCCCTTCTGCCGGATCTGCTCACTTAGGGGCCACTGCTCTACCCCAATTTACCAACGCTGGCCTTGACGGCGTGGTTGCTGAAACCTCCATCTTGAGGAAGGAAGGTCTTTCTGATGCTGTCATTCAGACTCTGGTTAGGGCTAGGAAGCAGTCTTCCTCTGCCATCTATTATAGGACTTGGAGGTCTTATATTGATTGGTGTGAGGCCAGGGCCTTGCCTTGCAGGGCGTTTTCTATCCCTAGGGTCTTGGAATTTCTGCAACATGGTCTGGACCAAGGTTTGCAGCTTAGTACGCTGAAGGGGCGTTTCTGCCCTGGCGGTTTTTCTTTCAAGTCTTTTGCTCTTCTCCACTGGTTAACACCTTTTTCCCGGGGGGTTACGCATGTGCGGCCTCCTAGGAAGCCTTTGCTCCCAGTTTGGGATTTGAATTTGGTTTTGTCTGCCTTGCAGGGTCCTCCTTTTGAACCTTTGCAGGATATTGCACTTTCTACGCTTACTCAGAAGGTTGTTTTTCTGGTTGCCATCACTTCTGCGTGTTTCGGAGTTGGCAGCCTTGTCTATTAAGGCTCCTTACTTTGAGAGGCATCAGGACAAGGTTGTTTTCCGCTTTAAGCCAGATTTCCTTCCTAAGGTGGTCTCTGCTTTTCATTTGAATCAGGATATTGTTCTTCCCTCCTTGTGTCCTAAGCCCAGCAATGACAAGGAGAGGGTTTTGCATTCTTTGGATGTGGTTCGCTGTGTGAAGTACTATTTGGTGGCTACTTCTCCTTTTCGTAGGACTGACGCCCTTTTTGTGGTGCCCTCTGGGCCTAGAAAGGGTTTGGCTCATGCCAAGTCTTCCATTAGTAAATGGATTCGCCAGGCCATTGTTGGGGCCTATTCTGCCAAGGGGAAGGTTCCCCCTTTTCGTGTTACTGCTCATTCTACTCGTACTGTTGGGGTGTCCTGGGCCTTCCAGCACCAGGCTTCTGTTGAGCAGGTTTGTAAGGCTGCTGCTTGGTCTTCGGTTCACACTTTTTCCAAGTTTTACAAGGTTGATGTTCGGGCCTCAGCGGATGCTGTTTTTGGCCGCAAAGTTCTGCAGGCTGCACTGGTTTAAGTTTGTGCCTTGTTGCCTTGTTTTTTGGCTCCCCGCCCTTTATTGACACTGCTATTGGATGTCCCAAGTGTAATGAATGTCTTGAAGCGGGGTGTGTGACATACTTAGAATAATACCATTTTGTGAATACTCACGTGTAAAATGGGTGTTATAAGTATGTCACACACCACGCTTCACCCTGCCCTTTTGTATTCTGGATCCTTTATATGGTGAACCTTTGTTAGTTGTAATTGGCTTTCCTGGTCCCTTGATCTTGCTGCTATCCTTATACTGGGTAATGAGTGGGAGGTCCCAGGTATTTATGGGCCGGGAGGGTCTTAGATTTTTTTGATATCATCTCTGCAAGATCGCCATCTACAGGTCAGTATACCCACATGTAATGAATGTCTTGAAGCGGGGTGTGTGACATACTTATAATACCCATTTTACAGGTGAGTATTCACAAAATGGTATTTTTGTGGTCCCTTCTGGTCCCAGGAAGGGTTTGGCTCCTGCCAAGTCTACTATTAGCAAATGGATCCGTCAGGCCGTGATTCAGGCCTACTCTGCTAAGGGGAAGGGTCCTCCCTTCCACCTTACTGCTCATTCTGCTCGTGCTATTGGTGCCTCTTGGGCTTTCCAGCACCAGGCTTCTGTTGAACAAGTTTGCAAGGCCCCTACTTGGTCTTCTATTCATACCTTTTCAAAGTTTTACAAGGTTGATGTTAGGGCCTCAGCTGATGCTGCTTTTGGCCGCAAGGTTCTGCAGGCTGCAGTGGTTTAAACTGTCTGCTTTTACCTTTTTGTTGGGGATCCCACCCTACTTTATGGACACTGCTATTGGATGTCCCAATTGTATTACCTTTGGAGCAGGACGTACTGTATACTAAGAATAATACAATTCTGTGATTACTCGCCTGTAGAATTGATATGAGTATACAGTACGTCCTGCTCCACCCCACCCTTGGTTTTGCATTATCTTGGATCCCCTGTATGTTGATTGTTATTGTTATTATAGTTACCAGTTTGGGTGGTTAAATTCTCCCGGCTTCTCGTTCACTGCTTTTCAATGCTGGGGATTTGTGGGAGGTCCCCGGGTATTTGAGGGGTCGGGAGGAGCCTGTTTTCTATGTCTCTGCAGTACAGCGCCATCTGGCGGAGGCGGAGGATAACCCAATTGTAAGTATTACCTTTGGAGCAGGACGTACTGTATACTCATAATATCAATTCTACAGGTGAGTAATTATAGAATTGCTTTCCTTTAAGAGAATGAAAAGATACAATTCTGTGAACACACACACTAGCCATTGCAGTGATGAATGTGTCACCTCAGTTTTTAACAGCGCTGCGGATGCCAAAACTGCAGCCTGGGCCTCAAGAATGGTGTGTATCGTAGTGGCCATCAAGCGTTCCTGGAAAATGGTCCCCTTTTTTGAAAACTTTTATGTGATTAAAGAACCTGATGTTGTGAGGTCATGCATTGCGTTTGCATGCAAACAGGTTTATGGTGTATTCTTGGATATGGGTGCCGTAACGTTTAATGCTCTCTTCAGTACAGAGAGCAGTTCAGTTAAGTTACACTATGTTTTTTAAAGGCCGTTAATATCTGGCGCTAGTTACTGGTGAGAACCTTTTCATTTTATTCTTGCTTGCGTGATAAATGTACTTATGGGTCATAATAGCCTGGATATAGTGTAGCAGTATCAACATTGAACAACATTGGATGAAATTTTGGAAACAAACTTGCCTCTGTTTTTACATCAAAGCAACCTTTGACATGTCCTGCACATTTTCTCACATCCTGGTTGACACCTTTTTGAAATGGGTGGAAATTGAGTAGGCAGTGCCATTCTTTAAGAGAACTACGCTTCTCACTTCCCTGCCAATTAATTACAAGTTACATGGGTTTTCCAGTGTTAACGATCAGAATAAGTTCTCCTCCTACACAAGTGAAAGGGAAATTGAATTCTCCACCTACCGCCTCCTTTTTGACAACTTTCTCACCTGTAGTAGGAAGCTTCTATTTACCCAATAGTGGGGGTTCTTGGTATGCTGTTTGGAGAGTGTTTATTTTGCATGCTTAATGAGGCCAATGGTGTTGGTGCGTGTAGTTGGTTGTATACAGAGTGAACTTTCCTTTTCTTTTAGCAAATGACCCCAAATTTGCTCTCTACATGATTAGACTCTCCGTGGCTATTAACCCACGGGTGATCGGCCCGGGAATCTATAAGATTCCCGGGCCGATCACCTCCCTCCCCGCGGGACATCCGAGATCGGGATGTCCCGCGGGGTGAAACCCCCCCAAACTCCTTACCGCCGCCGCCTCCCTCGCGCCCCTCTAGACGTGCCCGCGCCGGCCGTCTGTGAATGGCCGGCGCGGGCACGCGCGCGTCAAGAGGGACGCGCGGGAGGCGGCGGCGGAGGAGCGGCTTGTCCGTCGGCGCGGGGAGAGGTGGGGGGTTCGGGGGGGTTTCACACAGCGGGGCACCCCGATCGGGGGTGCCCCACCGAAGTGGACCAAGACCCAGGATAGTCAAAATCCTGGGTGTTGGTCCCCTTTAAGTTTTGCCTCAACAATGCATGTCTGATCTACTTTATTTGCGATAATTTTTTTAGCTGTGGTTTACAATATTTAATAATCTGGGAATATATATAGCATATCTTTATGTAGGACTTTACCTTTACTACTATGAGATCTATTTAAAGGAGCACTATTGCGAAAAATGAAAAATCCATATAAATGTGCTGGGAGGCGGGAGCAGAGGTCACTTATACACTCGGCATCAAGAGATTTGCAGCCAGGCTTCTGTGTGTTTTTTTTTTTTTTTTTTTTTTTTTTTTTTTGGAATAAAAAGTACATCGGGGTGACACGGTAACCCCTGATAAACTAAACCTGTCAACCTTGAATTTTATTCCTACCAGGAGAGGAAAACCACAAGCTTGGTGGAACTTTTTTTTTTCTGGTCTGGTGTATAACTGACCCCCTCCTCTCATTAGCTGAGGTGTTTAATTGGATTTTTAATATTACACAATTTCGCAAAAGTGCTATTTAAGCCTAGATTACTTACATTTTAGTTAACCATTTTTTCTAAGTATACAGCACGTCCTGCTCCAGAGATAATTCCTTAAGTTTGGGTTATACATCCACAGGCTCCTCCCGGCCCCCTTGTATTCCAGGGACCTCCCACAAATTCCCCAGTTCTTCTCTGCAGTCGGCGCTGCGAAGGCAAGAAGATGGCTCTCTACTCGCAGGTGAGCGGGGCTATTAGCCTGCGGCCCTGTAGGACTATTCCCACCCGTTCCTCTTCTTTTTTTTTTTTTTTTTTTTTTTCTGCCTCCCAGCTTTGGCTGCACTGGTCAGGTGACGGTAGGCAGCACCGCTGTCAGGTGCTTAAGGAGCGCTGCTCCGACCGCAATCCCCCCACCAAAGGGTAGGAAGTATAGGCCCATGGTGAGCCTTATGGGATGGCCCTCAGTGGGCTCCTGTTAGGTTGGCCGCTGCCCTCCCTCGCTCTCCCTGGTATTTTTTTTGGGGGGGTGTGTATTCTTCACTCCTTGGGATTGTATTCCATGGTATGCTTTGGCTTTGCGTTGCCGCGTGTGTTGGTTGCACTGGTTGCTCTTTTAAAAATGATGCCGCCGCCACGCGCGCTTGTACGGCGTCCACGGCGACTTTCTCAGGCACTGCTGCGCCATCATTGGCTGACATGGTCACGTGGGCGTCTTCGGGGGGGGGGGGCTGGCCTTGCGGATGGCGCGTTCCGCATCACTGTCTCCGCGGCCCGCCCCTCGAGGTATCTGCAGGCGCCATTTTGCTGCTTTCGTGCTGCGTGGCTGGCGTCTACCTACCGCGGCCCGTAAGTGCCCCTGCGGGATGGCTTATTTTTTATATATTAAGCATGCATACCGCTTACGAGACCTTTCTGTATGTCTTGCAGGCGGGTCAAACTTGTGGTTTCTACCGGCCTATCCCCTCTATTTAGTTTGCTATTAAAGGCCTATTCTGCCTTTTACCGCTCACTTTCCTAGCAGCTATTGGGGCATCCCGGGTGGCCTTATAGCGTAAATCCCTATTGCCCGGTGGTCCGCGATAATCGCAATATGGAGGCTTCTCAGGATAATGTGCTTGGGGTTCCTTCGGGACAAGCCCGGCTGTGTGTGGGGTGTCCCCTACAAGTGACGACAATGTGTGGGTTTGTGTACGCTGTGCCCAGCGGGCACTTGCGCTGCAATCTGGGTTACCTATGGCTGGGCCTGTGCCCCATGTGGCTTTGCCTACTCCCCCACGCTTACATCTGACTCCCAGTGAGGTGCATACCAGTGGGGAGTCTCAGCCCGATTTGTCTACCAGGGTGGCTAGTATTGAGAAGCTGATTTCTGGCTCTACGGCGCATAAGGCCTCTAAGAGGTGCCGCCCGGCGTTAACCTTTTTCCTATGGAGGCTGAGGAATTTTTTGACCTGGCCGGCTATACCCCCCTGGAAGAGGGGGGAATTGTTTTCTGATTCAGAATCATCTGATGAGCAGCCTAAGGGTTATGCTGATTCTGGCTCTGACCCATGGGCTCCAGATGATACTTACAGGCTTTTGGCTCGCATTTTTGATTTTTTCCATTTCTCCTCCTGCCGTGGCTCCTCGGCAGCAGGGGGAGTTGTTTCACACTGCTAAGCCACGTTTGGAGTTTCCTGAGCAAACTCACTTTAATAATGTGCTCAAAGAG
The DNA here is from genome assembly GCA_027917425.1 of Gastrophryne carolinensis. NCBI lineage: Eukaryota > Metazoa > Chordata > Amphibia > Anura > Microhylidae > Gastrophryne > Gastrophryne carolinensis. The sequence continues at coordinate 291,957,497 of CM051234.1, forward strand.
TGGGAGCGACACAGCAGGCTCCCTGGCATGCCTAAGAGTTGGGATAAGAGGTATCCCTTTCTGGCTGAAGTGGTTAAGCGTTGGTCGTCCCCTCCCGAAGTGGATGCACCAATTCTGGGGTTGTCCAACACTTCTGTCATGCATTCCCCTGATTCTACTACACTGAGGGATGGTGAGGACCGGCGCATTGATCAGCTGGCTTCCCATGCCTTTGTGGGATCCGCGCTGCGTCCGGTTTGTGCCTCTGCCATTACAGCTGTGGCTATTGGGACTATTTTAGATGGGGCTCCTGATGATGCAGCTAGTGCAGAGTATAGTGCCCTTATGTGTTGTGAGGAATTAGTTGCGTATGTCCTCTCTGCCTTGGATGATACCATTTTAATGTGTGCCAGGGCTTCTGCCTTGGCGGTGGCTATACGCCGCTCGGTTTGGCTGCGCCAGTGGGCAGCTGACAACGCTGCCAAGAAGGCTCTCACTGGGTTCCCCTTTAAAGTTCTGCGTCTATTTGAGGATCGCCTGGACCTGTTTGCTAAGGGAGGCAGGTTACCCCAGCGCAAGAGACAGTCTCGGCCCTTTCGGGGTTCAGGTTCCTTTCTTCCCTCCTACCGTGGGTCCAGAATAGGAAGGGGAGCGTCATTTGCAGGGGCCCGGGGAGATTTCTGGGGCAGGGGCAGAGGGTGTGGCCGCCCTGGCCCCTCCTAGGGTCCCAAGTCCTCCCCCAAGCCCTCTCAGGCATGAAGGGGCGCCCTCACCCATCCGAGTGGGGTGACCGCTTCGGCTCTTTGCTCACGCCTGGAGGTGTTATGTCTCAGACTGGTGGATTCAGGAGTTGGTGTCCTCCGGTTACAAGATAAGAGTTTGCTGTCTGGCCGCCCCCAAGATTCATCAGATCCTGGATGCCTCAAGACCCCCTGTCAGCCCAGGGCCTGTTGCTTGCTGTGCAGAATCTACTGGAGCTGGGGGTCATCTGCCAAGTGCCCTTAAGGGAAAGGGGCAAGGGCTATTATTCCAACCTTTTCACCGTTCCCAAAAGAGATGGGTCTGTCAGACCCATCCTGAACTTAAAGCTTCTCAACAAGTTTGTCAGATCCAGGCATTTTTGCATGGGACTCGGCGCTCAGCTGTAAGCTCACTACGCCCAGGGGACTTCATGACCTCTGTGGACATCAAGGATGCTTTCCTTCATATTCCAGTCTTTCCAGGTCATCAGATTCCTCAGGTTTGCTCTGGAGGATCAGCATTACCAGTTTGTGACATTGCCCTTCTGTCTTGCTTTGGCTCCCAGGGTATTCACCAAGGTGCTGACAGGCATTATGGCTCTGCTGAGAGCTCAGGGCATTCGCATTCTTCCCTATTTGGACAACATTCTTATCACTTCTCCGTCCTTCCAACAGGCAGAGCTGGATACTCGGCGGGTGGTGACCACACTGGAGTCATTCGGCTGGGTGATAAACCACTCCAAATCTTCCCTGTCTCCCTCTTTGGTGAAGCCATTTCTGGGCATGAATCTGGATACAGCTCGGGCCAGGATCTTTCTTCCTCAGCAGAAGGTGGACAATCTGCAAGTGCAAGCCGAGCTCCTTCTGTCCTGCCCTCATCCTTCCATCAGGCAGGGAATGCAGCTGGTGGGTCTGATGGTGTCCTGCTTCGAGGCGGTTCCTTATGCTCAGTTTCACATGAGGCCTCTGCAACTCCACCTCTTGTCTGTATGGGACAGGGACCCGGTGTCCCTGGATCAGGTTTTGGTTCTGTCCCCCTAGCCAGGCGGTCCCTCTCGTGGTGGCTGGACTCAAGGAACCTGTTGGTGGGCAGATCCTTTCTGGCCCCTTGCTGGGAGACAGTCACCACAGATGCCAGTCTGACAAGTTGGGGGGGGGGCGGGGCTTCTGGAGATCCCTAACATTCCAGGGGCAGTGGGGCCCTCAGGAGGCCCATACTCCTATCAACATTCTGGAGCTGAGGGCGATCAGGTTGGTTCTAGCCCACTTGACCCCGCACCTTTGGGGTCGGGCTGTTTAGGTACGCTCGGACAACCAGACGGCGGTTGCCTACATCAATCACTAGGGAGGGACCCGGAGCAAGGGGGCCCTCAAGGAAGTCTCTCTGATCCTGTCCTGGGCAGAGGACAATGTTCCCTGCATCTCACCTGTGTACGTTCCGGGGGTGGAGAATCTGGAGGCAGACTCTGAGCAGGGGGACTTCTCGCCTAGGGGAATGGTCCCTCAGCAACAGGGTGTTTCGCTCTGTGTCACCGTTGGGGTCAGCCAGATGTGGATCTGTTTGTGTCCCGTCACAATCACAAGCTTTCGGTCTGTGTCTCTGTCCCAGGACCCTCTGGCCTTAGCCATGGATGCTCTGACAATGCCCTGGCATTGCTTTCAGCTACTGTATGTCTTTCCCCGGTTTCCCCTGTTGGGCAGGGTTCTGCGAAAGATAGCTCATCAGGAAGGGGTGCCAGCAATCCTGGTGGCCCCCCGTTGGCCAAGAAGAGTGTGGTTCGCAGACATCGTGCAGCTGGCGGTAGATCAGTACGCCCTGCCCAAGGATCCAGACCTGCTCACTCAGGGGCGGCTACGCTACCCCAATTTACAAACGCTGGCTTTAACGGCCTGGCTGCTGAAACCTCCATCTTAATGGAAAAGGGGCCCGCCTGCTTCTGTTTTTAACACCATGATCAGGGCTAGGAAAAGGTCCTCTTCTTCCATCTACTATAGGGTTTGGCATACCTACATTGACTGGTGTGAGGCTAAATCTCTTTCCCGTCGTGTTTTCTATTCCTAGGATTCTGAATTTCTCCAACATGGTTTGGATCTGGGGCTTCAACTCAGCACTCTGAAGGGTCATGTGTCTGCCTTGGCTGTTTTCTTTCAGAGATCTTTTGCTCAGCATCATCTGGTCAAGACTTTTTTCCAGGGGGTTACTCATGTGCGCCCCCCACGTAAGCCTATGTTACCAGTCTGGGAATTGAGCTTGGTCTTATCTGCCCTGCAGGGGTCTCCCTTCGAGCCCTTGCAGGGGGCCCCCTTGTCCATTCTTACGCTTAAGGTAGTCTTTTTGGTGGCTAGCACTTCTGTTGGGCATGTTTCTGAGTTGGCGGTGCTTTCCATCAAGCCCCCTTACTTTGAGAGACACCAGGACAAGGTGGTGTTTCGCTTTAAACCAGATTTTCTGCCTAAGGTTGTGTCTGCTTTTCATCTCACAAGCTTTCGGTCTGTGTCTCTGTCCCAGGACCCTCTGGCCTTAGCCATGGATGCTCTGACAATGCCCTGGCATTGCTTTCAGCTACTGTATGTCTTTCCCCGGTTTCCCCTGTTGGGCAGGGTTCTGCGAAAGATAGCTCATCAGGAAGGGGTGCCAGCAATCCTGGTGGCCCCCCGTTGGCCAAGAAGAGTGTGGTTCGCAGACATCGTGCAGCTGGCGGTAGATCAGTACGCCCTGCCCAAGGATCCAGACCTGCTCACTCAGGGGCGGCTACGCTACCCCAATTTACAAACGCTGGCTTTAACGGCCTGGCTGCTGAAACCTCCATCTTAATGGAAAAGGGGCCCGCCTGCTTCTGTTTTTAACACCATGATCAGGGCTAGGAAAAGGTCCTCTTCTTCCATCTACTATAGGGTTTGGCATACCTACATTGACTGGTGTGAGGCTAAATCTCTTTCCCGTCGTGTTTTCTATTCCTAGGATTCTGAATTTCTCCAACATGGTTTGGATCTGGGGCTTCAACTCAGCACTCTGAAGGGTCATGTGTCTGCCTTGGCTGTTTTCTTTCAGAGATCTTTTGCTCAGCATCATCTGGTCAAGACTTTTTTCCAGGGGGTTACTCATGTGCGCCCCCCACGTAAGCCTATGTTACCAGTCTGGGAATTGAGCTTGGTCTTATCTGCCCTGCAGGGGTCTCCCTTCGAGCCCTTGCAGGGGGCCCCCTTGTCCATTCTTACGCTTAAGGTAGTCTTTTTGGTGGCTAGCACTTCTGTTGGGCATGTTTCTGAGTTGGCGGTGCTTTCCATCAAGCCCCCTTACTTTGAGAGACACCAGGACAAGGTGGTGTTTCGCTTTAAACCAGATTTTCTGCCTAAGGTTGTGTCTGCTTTTCATCTCAATCAGGACATTGTTCTGCCTTCTCTGTGCCCTAATCCTAGTAGCCCTAAGGAGAGGGCTCTACATTCCTTGGATGTGGTCAGGAACCTGAAGTTCTATTTGGTGGCTACTGAGCCCTTCAGGAAGACTGATGCTCTTTTTGTGGTCCCTTCTGGTCCTAAGAATGGTCTGGCTCCAGCTAAGTCTACCATCAGCAAGTGGATCTGTTAGGCTGTGATTCAGGCCTATTCTGCTAAAGGGAAGGATCCTCCCTTCTGCCTTACTGCTCATTCCACTTGTGCTATTGATGCCTCTTGGGCCTTTCAGCACCAGGCTTCTGTTGAACACGTTTGCAAGGCAGCTACTTGGTCTTCTTTTCATATTTTTTTCTAACTTTTACAAGGTTGATGTTAGGGCCTCAGCTGATGCTGCTTTTGGCCGCAAGTTGGCAAGTTCTGCAGGCGGCAGTGGTTTAATCTGCAAGTTGTTGCTTTTGGGGATCCCACCCTACCTTACGGACACTGCTATTGGATGTCCCAAACGTAAGGAATTATCTCTGGAGCAGGACGTGCTGTATACTTAGAATAATACAATTCTGTGATTACTCGCCTGTAGAATTGGTCTTATACGTATACAGCACGTCCTGCTCCACCCTGCCCTTGTTTTCATTATTCTTAGTGCCTCTGTATGGTGGTTATCATGGTTAAAATTGTTTGATTATGGTTGTTATTCTCCCGGCCTCTTGCTAACTGCTTGTCAATACTGGGGAATTTGTGGGAGGTCCCTGGAATATAAGGGGCCGGGAGGAGCCACTTTTTTGCTTTCTCTGCAGTCCAGCGCCATCTTGTGGATGTATAACCCAAACGTAAGGAATTATCTCTGGAGCAGGACAAACATGGCATGTGTTGTGGTAGTGACCACTCACCAGAACTGGAAGGGAGGTCACCTGCATTTCTGCGTGTTTAAGCCAGGCCCTGCTTGATGTTGGGCCATAAGAGTAACCACCTATATGAGAGTTTCTATAGTTTGCTAGCGACCCAGCTGGCTGCATGTGTAATGGATTACGTTATCTGGACTTGTTGGGCTGGAAACATTTCTGACCTGACCTTGTCGGCATGTATGTTCTAGATCTGTGGCTGAGTGTTGCTAGTTAACAAACAACTTTATAACCAGGTTGTTAGCATTGTTAAACCAAGGCCAACATTGTTGTTCATCTGTTTCTGCCCTCATAGAATTTAGTCTTGCTGTGGTCATAGTCTCTTCTCTGTCATATTCTATACAATTGTGAAGTGCTGCTATGTATGTTTACAATCTATGGTCTTACATTGGGGTGAGGGGGGGGGGGAGTTCCTGCATGCTAAAAAGCAACAGTGGGTGTGTGGGTTAGTGGACTTGTATATGTCTGATGCCATTTTGGAGGTTTCTCTGATGATGGCGAAGGGTGTGGGGAAAAAATGTTGTGGCTTAGAGCCAGTTGGTGGGGTACAATACGTATGTACCACAAATCATTCATTTCTTTTGAAATCTTTTGGATTATTTATTCACAGTAGAAGTAGATCAATTTGCCCAGGTTCTTAGAAGTCTTTACTGCAATACAATATTTGCCCTACAGTTCTTATTCTGAAGCCAGCAACTTTTACCTTACTACCACATTCAACCATGTTTTGTTGCTAGCACTTCTGAAAGCAGAATTCTGCAAATTGTGTAAATAACATGAGTTCTTTGATCTGATATGGTGAGTTTGTTGCATGTTTTTCACATACTATTTATTTTTTTTGTTTTCCAGATGTTCCCTTTGCCTGTGACTAATGGGAAGAGCAGACCAACAACACTGGCTAGTACTCAGTTTGGTGGTTCAGGTAAATGTTTTGTGATGCCAAAGTTGCCAAATAGACCAAATGTAGGTAACATAGGTAAAGATTTAAACAGAACCTGTGCCAACAATCTAGTGAAGGAGGAAAATTACAATAAAAGGGGAAAATGTAATAGTGATTTATATTACTCATATGTTTCAATATATTAAGGTAAGTTAATAATTAACTAAATAAAGAAATCGTGAAAGTACCCTCGCTCAGAAAAGCCTACCGTCAGTTGCTCTCAAATGACCAACAGCTCTCTATCTACATCAGGTGGAGCATAGCTCTGTAACCAGAGGGTCCAAACATTAAAAAATGAATCCATGGTATCCACTGTGATTTCTACCATTTTTTATGACAGGGTGGCATATAGTTCACCCTGTTTCTTAAACCGGACCTTCACCATGATTTAATGAAAATCCCAAACTCTTAAAAAACAATTCCTCAGCATCTAAAATTAATATATTTTACATGTTTAGTCACTAATTTATTATACTTTCCCCCACTGGGCTGCAACTCTGTTCGGGAATTTAGGATACGGGCGCCGCCATCTTGACTCAGAAGCATCACACTTACTGAGGAGAGGAGAGTGGGATAAGGTACAGGGGGGCGGGTTATAGCTGTGCTTTGCTCAGACAGAGCAGAGCTGGGGTCAGGGAAAGGTCAGCAGTCCCAGAATGCAGAGCAGCACAGTCACTTCCTGTTTGCAGGCACTTCCTGTTTGCAGGCTGCCTGCAAAAATGGCAGCTTCCATAAGCCGCCATCTTGGATGTTTAAAGGCTTATAAAATGCAGTAGATGCAGGTAGGATGATTTTTAATGTGAGCAATCTGTATGTACAGGGTGTGGGAAACATATAAGATAGACTCTTATTTAGAGTGAAGGTCCGCTTTAAATTCAGCTATCAGAAGGGCAACAGTCTTCCACAACTTGGCAAGTAAATACTTTCATAATTGTAAAAGTTAGTGGAAAAGTCATTTTGATGGCATATGTGCAATAAAAGGCTTCTAAATGTATATACTGCAAAAAAAAGTGTGTTTTATAAATTATTTCATTTATTTGTGGCATTTTATTAAGTTGTACCGGCTAAAGGAGTATGGGGTCATTGCCTGGCCACCATAAAGAGGCTACAAAACCCTTTTTAGTACATGCATTTACCATTGGCTAAAATACACTTCATGCTCTTTGTCCTCAGACGTTCGCATGGCCGTTCACTAAATATGTAGGCGTGTCTGCTAGTCTGAGACCTTTCCGTACCAGCACAGTAAAGGCTCAAGAAAGAGCCTTTTGAATGTCCGAAGACCAAGAGCAGCACACAGCCCTGCCATCTGCTGTGTAATTTATTTAATCTTTGTAAAGCACTACAGAATATTACGTCACTTCATAATCAAAGTATACATAAAATGTGAAAATTAGGATTATTTAGACAATAAAACACACCATTGTACAAGAATATATTATATATATTTACATGTATATGATAAAGTGGGCCAAAAGGTCTAAATACACTTCTAAGAATATGCTTTATGGGGTATCCTGGTTTGGTATGTCCCACAGTGTGTACCGCTATAGAAAAAGTTCCCGGGAGCCCACAGTGGTAAAATGCAGCCTTCAGCAGAGCTCTCTGCAGCGGTATTCCCACACTGTGGCTGGCAGACTTGATGGTATTGCAGCAATAGGGTGCAAAGTGGAGGGAACAATGGCACCGCTCTACATTGTGCTCTGCTATATTTAATCACCACTGGATCCTGGAGCTAAGTGAGATGTAGCATGGCTCAGATGGTTCCTGTTTTGCAAACCTCCACGCAGGCAACCTGGTAGCATTAATTAACCTTGGCATATGTGTTTACTTGCAAAACATATGGAATAGTTTTGTACACATAGTAAATATCGCCACTGATGTACACCCTTACTGTGTTTACTTCACTGGGGTGGTTTAGCTCTTTGCTGTTCCTATTCAAGCTTCCTTAGAATTGTACACCCACATCTTTCGTTTTTCCAGTAAAGAAATTACCAACATGTTGGAACTGATTTATATATATCCTTTTATACACTGAATTGAGGGGGTGGGGGCAAAACTGAGAAGGCCAACAGTCACTTTTACAGCTCACAACCCAAAAATTAACTATTGACTGCTGAAAACTATTTAGAGGGATAAAAGTTCTGTTAATACGAAATGTATTCCCTAGGCTGTAAGATGAGTGACCCAGCTGTTGCCATGGGGGTTCCTTGTTTTAATGCAGACTCACTTTGTCTTGAGCTGCAGTTTTGATGCACTGAGATTCTCTTGATAGCAGGCTCATAGTTGCCTGCTTTTCATGCTTGCACCACCATGTTTCAAAGCTGGGTTAAGCTTCTTTTGGCAGAATGCAAAATATATTTTTTTAATCCATAAAATTCAGTTTCAGTCATATCTCTCGATCATTATGGCAGTAGCCTTCTGCATGTGCTAAGGAGGGCAACGTTCTTTTTGAAGACATGTATTCCCCATAAGCTGAACAATATGTGCATCGAAATCTTGACAATGTTGTCAGTAGAGGGTTATGCAGCTGATAGGTTGTCGGATACTTTGTATCGGTTTCCCTCTGTGCTCTGCATTGCCTAAGTAATTGTGTGTTGACAAAAACCACCGTTAGACTTACAGGTAACGTTTTTTTCGGGAATCCTTCAGCGTGACCGACCACATGAAGCGTAATAAGCGGTGAAGCTGAAGGATGACTTGGATAAACCACCGTTAGACTTACCGGTAGCGTTTTTTCGGGAATCCTTCAGCTTGACCGCTTATTACTCTCCATGTGGTCAGTCAAGCTGAACGATGACTTGGATAAGTGGCATGTCCATTGAGGGTTCCCATGTTGGGGAGAGAGGTGCCTGTTAGACAAAGGGAGACCAGTTTCTGCAAATGATTTGGTCTGATCTACAACCTAAACACTTTAAAATATATTGTGCTTTACAATTGTTAATATCATTTCTAGTGTCTTTTATGCAAATGGTATTTTTTTTATTTGTTTTTTTTTTAACGGACACCCACTGAACTTGCACTTGCAGGAGCAATTCAGGGGATGCAGGTTGGCCACTGGTGGGTTTTGTTCTGCTTTAAAGTACACCTTTTACCATGAGGCCAGTTTTAAGTTTTATAAGGGTGGGCATTTAATTTCTTGTAAATATTATTGTTGGGATGGTATGGTCTTTAGTTATGTCAGCAATTCAGTTTGGCACTTTTTTTTTTTGCATATAATTGAACACAAACATTTGTCTGATCTAGAAATAGAAGTTTATGGCTTAACTACGAGTAACGGACTTGAATGTGACTCCATTCTTATGTCTTATGAACTGCTTCATTGTGCTATTTTACCTCAATGGGAAAGCTGCTGGCTATCGCACAGAGGCTCAGGCGTTTGGTCTTTCTCTCCATTTTGATTATAAAATGCAATTTATCACAGGGGGCTTGATGAATATTCATGACATGCAGAGATTAATATGCATAATTATGTAAATTAGGTAGCAATTAAGCTACTAAGTCTGCAGGGTGGCAGAAAACCCAGAAGTGTTGCTAGCACAAAGGACCTAGAAATCAGACCTCCCTTTTCTCTACCGTATCCTCTTCACCTGCAGAAGGGTCGTTCAGGACCTTTTCTGACCACAACCCTCAGTATGGGTGTCAAATGGCAAATATTGAAGTTTAAATGATTTGAAAGGCAATATGTAGTGTTGGAGCTTGAAAGCTTTCTTTATTAATACCCAGAATGGCGCATTAATAAAGAGAGCTTTACAAACAACGTATAAATAATAGCCAGGCTGGGGTACCCAAATGTGTTTATGTGCCTCCATCCTGAGCACTGGGATAAAAGTATAGACCAGTGCAAACAAGATGCTGCAGAGTTTAAAGCTATAGAGGCTGGTTTCACGCGATTCGCAGATGCAATCACACTTAACACAGTGATTGCAAGCATTAGCGCTCACTATCACAATTCAATACAAGGCAGTCGCAAGCGATAATGCCACAAAATTGCAGTATGCCAGGCTTGTGACCGGTTTGTGATCACCATACAATTGCCCAGCAGAATGTAATTTAAATGCTGGGTTTTTTCCTTTTTGGTTACCGTAAACCTCAATGTAGATGACCAAAAAAAGCAAGGGGGTATAGATTTAAAGTGGACCAACACCCACGGGTGATCGGCCCGGGAATCTATAAGATTCCCGGGCCGATCACCCCCCACCCCGCGGGACATCCGAGATCGGGATGTCCCGCGGGGTGAAACCCCCCCCAAACACCCCAACTCACCTACCTTATCTTCGGCGGCGGCCGGCCGCCGCCGCCTCCCTCGCGCCCCTGTAGGCGTGCGCGCCTCCGCGCCGGCCGTCTGCGAATGGCCGGCGCGGGGGCGCGCGCGTTCAAAGTGACGCGAGGGAGGCGGCGGCGGCCGCCGCTTAGACGTTCCTTGTACGTTGGCGCTGGGAGCGGGGAGAGGTGAGTTATTCGGGGGGTTAGGGGGGGTTTCACACAGCGGGGCACCCCGATCGGGGGTGCCCCACCGAAGTGGACCAAGACCCAGGATAGTCAAAATCCTGGGTGTTGGTCCACTTTAAGACACTTCCTGCTTTGCTCTGTGTATGCCACTTTTAGGGTTGTACTGTATAAAATGAACTAAACATTTTGGTCATTACACATGATCAGGTGAAAAATTAAAGATGTTTTTAGGCACCAGTTGTTGCATGGGTGGGTTGCGTGTAAACTGTCCATTGAGCATAGGCAAAAACCTAATTTCTTTAAGACCCCTGTGGTAAATGAAGAAAGGAGTGTGTGATCAGGGTTTTCTTGTTAGTTACTTGCACATTTTAATTGTAAGTCATAGAACCTTGTTGAGTCAGAATTATTTAGCCTGGTTTATAAATGTAATTTCTTTTTCTTTCTCTTGTTCTAAAAGGTATTGAAGAAAGGTCAGGATCTGGGACATGGGGCCCTGGCGATCACAATGGTTCTTCCTTTGACCAAGGAAGAGTAAGTACATTTTCCCCTTATCCTTGGTAGACTGAAAATGGGGGACAGGTCTGATAGCCTAGTTTTGGAGCAAAGGGATACTGTTTGGTTGCACCTATTATCCTTAATTCTGACTTTCTAAATGCAATTTCAGGCCTATAGCGATTATGGAGAACCCAGGGACCTACCATCTCATGAAGGAACTTTGTCAGCAACTTTTCTACCCTCTGGGCTTGTGGGTATGTGTTACCGCTTTATTTTAAACTGTGGGGAGAGACACCTCTGCCTTGCTAGCAGTACTTTTCCTGCTATAAACTTTCCATTTTAGGAGCTACAATACATATATTTGGAACTGTTTTGGGACAGGTGTGTACTAATACCGGAACTGGAGGACATCATTCTCCTGCTGCCTCTAGTGCACAGGAAGCACTGAATATTATGGATTTAAGAGGAACATAACCCAAGATTTTTGGGTATTCTTCTTGTCTGAGTCACCCTAATTGCATGTAAAGACACCTTATTCCCAAGGGGTATGTATAGGCGCTGCAAAAAAGTGAATGGATTGTACGACTCCCTCTGGGTTTCATACAAGGGGGCATCCCAATTGAAAGACCCTAGAGTCTTATAGAATCTGGGGGTGGGGTGGTGGTTCACTTTAAATGGTAATAAACTTCTTTTTTTTCCCTAATGTTTGTATTTTAAAGGACAACTGATCTGTTATTGGCAGATGGTTTATTTATAATAATGAACGTAACAAAATAAAAATTGTGCAATATATGCTGTGTGGAGCGAGCATAAATTGCACAGGAGAAAAACCTGATATTTTCTTACTAGCACAAAGTTTGAATAGGCTTGTAACAAAGGAATAATATTCTTTAACGTTATCCTTTTTCTATTATAGAAAACCATTTTGTATGAATTAATGGACTCTGTATGCTGTGCTCTTAATTTTAGGGAAGACTGACCGAGCGCCTTACTCTGCTTTTGGGCGTGATTCTGGAATGCCTGCAATTAATCAGGTATTGTGTATTAATGTGGAAGCAATGGATTGTTTATCTGTTTTGTTACCCACAGTGGAATTGCTGAAGGAGTGTGTGAAATATATGATCGAGATGATAGAAGCTGTACTTTTATCCATTATTGTATTCTTAATAATGATGGTGGTTAGCAGGTTAGGGACCCAACAGAAGATCTTTTTCTTTATCATGGTCTTGTTCTTACAGATCCAACCAAACACTCCTAAACATAAAGCACTAAAATATCCCCTACGTTTGAAGCCATGCATTTATTTTTTCATTTTGTTCTCAAGGTGCTCATGAATCGCAGGTGATTTTTCTTTTTTTTTTTTTTTTTATTATCTTGCAGTCTGGATTTATGGATCTGGGGGTAAATAACCCCAGTGCTCTTTCTCCCACCACGGGAAAGGGTGCTTCACAATACTATTCCTACTCAAACAATACGCGGCGACGTCCAGGGGATAGCAATCTTGGTAAGTAAATGTAAAATATAAATTCTTCTACTACTCTTCTCTCCCCCCCCCCCCCCCCCCCCCTCCCCAACTCCCTTTTCCTTCTTAATAGTTTGACTTTTATTTTTTTAAAGCAGATACTCAGCCGAAAAAAGTGCGCAAGGTACCTCCAGGACTTCCTTCTTCTGTAAGTTTGCAGTCATTTTAAATGCTCTAGCCTTGTTAATTTACAATGTTTTTTTCTCTATTCATGCGAATTTATCACATTGAGTTTCTTATAAATCCACATTATCTGTGCTGTGTGATCAGCCCCATCACTGCGTTGCACAACGCTTGTCACTCAAGCTCAGTGCACCCTTGGGAACCAGGGAGCTTTGCTTTTCCTGTGGGACCGTAAGTGTTGGGTCAGCAATGATTTTTCTCCAGATTACTGTTTTCCAGTTTAGCTAGTGTCTGGAGGAGGTGGATGCATAGCATGCTTTAATTTCTTATTTGCAAGAACACCCTACAGTCTGCACTGTTACAGCTGTTGGTGTCCAGCAATGCTCAGATTTGCTGCCACCCATTTTTGCCAGATAAAGTATCCTGATTAAAGCTTAGGTACCTAGAAGTAGTCCCCCTGATCCACATCACACAGAGTGTTTCCTGATACAGTTGGGGAAAAGTTTGCGATCATCGGGTCCATAAATGATATCGCGTGCCTCTGGGCTGGAGGTATTCTTTGCTTGTGCATGCCATCCGTACTTATCAGTGCCCTTCAGTTGGGACTTGACTCCTGTTCTCTATTGAGGCTACCAGAATTGGTTCTACTTTCCCAACAACATGTAGGCTTTGTAGCTCCAGGGAAACTACTTACATGGGATTCCTTGGTGTCCTTAGTTGTATATACCCTGAAAAATTCTTTAGCACTGAACAAAACCCACTGTGGCCTGGCCCCCCTGGGACGCCACAGAACTTTTTTGCTATTCTTAGTATACAGTGCGTCCTGCTCCAGATAGATTACTTACACTTGGGTTATCCACCGCCAGATGGCGCTGCACTGCAGAGACATGTAAAACAGGCTCCTCCCGGCCCCTCAAATACCCGGGGACCTCCTACAAATCCCCAGATTTCTCTGCAGTACTTACAGCGAAGACATGAAATTATCACTCTCTCGCAGGTGAGCGGGGCTATTAGCCTGCGGCCCTGTTGGACTATTCCCACCCGTCCTTCGTGTGATGTGCCTCCCAGCCTGGGCTGCGCTGGTCGGGTGAAGGTAGGCGGCACCATGCTTGCTCCAAAGGGTAGGCGTTATAGGCTGATGGTGAGCCTTTATGGGATGCCCCTCCCGCATTATTGTCCCATGCCCCGGTAGCGGTGGGCCCTGTACAAAGGGCCGCCATCCTCCCTCATTCTCCCTGTAGCCTTCGGGGGGGGAAGAAGGGGGGGGGTGGGTGTGCCTGTATCGTTATTCGTGCATATGGCCTTTTGTAATGCGTTTTTTTTTTTTTTAATTTTTTTTTTGGACTAGTATATGTGGGGTCAGCCGCCGCGCTGACTTGTCTTTTTACTATTGCAAATGCCGCCGCCGCGCACGCCTTTTCCTTCATTTGGATGTTCCGCGGCGGCGTTGCCTCAGACGCTTCTGCATCCTCATTGGATGCTTGTCGGTTGGACTTCGCTCTTCAGGGGGGCGGGGCCTGGCGCGCCCTGCGCCACGGCTCACTCTGGCCTTTCTTCTCATTGTGTCTTTCAGACGGGTGAATCCATTGGCTTCTCCCAGCCCGGTGTAAATGATAGTTGGGCCTTGTATAATTACTCCCACTTCCCTAGCGGGTCATTGGGGCATCCAGGGTTGCTTTATAGTGTCAATCCCTACTGGCATATTGTGCCTAATAATCACCATATGGAGGCATCTCAGGATAATGTGACCGGGGTCCCTTTTGGGACAAGACCGGCAGTGTATGGCGTGTGGACAACCTCATGCTGACGCTGACAAGGCATGGGTCTGCGTACCCTGTGCTGAGCAAGCGCTGGCTTTGCAATCTTGCCTGCCAGTGGCTGCACCTCGTTTCATTACTCCCCCCAGCTTAAATCTCTCTCCTGTTGAGTTGCATACTTGTGGGGATTCTCAGCCTGATGTGTCTTCTAGACTGCCTACTGCTGAACAGATTATTGCGAGGTCTTTAGCGCGTAAGGGCCCTGGTAAGAAGCGGCACTTGACGCCTAATGTTACTGTTTTCCCTATGAGATCTCAGGAGTTTATGAACCTGTGTGGCTATACCCCTTCTGATGGAGAGCTCTTTTCTGACTCGGGCTCATCTGATGAGAGACCAAGGGGTCATGACGATTCCGGCTCTGACCCCTGGGCCCCGGATGACACTGACAGATTATTGACCCAGATCTTTGAGGTTCTGTCTATCTCTCTCCATGGTGAGGCTCCCAGACAAAAAGGGGAGCGTTTTCATACAGCAACATCACGTTTGGAATTTCTAGAGCAGGCACATTTCCATACCCTTGTGCTCAAGATATGGGAGTGCCCCAGTAGACTTCCCAGGGTTCCAAGGGATTGGGATAGGAAGTATCCTTTTCCCCCTGAGGTGGTGAAATGTTGGTCATCCCATCCCCCCCCCCCCCCCCCCCCGAGGTGGATGTCCCGATCATAGGGCTATCTAACACCCCTGTCATGCATTCCCCTGATTCTACTACCCTGCGGGATGCTGAGGACCGGCGCATTGACCTGCTGGCCTCCCACGCCCGGGGTGCATGTGCGGGGACGGCGCTGCGTCCGGTCTGTGCCTCTGCCATTACTGCTGTGGCCACTAGAACCCTTATCAGAAAAATGCTTGATAGTGCCCCTGATGATCTCCCTTGTGAGGTGTTTAATGCACTCTCCAGTTGTTATGTTTTTGTAAATTTTGTCCTATTAGCATTGGATGACACCATCAGAATGTGTGCAAGAATATACGCCGCTTGGTCTGGCTGCAACAGTGGGGTGCTGACAATGTGGCAAAGAAAGCCCCTACTGGGCTTCCTTTTAAGGGGCTACTCCTGTTTGGGGCCCGTCTAGACCTGTTTGGTAAGAGAGGTAAGTTACCCCAGCGCAGACGGCTGTCTCGGCCCCTTCGGGGCCAGGGCCCCCCTTCTCCCCCTACCATGGTGTTAAACAGGAACCAGGGGTGTCCTTCGCGTGGGCTCGCGCAGATTCCTGTCCCAGGAGCAGAAGGCAACGTCCTGGCTCCTCCGGGGGGGCTAAGCCCAAATCCTCTCTCAAGTCCCCTCAAGCATGATGGGGCGCCCTCGCCCGTCAGGGTGAGGGGACGGCTGCGGCACCTTGCTCAAGTCTGGAGGCATCACGCCTCAGACCGGTGGATTCAGGAGGTAGTGTCCTCCAGCTACAAGATAGTTTGCTGTGCGGCCTCCCCCAAGATTATCAGGTCCCGGATACTCCTGGTCCCTGCCTCTGCTCAGGTGTTGGCGCAGGCCGTGCAAGGCCTGCTGGGTCTGGGGGTCATTTGCAGATTTCCCTTAACAGACAGAGGCAAGGGACTCTACACCAACCCTTTCACAGTTCCCAAAAAAGATGGGTCAGTCAGGCCCATTCTGGATTTACAGATCTTCAGCAAACTGTCAAGAACAGGCGTTTTTCGCATGGAAACTCTGCGCTCGGCATCAGCTCCTTGTGCCCCGGGCGTTTCATGACGTCTGTGGATATCAAAGATGCTTACTTTCACATTCCTGTGTTTTCAGGACACAAAGGTTCCTCAGATTCGTGTTGGAAGATCAACACTGCCAATTTGTGGCCTTGCCATCTGGCCTCTCTTCATCTCCCAGAGTGCTCACCAAGGTGCTGGAGGGGGTGATGTCTCTGAGGCCAAGGAGCGTCCGCGTGCTGCCCTACCTGGACGTCCTCATCACTACCCAGTCTCTACATCAGGCAAAGTTGGATACTCAGCTGGTGGTGTCCACTCTGGAGTAATTTGGATGGGTGATCAACCACCCCAAGTCCTCACTGTCCCCTTTCTTGGTAACTCCATTCCTAGGAATGAATCTGGATACAGTTCAGGCAAGAATCTTCCTTCCTCAGCAGAAGGTGGACAATCTGCTTGCACAGGCTCAGTCCTTCCTAGCTGTCCCCGTCCCTCCATCAGGCAGGGGATGCAGCTGGTGGGCCTGATGGTGGCGTGCTTCGAAGCGGTCCCTTATGCTCAGTCCCACTGGGGGCTTCTGCAACTTCTCCTATTGTCTGTATGGGACAAGGACCCAGCATCCCTGGACAGGGTCTGTGTGCATTCCCCCGTGGTAAGGAGGTCCCTCTTGTAGTGGATGGACTCAAGGAACCTGTTGGGGGGCAGATCCTTTCTTGCCCCTTCCTGGGAGGCGGTCACCACGGATGCCAGTCTGTCAGGTTGGGGGGGGGGGGGGGGGTTCTGGAAGTCCCTGCGGTTCCAGGGGAGGTGGGGCCCTTAGCTGTGAGCGATCAGGTTAGTTCTGGCTCGCTTAACTACTCATCTTCAGGGCCTGCCTGTTCAGGTGCGCTCGGTCAATCTGAAGGCAGTTGCCTACATAAATCATCAGGGAGGGACCCGGAGCAAGAGGCCCCTCCTGGAAGTGTCTCTGATCCTGACTTGGATGGAGGCCAATGTTCCCTGCATATCGGCAGTATACTTTCCGGGGAGGGGGGGGGGGTCCCTCTGCAACAGGGTGTTCCAATCTCTGTGTCACCGTTGGGGCCAAGCAGATGTGGCTCTGTTTACGTCCCGTCACAATCACAAGCTCCCGGCCTTTGTCTCCCTGTCCCAGGATCCTCTGGCCGTGACCACGGACGCTTTAGTAATGTCATGGAAGGACATTCAGTTTCTGTATGTCTTTCCTCCATTCCCCCTGCTGGGCAGGGTCCTGCGCAAGATTGCTCTGGAAGGGGTGCCAGTGATTCTGGTGGCCCCCAGGTGGCCAAGAAGAGTGTGGTTTGCAGACGTGGTGTAGATGGCAGTAGGTTCTGCCTGGAGTGCCAGATCTGCTCACTCAGGGCCCCTTACGCCATCCCAATTTACAAACTCTGGCTTGACGGCCTGGCTGCTGAAACCTCCATCTTGATGGAGAAAGGCTTGTCTGCCTCGGTGGTTGAGACCATGGTGAAGGCTAGGAAGAAAACTTCTTCTTCCATCTATTATAGGGTATGGCGTACCTACATTGACTGATGTGAGTCTAGGTCAATTCCCTGTCGGGTGTTCTCAGTTCCCAGGGTTCTGGAGTTTTTACAGCATGGGTTGGAGTCGGTTCTCCAACTCAGTACTTTGAAGGGTCAGGTTTCTGCCCTGTCTGTCTTCTTTCAGAAGTCTTTTGTTCAGCATTCCTTGGTTAAGATTTTTTCTTTCAGGGGGTTACTCGTGCTTCCCCCACGAAAACCTATGGTCCCTGTTTGGGATTTGAACTTGGTCTTGTCTGCCTTGCAGGGTGCTTCCTTTGAACCTATTCAGGATGCTGCTCTGGCTGTACTTACCCTCAAGGTTGTCTTTCTGGTGGCTATTACTTCGGTCAGGCGTGTGTCTGAGCTGGCGGCTCTGTCTATCCAGCTCCCATACCTTGAGAGATACCAGGATAAGGCGGTGTTCCGCTTTAAGCCAGATTTGCTTCCTAGGTGGTGTCTGCTTTTCATTTGTGTCAAGGTATTGTTCTTCCTTCATTGTGCCCTAATCCTAGCAATGCTAAGGAAAGGGTTTTGCATTCCTTGGATGTGGTCAGGTGTCTGAAGTATTACCTAATAGTGACTGCGTCCTTCTGGAAAACTGAAGCTTCTTTTGTGGTCCCTTCTGGTCCTAGGAAGGGTTTGGCTCCTGCCAAGTCTACTATCAGCAAATTGATCCGTCAGGCTGTGATTCAGGCCTATTCTGTTAAGGGGAAGAACCCTCCCTTCCGCCTTATTCATTCTGCTTGTGCTATTGGTGCCTCTTGGGCCTTCCAGCACCAGGCTTTCTGTTGAACAAGTCTGTGAGGCAGCTACTTGGTCTTCTGTTCATACCTTTTCAAAGTTTTTCAAGGTTGATGTTAAGGCCTCAGCTGTTGCTGTTTTTGGCCATAAGGTTTTGCAGGTGGCGGTGGTTTAAATTGTCTGCTGTTACCTTTTTTATTGGGGATCCCACCCTACTTTATGGACACTGCTATTGGATGTCCCAAGTGTAAGTAATCTATCTGGAGCAGGATGTACTTTATACTAAGAATAATACAATTCTGTGAAATACTCACCTGTAGAATTGATATTATAAGTATACAGTACGTCCTGCTCCACCCCACCCTGGTTTTTGCATTATTCTGGATCCCCTGTATGGTGATTGTTATATTTATAGTTACCAGTTTTTGGGTGGTTTAAATTCTCCCGTCTTCTTGTTCACTGCTTTTCAATGCTGGGGATTTGTGGGAGGTCCCCGGGTATTTGAGGGGCCAGAAGGAGCCTGTTTTACATGTCTCTGCAGTGCAGCGCCATCTGGCGGAGGATAACCCAAGTGTAAGTAATCTATCTGGAGCAGGATGTACTGTATACTTATAATACCAATTCTACAGGTGAGTATTTCACAGAATTGTATTTTTTGGCGCCCTTGGTGATGTAAACATCTGGCGGCCGTGAGCCCCAGCAATTGATAGGCTGGAGATATGCTGCACTGCGTATTGCCGTAGATTTGCATGCAAAGAAAACTGGTCACTGACCATTATGCACTTCCAAAATGTCAAAATCCTGGGTTTTGTTCCACTTTAAATATATTGGCCTACATCTTGTTGCTGCTTGTTTAGATTGGAAATTGATCTGGCTCACGTGTGTGTGTGTCTGTGTCTCTGTGTTTCTCTGGATTTGTGGTATGATTTGCTCTTTATGGTAGCTCAGTGCGATTAAAATAGAACCACAATGGCTTGCTGAGTCTCATGTGAATTATTCACTGGAACATGAGGAATAGCATACACAATTTTCTCACTCCTCAGTTGGGTGAAATTCCATGTTTTGTCCTTTTCATGTGCATTACTGTGTGCCCTGTTGCAACTATGAATCAGTTTTTTTTCCATATTAGAAAAGTAAACTCAAACCAGTCAAACAACCAAACAAGTGACAGTTAAGATAAATGCTACCTCATAAGATATATAAAGTAGAAGTCTAAAATGTAAATTGCTTGTGTGTAAAATGTGAAAAGCCTCTACAGGCAATTGCTCCTGGTCCAGATCTTCAGACCTTGCGATGTGCATTTATATGGGGGCCGTTCATGGTTTGCATTACAAAAAGGATAGGACGTTGCCCTGCCAGTGTCCTATGAATAGAGTTTGCAGCTTCATTAGCGGCAACAGAGAATGCATGCCAGACATTACCATTTGAGGCTGTATGCAATGGGATGCCAGGATCCAAATGCTAAAGCATAGCTTTTGATGAATAAATATGTTCTATATTGCCCTGTTTGTTTTGCAAATAGAAGAGTTTTAAATGTTTTACCTTTTGTTTGCCATGTTATCAGGGGTGGGGTCTGCTCTTATTCGAGTTGTTTTTTTAAACTTTAACGGCCTTGGTGGTCAAAGTAATAGTCCAGTCATTTAAAGTGGACTGTCACCCAGGGGTGATCGGCCCGGGAATCTATAAGATTCCCGGGCCGATCACCTCCCTCACCGCGGGACATCCGAGATCGGGATGTCCCGCGGTGAGGGACCCCCCCCCCCCCCAAAACCCCCGAAAAACGTACCTCATCGGCAGCGGCCGCCTCCCGCGCGCCCCTCTAGGCGTGCGCGCCCCCGCGCCGGCCGTTTGTCCGCCACTGTCACCCGCTTGTCCGTGGCTACGTGGGAGCGTGGTGAGGTGAGTTTTGGGGGCTTTCTGGGGGGTTTTACACAGCGGGGCACCCCTGACCGGGGTGCCCCCCTGAAGTGGACCAAAACCCAGGATAGTCAAAATCCTGGGTGTTGGTCCACTTTAAGAAAAACAAAAGACTTGCAAAGCCCTGGTACACAGCCCCCCCCCCCCCCCCCCCCATTGCAGTGAATGGCTTACCAGTGACTGACTGCATTCTGACAGGAAGTATGGCCGGACTACAACCAGGTGGCTGTGGGTCATAATACAGTTTTCTTGTATAGACCAGTGGTGAGCTAGTTCCTACAGGTTATATATTGAATAGTATGACCCTATGTATTAAGTATAATCCATGGATAGCCCAAGTACTGCAATGCAGTTCTTCCTAACTTTGAAGCGGACCAGTGGTGAGCTAGTTCCTACAGGTTATATATTGAATAGTATGACCCTATGTATTAAGTATAATCCATGGATAGCCCAAGTACTGCAATGCAGTTCTTCCTAACTTTGAAGTGGACCATTATCGGACCTAGTGTCTATAAGACACAAGGTCCAGTTAAATACCCACCCCTGGGGCATCCCAAATCTGTATACCCCACTGTTTAAAAACATTACACATGCACAGCAAATGGCTCTTATTGGACAAGGGCCTGTGCATGTGGCATTAACCCTTTCGCTGCCAGCCTACCTGCAGCATTTCCCACTCCCTGTTGCCAGACTGAGTTTCACTGTTTCGCGCTACACATGTTCAACTGTCATTTTTGAAAGGATTTCCAGGGATTTCCCAGGAAAATTATATATTGTTTTTTTCAACAGAGTCTGGGCTTTAACATGAAATGTCTTGTTTGTATTTTTTAGGTGTATTCTCAACATTTTTGGGTGAAATGTGTGAAAAAAATTAAAAAAAAAATATTTTTTTACAATTTGTAGAGTTTTTTTGTAATAAAAAATGTAAGTTTGTCAATAAAATCTTATTGCGTGAGAAACCCCAATTTCTCCCGGTTACAGCGATACCACATATGTATAGGTAGACACCCTTTCCTGCCCAGAAGCCTTTTATAGCTGCTGGATGACAAATGGTTAATTAAAAAAAAAGAATGACATAGGGTCCCCCTTCCCGGGGAGGGGGACCCCATTTTTTTTTGGATTTTTAAGGGTTAAAAACCCTTAAAAATCCAAAAAAAAAAATGACGTGGGGTCCCCCTTACCCAAAGTAACCAGCCCGGGACCAGCTATGGGGGCTTGTAGGCACAGAGTGGGGGGGCCAGCTTTGGTGGCCCCCCCACCCTGCAGCCTACGAGCCCACATAGCCTATGTGGGCCCGGGCTCTTCTGCCCCCCCCTGGCCTTTGGGGAGGCAGGTAATGGGGGTGCGGGGGTTAATGGCAAGCCACCCGCTAGGGCAGGTGACTTGCCACCCCCCCAGCCTTGTGAACTGGTATAAGGGGTCTCATGGACCCCTTACCAGCTCACAAAGGGTTAACTGTTAAAAAAACCACCACACAATAATAAAAAGTATTTTATTCAAAAAAAAAAAAATTTTTTTAACTGTACTTACCTTCGATTGCAAGCTCTTGTCCCTCGCCGCTCAGCTGACAGATGCCTGTGATCGGCATCCAGAGAAGGAGAAGGCAGGAGATCAGAGGATCTCCTGTCACCTCCTTCCAGGGCACCGATCACCGGCATCTGAGAAGCTGAGAAAGCTGAAGCCGGTGATCGGGACCGGGATGACGTCATAAGCCCCGCCCCCAAGGGGGCGGGGCTTAGAGGCAAGATGGCGGCCACCATCGTGAAGAAGAGAGGAGAGAGCCTCCCAGGCTCTCTCCTGAAGATCGGTAAGTCCTGGGGGGGGTTCGGAGGCCCCCCAGGTGAAGAGGAGGGACAGCGGGAGCCAGCGCACACACAGGTAAGTGAATGTCATTTTTATTTTTTATTTTTTTTTACAGTTAGCAGCTGCTGCTGCAGAAGCGGGGGGGGGGGGGGCGGCCTATTCCGGGGGCTCTCCTGGAGCCATCCGACCCCCCACGGGGGATCGGATGGCACCAAATTAAAGAGGAGACCCGGCCGGATCCAACAAGGGGTCAGGTGAGTATTTTTGATTTTTATTTTTTAAACTAGAAGCGAGGAAAGTCAAGCACGTAACACCTACGGGCTTGGCACTTAAGGCCCAGCCAAGCCAGCACGTAGGTGTTACGTGCTTGGCAACAAAAGGGTTAAACCAGGGAAAGGTGAGATTTTTTTTTGTGCGTTCTGGGCGGTTTCAGACAGCAGGACATCCCAATTTGGAATGTGCCTGGGGCCAAGAACAAATCCTGGGTTTTATTGTGCATCAATGTTGACTATCATCCAAGATGTGCGATGAGGCATTTTAGTTTCCATCTCCTGTCTCACTTCTTCCCCCATAAATATATATGGTAGACATGGCCATTGTCAAATTCTGCTGGTTGGGTGTCTGTTTTGCTGAATAAAATGTTTGACACGCTTTCGAGTATCTTTCGTCTGCCTTTAATGAGGGCATAGGGCTAATAACCCCCCCCCTTCCCCACCCTTTGGGGGGGGTGTGTGTGTGTGTGTTTTTTTTTTTTATTTATTTATTTTTTTGCTACTTGTCTGCTGGAGGCATTCAGCAGTTTTTCTGTTCAGTGAAAATCAAATTCACGTTTTTCCACAACACGAAGGCAGCATGCAATAAAGCCTCTTTATTTAAATCGGTTGTGCGATTTACATTTTGGTGTTCTAAAACAAAACAATTGTCTATCCTCTTGCATCTTTGATGCAGTTCGATTTACGGTTTAAAAATATGTATACGTTTTGCAGAGGATTGTACATGTTCAAACAAACGGTAGTAAAACAAAGTAATGCATCGAGCTTGCTGCTGGCTCACCACTCCCCTAATGCTTTACCACCCCCCTCACCCCACTTTCCCAGCCAGACAGAGAAAAGGAAATGACTTCACTCTTCTGGTGGGGGGAGGGGGTGTAAGCCCCCAGCCTTTTCCAACACTTACAAGGGGCTGAGCAAGGGAGGAGGAGTGTGTGATTTACTGCTTCCTGAGAACTGCTTTAACTGCTTCGTTGCTTGCCTGAGTTGTCTTCGTAAGGCCCGAAATGCTATAAACCCATGTGATACGTATAGTATTTAACAGGATTTAAAAGCCTGGTTATGCTCCAATTTTTTTGTATTGAAATCTTTTAAGCAAACAATTTATGGTACCCTCAAACACTGCCATGTTGTGTTATTCTATGCACAACCTAAATAACACTGACCAGATTAGTTTTTGACAGACCATTGTCTTGTTGTCGCTGTTGCAAATGTGTTTTTTAGTGATTTTATTTGTTTCATGTTACTGGCTCCTAAAATAGAGGTTAAACAAGGGGTTAACGGGTGTCTCTTAAATCTGATGCTGTAGTCTGGGACAAGTGCTGGAGATCTTTTGTGAGGGGGAGCAGAAATTCCACAATACTAATACTCCATACAAAGCTGGAAGATAAATAAATGCAACTAGGGATCTAGCATTTGGTGGTACTTTTTAACATGCAGGTTTGAACTCTTTAGCCTGTAACATGCATTTTTTTTTTTTTGTTAGCTCCTAGTTATAAGTCTTTCATCCATAGCTATATTATTCTGCCTTTGGAAATTATCTGTTTAGACTCCCCTATCGCTTAAAGATGTATGTTTTCTGCCCCCAGCTGCCCTGAGTGCTGGCATAGTGCCATGATAGAGCAGATGGTACTGGCGGTGGTCTGTCTTCTCCCTTTCCCTATAAACCCACTGAGAGGCTTTGTAGGATTGTAATATATTGTATTTTTTAAAGGAAAATAGATGTTTTCATATTACACCTTTTTATTTGAAAATATATTGTGCTTCTTTATTAGGGCACTTTTAAGCAATAACATAATTTAAAAAAAAAAGTGTGGCAATTATCATTCTGGTTTAGGTTGCTGTGATTTGTGTGGGTGTTTGTTTTGCTTATTTCAAAAATAAAGCTTCTCTAAATTGGTAGATTAGAGTTAAGTGCCAAGTATGAGTATGTATAGAAAAGTCAGTAGTGCATTTGCTACTTCCACCTCAAATATAGTCTACAATTTAACCGTCTTTTTTTTCTCCATCCTCCTCCTTAATCCTCATAAATACTATGGGCTTACATAGGTTTACCCTGCTAACTCAGGTGAAGAATATAGTGGAGACCGTGGAAGCTATGGCTCCAAGCCGCCAAATCCTCTTTACCCTGGAAGATTCTTCATGGCAGGTTGGTTTTTGAGTTCTGTTTAGTTTAAGCTGCATACATGTTAAGACAAACTCAGCAGAATTAATGTGTGGTATCAATGGCATTAATTTGAACTAACCTTTCTAGTTCAGGCCACAAATTGAAGCAGATAGAGACAATGGGAAAGTGTTTTTACATCTTCCCTTCCTTGCCACCATGTTAAATGTAATGGTAACCTTAAAGTGTATTGTCACTATCCCGGGTTTGGTCCTGGCAGCGTCCCAATTAGGGATGCCCCACTGTGGAAAACGTATTTATATTGTATGTTGCGGTGAGTCTGTTCATTCCCACCGCAGTGCTGTGGAAATGCTCCAATGCCAGGACAGTAGTGATGAACCAGGGGGTCATGGGTGGTTATAGCCTTTTCAGTGCAACGCACTGCAGATGAAGCGTAATACATGCACTTTACCTGTGATGCCCATGGGCTTTATAAGCTGTATTACAGGCCAAAAGTTGCATGCTGCATTCTGCAAACCACAGCACACTAATGTGAAAGGGTCCAGTTGTTTTTAAAGAACCACGTTTTCTTGCCGTTTGTGACATGTCATATTTCTACGTCAACGCTACCAACTAGGTGTGAAACCGCCACAATACCCCACATCCATGAGTGGCGAAAAATATTATTTTGAATTTTAGTTTTACATTGGCGCAATCTTGTGGCATTGCAATAAACTGTTACTAATACATTAGAGTAGTGCAAAGTGCATGTACTGCCCTACTGAACAGAAACTCTCGCAGGTGAGCGGGGCTATCAAAGCCTGCGGCCCTGTTGGACTATTCCCACCCGTCCTTCGTGTGATGTGCCTCCCAGCCTGGGCTGCGCTGGTCGGGTGAAGGTAGGCAGCGCCATGCTCCACCGCAGTCCCCCACCAAAGGGTAGGCGGTTTAGGCTGATGGTGAGCCTCTAGGGGATGCCCCTCCCGCACTATTGCCCCATGCCTTGTGTAGTGGTGGGCCCTGTACAAAGGGTCTCCACCCTCCCTCGTTCCCCTCGTAGCTCGCGGGAAAAGAAAGGGGGGTGGGTGTGTGTGGGTCTCAGTGTATGGTGTTTACACGCTTATGGCCTTAGTATTGTCCTTTGACTGGTATTCCTGGTGTCAGATCCGCGCTGTTGCGTTTTTATTGTGTATCTGTCGCCGCCGCGCGCACCTCTTCCTTTACTGGATGTGCTGCGCTGGGCGGCGGCGGCGCCTCAGACGCTGCGGCGTCTTCATTGGCAAATCATTTTTCTAAGTGTGCCATACACTTCGCTCCTCATGACAACGTTGAAACTATCTCAGAGCTTCGCGCTCTTTGGGGGGGCGGGGACCTGGTTTGGTGCGCTCCGCGTCAAAGCCCGCTCTGGCCCGCCCTTCGAGGTTCGCTTGGCGCCATTTTGATGCTGGTCGCACGCACGCGTGGTAGCGGTCCTCCTCCCTTGGTCTGTAAGTGCCCTCGCGGGCGATTTTTCATGATCCTTGATTACTGCGCATGGTTCTGACACACTTTATTCCCTTTATGTCACATTGGCTTCTCCCGGCCCAGTGTAATTTATAGCGGGCCTTGTAAATCTACTCCCACTTTCCTAGCGGGCTTTGGGGCATCCAGGGTGGCCTATTGCGTAAATCCCTGCTGGCATATTGTGTCTAAATAATCACCATATGGAGGCATCTCAGAATTATGTGACTGGGGTCCCTCTGGTACAAGACCGGCTGTGTATAGCGTGTGGACAAACCCACGCTGATGCGGACAGGACACGGGTCTGCGGACCCTGTGCCGAGCAAGCACTGGCCCTGCAATCGGGCTTGCCAGTGGCTGCACCTCGCTTCAATTCACCTATTTTCCCATGCTTAAATCTCACTCCTGCCGAGTCGCATACAAGTGGGGAATTGCGGCCTGCTGGGCCTTCCAGACTGCCTACAGCTGAACAGATTGTTGCGAGGTTGTCAGAGCGCATGGGCCCTGGTAAGAAGCGGCACTTGTCGCCTCATGTTTCTGTATTTTCTATGAGAACCGAGGAGTTGACTACTCCATGTGACTATACCCCTTCTGATGAAGGGGAGTTGTTCTCTGATTCAGGCTCATCTGATGAGGCCGAGGAGTCATGATGGTTCTGGCCCTGAATACTGGGGCCAGTGTGACACTGTTGATTAAGGTCTTTAAGGTACTGTCTATCTCTCTCCCTGGTGAGGTCCCCAAGCCTAGAGGGGAGCGTTTCCACACTGCGGCAGCACGCTTGGAATTTCTAGAGCAGGCTCATTTCCACGCTCTTGTGCTCAAGGAATGGGAATGCCCCAGTAAACTTCCAGGGGTTCCAGGGGACTGGGATAGGAAATACCCTTTCCCCCCTGAGGTGGTTAATTGTTGGTCATCACCCCCCGTGGTGGATGCGCCGATCATAGGGGTTCCTGACCCCCCCCCCCCCTTTATTACAGCCCCTGCTTATAGTACCCTTAGGGATGCAGAGGACCTGTGCATTGATCTGTTGGCCTCCCACGCCTTTTCTTGTGCAGGGACGGCGCTGCGCCCGGTCTGTGCCGCGGCTATTACTGCAGTGGCCACTAGAACCCTCATCAGAAAGATGCTTGATCATCACCCTGAGGATCTCCCCTGGGAGGTGTTTAATGCACTCTCCAGTTGTGATGTATTTGTAAAATTTATTCTATTAGCGCTGGATGACACCATTAGAATGTGTGCAAGAACTTCTGCCCTTGCGGTGGCTATACGTTGCTTAGTCTGGCTGCGACAGTGGGATGCTGACGATGCTACTAAAAAGACTCTTACTGGGCTTCCCTTTAAAGGGCAACGCCTATTTGGGGCCCGTCTGGACCTTTTTGGTAAAAAGGGCAAATCACCCCAACACAGACGGACGTCTCGGGGCAGGGGCACCCCTCCTCCCCCCTACCTTAGTGTTAAACAGGAACCAGGGGTGTCCTTCCTGGCGTTTCGTGCAGACTCCTGCCCCATGAGCAGCAGACAACGCCCTGTCCCCTCCGGCGGGGCTAAGCCCAAATCTTCCTCCAAACCCCCTCAAGCCCGTCTGGGCGAGGGGATGGCTGCAGCACCTTGCTCTTATCAGGAGGCATCTCGCCTCATTCTGGTGGATTCAGGAGGTAGTGTCCTCCGGATACAAGATAGAGTTTGCTGCGTGACCTTCCCCAGTTTTATCAGGGCCCAGGTACTCCTGGTCCCTGCCGCTGTGCAGTTGCTGGCATAGGCCATGCAAGGCCTGCGAGGTCTGAGGGTCACTTGCAGATTTCCCATAATAGGCAGAGGCAAGGGCCGCTACACCAACCTTTCCACAGTCCCTCAAGAGGATGGGTCAGGCTGGCCCATTCTGGATTCACAGCAATTTTCCAATTACAGACAGTTTCTGCATGGAAACTGAGATGGGCCATCAGCGCCTTGTGCCCAAGGGGCTTCTTGCCGTCCGTGGAGCTCTAAGATGCTTATGTTCACATCCCTGTGCCTTCTGGACTCCGAGGCTCTTCAGGTTCGTGTTGGAAGTCCAACATTGCTAATTGTGGCCTTGTTATCTGGCCTCTCTGCAGCTCCCAGAGTATTCACCCAGGTGCTGACGGCGGTGATTCTCCGATGAGACCAAGGGGCGTCCGCGCGATGACCTACCTAGACGTCCTTTTTTCACTTACCAGTCTCTTCGTCAGGCTAAGCTGGATACCCGGCTGATGGCATCCATTGGGAGTCATTTGGATGGGTGATCATTCACCCCAAGTCCTCATTGTCCCCTTAATTGGTAACTCCATTACTAGGAATGAATCTGGGTTAGGTTCAAAGGAGTATCTTCCCTTCTCAGCATTAAAGTGGACAATCTGGTCACATGGGCTCAGTCCCTCATTGCTGTCCCGGTCCCTTCACCAGGCAGGGATGCAGCTGGTGGGCCCCGTTGGTGGCTTGCTCGGAAGAGGTCCCTTATGCTCAGTTCCCCTTGGGCCCTTCTGCGACTTCTATTAATACAGGACAGGGATCCAGCATCCCTGGAGCAGGGTCTGTGGGCCTTCCCACCTGGTAAGAAGGTTTCTCTTGGAGTGGATGAACTCAAGGAACCTATCTGGGGGCAGTTCCTTCTTGCCCCTTCTGGAAATGGTCACCAGGGATGCCAACCTATCAGGTTTGAAGGGGGAGGGTTTCTTCTGAAACTCCCTGCGATTCTGGGGGTGGTGGGACCCTTAGAAGGTCCTTACGCCTATTGATGTTTGAAACAGTGAGCATTTTCAGTTGGTTCTATCTCGCTTGACTACTTCCCTTCTGGGCCTGCCAGTTTGGGGGGCGCTCGGTCTGTCTGACGACAGTGTCCTACATTAATCATTGGAAGGGGCCTGGAGCTGGTGGACCCTCCAGGAAGTGTCTATGTTCCTAATCTGGGGGGAGACAATGTTCCCTGCATATCGGTGATATTCGCTCCGGTGGAGCCCCTCTGCGACAGGATGTGCTAATCCCTGTGTCACTATGGGGTCCAACCAGTTGTGGATCTGTTTGTGTTCTGTCACTATCACAGGCTCTGTCCCAGGATCCTCTGGCAGTGGTCCGGATGCCTTAGTAACGTCATGACTGGACATTCGGTTCTGTATGTCTTTTCTCCATTCCCCCTGCTAGGCAGGGTTCTGAGCAAGATTGCTCTGGTAAGGGGATCAGTGATTCTGGTGGCCCCCAGGTGCCCTAGTAGAGTGTGATTTGCAGACAGTAGTTCTGTACCTTTTACCAGGAGTGCCAGCTCTGCTCACTCGGGGCACCCTTTATGTCATTCTGATCTTCAGACTCTGGCCTAGTCGGCCTGTCTGCTGAAACATCCATCTTGATGGTGACAGGCTTATCTGTCTCGGTGATTGAGACTATGGGAAGGCTAGGAGTAAGCTTCTTCCTCTTCTTCTTCTATCTGTTATAGGGTATGGCATACCCATATTGATTGGTGTGAGTCTAGGTCTCTTCCCTGTTGGGCGTTCTCGGTTCCCAGGGTTCTGGAGTTGGTTTCAGCATGATTTGGAGTTGGTTCTCCAACTCAGTACTCTGATGGGTCAGGTTCTGCCCTGTCCACCTTGCCTTAGTAGTCTCTGGTTCAGTCTTCCTTGGTTAAGACTTCTTTCAGGGGGTACTCATGTGTGTCCCCCATGTAATCCTATGGTCCCTGCTGGGATTTGAAATTGAATTTAATTCTGTCTGCTTGCAGGGTTTTGTCCCTTTGGTCCTATTCAGGATGCTGTCTGGCTGTTCTTACCCTCTAGGTTGTCCTTCTGGTGACTGTTACCTTGGTCAGGCGTCTGTTAGAGGGCGGCTCTATCTACCTAGCCCCCATTCCTTGAGATACACCAGGATAAGGTGGAGTTCCGCCTGAAGCCGGACTCTGCATCAGGCGGTGTCTTATGTTCATTGGTTCGAGATATTGCTATTCCTGCTGTGCCTTTTTCCTAGCAACGCTGAGGAAAGGGTTCTGCATTCCTTGAACAAGTGTTGGAAGTTTTTCCTTGGTAGTCTGTGTCCTTTAGGAGAACTGATGTTCCTTGGGGCCTATGGTCATTACATCCTGAATGTGCCCGATCTCGTCTGCTCTCAGGGAGTTGGGCGGCTTGCCCTGGTTATTACTTTAATGGATGTTCCTTCTGGTTTTTGGTAGGGTCTTTTGGCTTCTGCCAAGTCTACTGTTAGCGATTGGATTAGTCAGGCTGTTAGTCAGGCCTATTCCAGCAAGGGGAAGAATCATCCTTTTCGCTTTTGATTCTGTTTCTACTCGTGCTTTGACGCCTCTTGGGCTTTTCAGCACCAGGCTTCTGTTGAACTGGTTGGCTAGTCCACTACCTTGGCCTTCTGCTCATTCCTTTGCTAAGTTTTACAAGGTTGATGTTGGGGCCTCAGCTCATGCTGTCTTGGCCGTATGGTTATGCAGGTGACAGTGGTTTTAAACTGTCTGCTGTTGTCGTTTTTGTTGGGGATCCCACCCTACTTTCTGGACACTGCTATTGGATGACCCAAGTGTAAGTACTATATCTGGAGCAGGACATACTGTATGCTTAGAATAATACAATTCTGTGAAACTCACCTGTATAATTGATATTATTTGTATACAGTACATCCTGCTCCACCCCACCCTGTTTTTTTTTTGCATTATTCTGGATCCCCTGTATGGTGATTGTTACCATTGTTATAGTTACTAGTTTTGGTGGTTAATTCTCCCGGCTTCTTGTTCACTGCTTTTCAATGCTGGGGATTTGTGGGAGGTCCCCAGGTATTTGAGGGCCGGGAGGAGCCTGTTTTTGCATGTCTCTGCAGTGCAGCGCCATCTGGCGGAGGATAACCCAAGTGTAAGTACTATATCTGGAGCAGGACGTACTGGTATACAAATAATATCAATTCTACAGGTGAGTATTTCACAGAATTGTATTTTCTCATCTAGCAACGTGTGGTGACTGCAAGTTTTTATCCTATCTCCTTCTGGCCTATATAGGGTAGGCTCTGGCAGGATCTCCTCTGTTCTTTTCTTGCAGTCGCAAGGGACTGTGAAGATGTCTGGATTTTTTTTTCTTTAGTTGCGGTGCTGACTGGGAGCATGTTCTTCGTCTCATTAAGAGCTCAGCCCTCTGGGGGCAAAGCCTTTTGACTTGTACTGATTACTTTAGGAATCGGACATTGTTCTAGTTGCAGGGTGGTGGTCTGGAAGCAGCTGCATCCTTGACGAGTGGGTTGATATCCACTGCAGGGAGGTTGCTTTTCCAGTAGTGCAGGCAGGTCTGACCAGTAATTGACAGACAGGAGGGTGTGAGGACCAGCGCTCCAGCTGTATTGCTTAGCAGTTAAAGCAGCCATTTTAGCATGTCTGAGGCACTGGGGTTTTGTGTTTTAGCAGAGAGTGGCACCATGTGTCCCATGTTCCAAGTGCGCCTAACTTCGGGCAGTGCTCTGGGTGCACTACTGTCCTGTGTGGCCTTACACAGCTGGCAGGTTCTTCTCCTCAGTCAGATCATCCAGTTTCCCCTGCAGCTTAAGGCTCGGGCTCGTCGAAGATTGATACCCCAGGTTCATTTGTGTCCCAGGGTTCCTCCTTCTGACGTTGCGGACAGGGTGGCATGGTCAGTGGCCTTTGTCAGCAGGGGGCGTCCTGAGTGTCTCTGCCCACCAAGGCGGAAAGGCTATGGCCATGTGTAGGCATATTCAGATGGAATCCCTGGAGAATACTAGCTCCTACGTCAAGGACCTATTTAGGGGTTCAGGATCTAGTTCCAGCCTGCCAGAGGGGGAGGTGTTATCCGGCAGTGGAGAGGAAACCCTCCAGATCACTCAATGGATCAGATTGAGGAGCTTATTGAGGCAATATTGGAGGTTCTGCGCCTCTCTACTCCTCAGCCAAAGCAGCAGATGACAGATGACGGTCAACCAACGGCGGAAGGCTTCCCTAACTATGCTCACGTTGAAGGTGACTTTTCTTGTGGCGATCACCTCCATCCAGCGGGTTTCAGAGCTGGCCTTATTGGTGCTGCATGAAGTCAAAGCGGTATTTCATGTGAAGCAGGATTTTGTTTTTTCAAGGTGGTCTCTCCCTTCCATCTTAATCAGGAAATATTGATTACCTCCTTGTGCCCATGTCCCACTCACCATAAAGAGAGGTGACTCCATCCCCTCGATGTGGTCGGGGCATTAAAGTATTACTCGCCCGCTACTCGAGAGGTACGTAAGACGGATGTCTTGTTTGTGATCCTGGAAGGGCCAAGGAGGGGCCTGCCGGCTGCCAGGTCCGCTCTTAACAGATGAATCGGGCAGGTGGTCATACAAGCCTACGCCTGCAAGGGGAAGAAGGCTCCCTGCTGGGCCACCGTTCACTCCACCAGGGAGATTGCCACGTCTTGGGCTTTCCAACTCCAGGTGTCGGCATAACAGATCTGCAAGGCGGTGACCTGGTCGTCTCTCCACATCTTCACCAAGCTTTTACAGAATTGATGTCCAGGCATCTACTCCTCTCCAGAGTCGGTGTCATTTTTCTTGGTTCGGTTGACGCAGTGGGCTGTTCTTGCACTATCCCACCCGGTTTTGAGGGTACTGCTTTAGGACGTACCACACATTACTACTGGTGGTGCCCTGGAATTAAGGAGATGAGATGAAGGGGAAATTTGTGTACTCACCGGTAAATTTCCTTTCTCATACTCTTCCATTCCGGAGCACCATACCCGTCCTTCTGTTGTGTTACGACTGCGTCGGTGTTGGCCGATGCCTTTTACATGGTTTTAGTTTTGTTGCACTGTTTTCTAGTTGGTTGCGCTCTCCCCTCCTGGCCACAGCCTGCCCTGTATAGGCCAAGAGGAGCTATTTTTTTTTTCTGTCTTGCAGTCCCCACCTACAGCTGAGATTAACCCAAGCGTTGCTACTGGTGGTGCCCCAGAATAGAAGAGGATGAGGAAATTTACTGGTGAGTACACAAATTTCCCTTTAAGTGTCCTTCACTTTTTTTTTTATATTTATATTTTTTTTTTCTCATGTATTTTGAAATCTTCAGACAGCTTTCTGCTATAAAGTGTTTTTTATTTTTTTATTTTTTACCTTATTTATAGATGGTCTTCATAATTCCTCAGATATCTGGACAACATCTGGTGGTACTGGACAAGGCAGTTATGGTTCTATTCTTGGCGGCACTCAAACATCTATTTCCCAGCCCTCTGGCTTTAGCGCTCTTCATGCTCACGAGCGAATAGTAAGTGCCTAATAATAACACATTACAAGTCATTGTTCTACTTGGGGTCCTGCGAGTTGTAGGGCTAGAAACCAGTGATTTATGGTGCCTGTCCACCTGAATCCCAATAGGCAGCCTAAGATTAGGGCATGCACACGTCTGGTGACCCACGTTTGCTGCTGGCAGTCACGTGATACTCAGGCAGTGCTGGAGCATGGACCAGGTGAGTATACTTGCCTGTGTTTTTGCTTTTGTGCATACCAAATAGTGTGGTGTTAACATTTTGATATATTTTTTGCCCATACTACCTTGCTAGGTAGGACACTTACAAATCTTTATTTATAAGAACTCCTTCCGTGTTAACACCACCTCTGTGCATTTAATAGATTTACTCCTGTGCTCTGGAATGTCTCTAGGAATAAAAGTTTTATCTGCTAGTCATTTTGTCTTGTATATATGTGTGTACATGTTGATTTGAGCCATTCTTGGGCATAATTTTTAAACCGATCATGTTTATTTTGTATTCCATTTAATAATCTAGATGCCCATCATTGCATCTTAAATCAGCTTATGTCTTTCTTTCATAGCTGTCCAACACTGGGGTTTGTGGGTAGGGGGGTGGCTTCAGCAATCTGTATGCCCTACCTTCTTAAAAAGTAGTTGGACCACTTTATTTTAAAATAAGTTGTCCAAAACTACTGTACAGCCATTAGAGGGATGCCACTTGTGTCCTGCCATAGAGAATATCCAGCACTCCAAATATCCATAAAACTTTTATTTTTCTTTATTGCATGGCACGGCCCGCTTCGGTATTCATAGCAGTTGGGTTATTCCGCCACAAGGTGGCGCAGTGGTACTGCAGAAAGCTGTGGCATCTCCCGGCTCCCTATAAAAACGGGATTAACCATAGAGTTCCCAGTGTTTTCTCTGCAGTGATACTGCAAAGTTAGAAGATGTCTCTCTCTTGCACAGGTGAGCGGGGCAACCAAGCCTGCGGCCCTGCATGTCTATTTCCATCCGTTTTTGGACCCTCACTGCCTCCCAGCCTCGGCTGACAGATCGGGTGAAGGTAGAAGAGCACTAGGGTCAAGTGCTCCTGGAGCGCAGCTCCAAGCCGCAGACCCTGTAACACAAAGGGTAGCCGGCCATAGGCTTTATGGTGAGCCTAATAGGGATGCAGAGGTTCTTTCCTGGCTTCTGAGGGGGTGAGTAGTTTGGGGACTGTGTCCCCTTATTTTCCTTTTTGGGTCCCCCCCGCGCCCCCCCCCCCCCCCCCCTCCCTGGCCATGGCTGCTTGCCGCTGCCTTCTAGTCTCTCTCTCTCTCTGGTAGCGGCGAGTGGTGATATCTGTGGTGTTTTGACGTTTTTTGTGGTGTTTTTAGCTGCCACGCCGCTTTGTACTGCGCTCTGCGGCTGTGGGCGCTATAACCTGTGGTGATTTTGCTTTGTCATGGCGCCGGCCGGGTCACATGAGCGCCGTTTTTTGCGCTCTTCGGGTGGGCGGGGCCGGGTGATGACGCGTATCGCGCCCTTCGGGGCAAGCCCGGCTGTGTTCCATGTGTGGGGTATCCCCTGCGAGTAACATTGTCACTGTGTGCGTGCCGTGCACTGAAAGTGTCCTTGCGCTTCAAGCTGGTTTGCCTGCTTCGCTTCCCAGCTCTGCGCCTCGCTCGGCTTCACCTACTCACCCGCTCCTGCAATTGGGCCCCAGTGAGGGGAATGTTGGCAGGGAGTCACATTCTGATTTGGGTGGCTAACATTGAAAAGCAGCTTGCCAGGACTGTTCCTAGGAAGGCTTCTGGCAAGAAGACACATGGATCTCAGGCCCGCTCCCCTAACTGAGGTATATGTGGGGATTGATGTTCTTGGTGGCTGTCACTCCCTTGATATGGGGGAGCTCTCCCAGGATTCTGACTCCTCTGGGAACCAGCAGAAGGGTTGCGATAGTGACCCTGGGTCTGCGTGGAGAGGAATCATGGTACTCTGAGGACACTGATAATCTGCTGTCACATGTTTTTGAAATTTTGCACATTGCTGCCCCTGAGGTAGCCAAGAGAAAGCAGGGGAAGCTTTTTTTGCCCTGGTAAACAGCGTCTAGAGTTCCCTGAGCAGGAACATTTTACCACCTTGGTGCTTAAAGAATGAGAACGTCCTAACGAGCTGCCTGCTGTGCCCAAGGGTTTGGATAAAAGGTATTCCTTTCCTTCTGATCTTGTTAAGAGGTGGTCATTTCCCCCTGAAGTGGACGCTCCCATGCCAGGCTTGTCCAATACTTCAGTCATGCCTTTCCTTGACACCACCACTCTGAGGGACGGTGAGGACCGGTGCATGGATCAATTGGCCTGCAATGCTTTTACCTGTGTGGGGGCTGGCTTGCGCCTGGTATGTGCTGCCGCCATTACTGCTATTGCCCTTAAGAAGCTGCTCAAGCGTCTTATTGATGGCGCAACAGCTGGTAGTGTGGGGGAGGAATATAGGACTCTCTTACTTTGTTCTGATTTTGTGGCCTTTATCCTTACTGCTATGGATAATGTTGTGCGGCTGTGTGGTAGAGCCTCTGCGCTCTTGGTGGCTATGCGCCGCTTTGTCTGGTTGCGCCAGTGGGCAGCTGACGCTGCGGCTAAGAAAGCTCTCACTGGCCTCCCCTTCGTGGGGCTGCAGCCGTTTAGGGAACGTCTTGATGTTCTAGCCAAGGATGGAAGCTTGCCTCAGCGTAGGAGGCAGTCTCGGCCCTTTTGGGGCTCCTCTGTCCCCCTCCCTCCCTTCCTTCCGTATTCTCAGAGGGGGCCGTGGCTCCCTCCTCTCCAGTGGTCGCAGAGATTCTTGGGGCCGTGGCAGAACCCGTGGTCATTCTGGTCTCTCCTGGAATACTAAGCCCCCCCCCCCCCAAGATTCATCAGATCCCAGATGTCTTTAACCCCCTGTCTGCTCAAGGGTTGCGTCTGTCGATTCATTGCCTGTTAGAGTCCGGAGTCATTTGGTTGGTGCCCCATCAAGAAAGGGGTCAGGGGTACTATTCCAATCTTTTCACGGCCCCCAAAAAGGACGACTATCTGAGGCCCATTCTGGATCTGAAGAGCCTCAACAAATTTGTCAGATTCAAGCATTTTCGCA
This sequence comes from Gastrophryne carolinensis, assembly GCA_027917425.1. Taxonomy (NCBI): domain Eukaryota; kingdom Metazoa; phylum Chordata; class Amphibia; order Anura; family Microhylidae; genus Gastrophryne; species Gastrophryne carolinensis. Next base: position 291,993,709 of record CM051234.1, read on the forward strand.
TGGAGACGCTGCGCTCTGCTGTCAGTACCCTTCGCCCGGGCGACTTCATGGCCACTGTGGACAACGAGGATGCTTATCTTCATGTGCCTATCTTCCCAGGTCATCAGAGATTTCTAAGGTTCGAGCTGCAGGGTCAGCATTACCAGTTTGTGGCTCTACCCTTCGGTATCACCTCGGCACCTCGGGCGTTCACCAAGGTGCTGGCGGGAGTGATGGATCTGCTAAGGAACCAGGGCATCCGCATCATTCCTTACCTGAATGACATCCTGATTGTGGCCGAGTTTTTTTCCTCAGGCCGAGCGTCCCGCTTAAATGGTGGCATCCACTCGAGTCTTTCGGCTGGGTGATCAACTATCCCAAGTCTTTTCTGTCTCCGTCCTTGGTGAGGTCTTTTCTGGGCATGACTCTGGATACCTCTCAGGTCAAGGTGTTCCTTCCTCAGCAGAAGGTGGAGGGTCTTCAGCTGCAAGCTCGGGCTCTGCTGTTGTGTCCTCATCCCTCCATCCGTCAGGGGATGCAGTTGGTGGGCCTGATGGTGTTTCGAGGCAGTCCCCTTTGCTCAGTTTCACATGAGACCTCTTCAGTTGCACCTCTTGTCAGCTTGGGATCGGGTCCCTGTGTCCCTGGATCAGGAATTTGTTCTGTCTCCCCTGGCCAGACAGTCTCTCTCGTGGTGGCTGGACTCAAGAAACCTTCTGGGGGGCAGGAACTTCCTGCCCCCGTGCTTGGAAACGGTCACCTCGGATGCCAGTCTGACCGGCTGGGGAGGCTTCTGGAAGTCCCTGAGGTTCCAGGGTCGGTGGGGCCCACAAGAGGCCCATGCTTCCATCAACGTCCTGGAACTGAGGGCGATCAGGTTGGTTCTTTCTCGCCTATCCTCTCACCTTCGGGGTCGGGCTGTTCAGATCCGCTCAGACAACCAGACGGCAGTGGCCTACATCAATCATCAGGGAGGGACTCGGAGCAAGCGAGCCTTCAAGGAAGTGTCCCTGATTCGGTCTTGGGCGGAACAGCATGTTCCCTGCATCTCGGCGGTCTACATCCCAGGGGTGGAGAACCAGGTGGCTGACTCCCTGAGCAAGGGGACGTCTCGCCTGGGGGAGTGGTCTCTCAACAACCGGGTGTTTCTCTCCCTCTGCCACCGCTGGGGTCAGCCGGATGTGGACCTATTTGCGTCCCGTCACAATCACAAACTTCCCAGATTTGTCTCTCTGTCTCAGGATCCTCTGGCCTTCGCCACGGATGCCCTGGCAATACCTTGGACGGAGTTTCAGCTTCTCTGTGTTCCCTCCGTTTCCTCTCCTGGGCAGGATCATGCGCAAGATAGCCCAGGAGCCATCCTGGTGGCCCCTTGTTGGCCAAGAAGAGTTTGGTTTGCAGACGTCGTGCAGTTGGCAGACGGCACGTCTTGCCCAAGGATCCAGATCTTCTCACTCAGGGGCAGCTACGCCATCCCAATTTGCAAACTCTGGCTTTAACAGCTTGGCTACTGAAACCTCCATCTTGATGGAAAAGGGGTTGCTTGCCTCTGTTGTTACTATGATTCGGGCTAGGAAGAAGTCTTCGGCCTTTATTTATCACAGAGTCTGGCATGCTTACATTGCCTGGTGTGATTCCAAGTCTCTTCCCTGTTGGATGTTTTCTATTCCCAGGATTCTGGAATTCTTGCCAATCACCGGTTGGTTAAAACCTTTTTCCAGGGTGTTTCATGTGCGTCCACCCTGTAAGCCTTTGCTATGAGTCTGGGATTTGAATCTGGTGTTGTCTGCTCTGCAAGGGCCTCCCTTTGAGCCTATCTGTGAGGCTGCCTTGTCTATTTTGACTCTTAAGGTAGCCTTTCTGGTGGCTATCACTTCTGTAAGGCGAGTTTCTGAGCTAGCGGCGCTTTCCATCAAACCACCTCATTTTGAGAGGCATCAGGATAAGGTGGTGTTCTGGCTTAAGCCGGATTTCTTGCCAAAGGTTGTGTCTGCCTTTCATCTCAATCAGGACATTGTCTTGTCATTTGTCATTCATTGTGTCCTAATCCTGCTAATTCCAAGGAGCGGAATCTGCATTCCCTAGATGTGGTCAGGGCTCTGAAGTTTTATTTGGTCGCTACTGAGACTTTCAGGAAGTCTGATGCTCTTTTTGTTCTCACTTCTGGACCTAGAAAGGTTGCCTCTGGCTAAATCCATAATCAGCAAGTGGATCCGTCAGGCGGTGGTTCAAGCCTATTCTGCTAAGGGAAAGGAACCTCCCTTTTAGGATTACTGCTCATTCCACTCGTGCTATTGGTGCCTCTTGGGCCTTTCAGCACCAAGCTTCTGTTGAACAAGTTTGCAAGGCCGCTACTTGGTCTTCTGTTCATACTTTTTCAAAGTTTTACAAGGTTGATGTTAAGGCCTCAGCGGATGCTGCTTTTGGCCGCAAGCTGTTTCAGGCGGTAGTGACTTGAACTACTGGCCATTACTCTTTGGGGATCCCACCCTACTTTGGACACTGCTTTTGGATGTCCCAACTGTTATGAATACCGAAGCGGGCCGTGCCATGCAATAAAGAAAAAAGCAATTCTGTGAGTACTCACCTGTAGAATTTTTTGTTCTTGCACGGCCCGCTTCGCCCCCACCCTTATGGTTATTCTTGGTTGCCTCTTTATGGTGATTGTTCCAAGTTAATTGGGGTTCTTTACCTTTTTTTACATTTTTTGCCTTTATTCTCTCCCGGCTTCTTGTCCCACTGCTTGTCTACGCTGGGAACTCTATGGTCAATCCTGTTTTTATAGGGAGCCGGGAGATGCCACATCTTTCTGCAGTACCACTGCACCACCTTGTGGCGGAATAACCCAACTGTTATGAATACCAAAGCGGGCCGTGCCATGCAAGAACAAAAACAATTCTACCTGTGAGTACTCACAGAATTGCTTTTTAATGTACCCTGCCAATATACTGGATTTTACTGGACATTAATAAGGTGAGGTTTTATGGATTTTTGGAATGTTGGATAGATGCAGTCACTGTCAGTCAGCAATCTCCAAGCACCCATAGATATGTGGTACAAGCGGATTGCCTGTTTTTATGAGCACTTGTGCCCTGCACATACACCATTGGATCATGTTGAGGTAAGTTAACAGGAAAACTACAGGTTTCACACAGCGGGTCATCCCAATTTGAAGCCACCACCCACACACCGTATTGATGCCCTGCAATATGAAACTTCCCTGTTTTGGCATATACTCAGCCTGGGACCTCAGCATATGCATGGTTTGGCCGTTTTGCAGGACTGGCAGCCTTCAATGTTTGCTGGTGAGCAGGGCAAAGGGGATGCAGGGCACAGTGCTGTAGTGAGCAAATTGCTCAGCTCTGTGCCACAGCACCTCCCAGCATTCCCACCCTGTACATTCGTAAGTCTACCAGGTTTGTAGAGCAGGTATTCTGCAGCCCAGCCCTATGCACCCTGAGATCCCACATGGAAGTGAGTGTATGCCTGAAATAAACATGTTTCACATTGCAGTGCATCCCCAATCGAGATGCCTCGAGGGAGGTGTTATTGATAGTAGCAACAGTTTTGATGGGCAGTGTGCTTGAAAATGGACCTAAACACTCCCTGCCAACTCTATGCCAGGGAGATTTTGCACGGCAGTTTCAAGCAGTCCTATAATTTGTTTGCTCACAGCCACAGCTTGGCGGCATCTGCTTTAAAGCGTAATTTTAATGACCTAAAACTGTGTGGCCAGAGTGCCATCCTTATCTCTCTAAGTTGCACATTTTTGTTGCACTTTCTCCTCTACTTTTTTCTTTTTCCTGGCACATCTGTTTCACCCCCCCACTTGGTTGACCTTTTTTTCCTCTTTTCTACCTTCCTTATTCTTACCCACTCTTTTTTCATATTCCTCCTGTCTTTTCTACTTCAGTGCCTTTTCTGCTTCGTTTTACCCTTTCCCTGTTTTTCTGCATACATCTTTGTCCCTGTTTTCTGTGTTCCCACTTTTTTCTTCGTTCCCTCTGTTATGCATTCTCTTTATCGCTTTCACATTAGGATATGAAGCTATGTGTGCATTTCCCAAAGTTGGTCACATAACGCCACTGGAGCAAAGAGGGAGTTTAGCAATCAACCAACCATCCAGGCCAAGGTTACTAAACGCAGAGCTGGGATTAGCAAGTTTTGGCTTAAACACACACACACATCTGAAAACACCTGCAAAAGATTGTCCACTTGTCAGCATCGAGTAGTAGTGCTGTGACACCACTGCTGCTTGCGTAAAATGTTGCTCGGGACCATGTTTGCTGTGCGAATATGGCTCTCAAGGTAAAAAAAAAAAAAAAAAGGTTGGACCAATGCTCTAGAGCCAGGGTTTTGGGTCTTCTTTAATAGTTCGAAGACAACTATTCTAGCATGAGATGACCTAGGAGCTTTACCATACAATTCCATATGGCAGTTACTATCCCATTTTGTTGAGAAGCTTGTAATGCTGTCCCTCAGATTAAAAACATTCTTAGACCTTTTACAGTGGGCACTAAATTGCAAACTCTTCCTAACTCTCTCCCACCCACATTGTCATTGATAAAAATAATAAACCAGACTGGATTCCACTGCTGTATTTAGCCTCTGCTCAGTCTCTTCAAATGAATCCATGATCGTGCATAGTCTACCCTATTCCTTGCCTTCCCATTTTTTTTTTCACATGGGGCAGGTTTAAATGCTTTAGCATGTGTCCCTGATAAACAGATGTGCAGTAGACTATTACAAGATCTGAAGTCTCGGAATTGTACTGCGGGATTAAGGTTAATTTTTAATGAGCTGTCCACTAATTTTCTCACTGGACTGCAGTGTTATATTTTTGAGAAAAAAACTTGTTCCAGCTATGAAATGTCAACCTTGCATGTCTTTCTTCTCAGGGTTTTCCAATGCATTCCAGTGAGGTGAACCCTGCTGTATCCTCTAATTTCTCATCAGCTGCTGCACAATACGGAGCCTCCACACACACGCCTCCCATCAGTGGCGGCGAAACATTGATAGGTATGCAAAGGTCCAGTTAGTTATCTAATTCATCCTTGATTCCTAAATACAAAAAAGAGAGTGGACTGCCAGCACAGGCCACAAGTGCTCCCTAAGATATAGCCGCTCAACAGTAAGTATATAAGATAAATGCTTTATTAAATCTCATGGTATACACATTACATTCTTTTTTGTATTTAGGTACGCCCTGGATGGGCGGTTGGTGCCCCCTTAGCCAGCATCCAGTTTATTAATTTTTGTGCTGTGCGGGTTTTCTTTTTGTTTGTTTTTCAATGTAACCATCCTTGATTCCTGTTAATTGTTGCTCTGTCTTTATTCCTTGGTCTACTGGTTCTATGTCCTACAGTGATATGGGCTCAGTTAAGATTTATACTTCTTTTTACAACTAAGCAAGGTAGCACTCAAAATCCTGGGGTTTGTCATGCTTTAAAGTGGACCAAAACCCACCTTGGAGTCAGACTCCAAGGCCGGCATACTCTTCCTCGGGGCATCCAGATTCAAGATGCCCTGCTGTGTAAAACTCCAGAGGTTGCCCAGAAACTCGCCTTCTTTACTGGTCCAGCTGCGCGTGCACGAACATGCGCATCCCCCGCTATCCCTCTAGCAGGGAGCGTGCCCGTGCTAGGCATTTGTGAATGTCTGGCACAGGCATGCTCCTTGTTAAAGGATAGCGGGGGATGCGTCCGCCAGCGCGCTCGGATCCACTCGCTTTAGACAAGCTCTTGGACCAAGGGGCAGGAGCCGATCTGAGCAGGCTGCGCATGCGCCTTAGGACTGGGAAGGGTGAGTGTGATCAGGCAACCTAGGGGGTTTCACACAGCGGGGCACCCCCAATCGGGGTGTTCTAGGAGCATGGACCAAAACCCAGGATAGTCAAAATCCTGGGTTTTGGTCCATTTTAATGAATTGACTATCCATGGCTTTGTTCCCTGCCCCAGGGTATTCCAAATCAGTTATGTGAAACCCCCAATTTCCCAGAATAAATGCACCTTCTCCTGGTCCTATGTCGCAAGCATATGTAATGTTCTGTAACTGCTCTGTTTATGGCAATCCGGAGCAAACGCATCCTCAGCCTTGGGCGTGCTTCTGCCCTCAGCACTCGCCAAAGATTCTGGTGATGTGGCTGTCCAATATTTATATCAACGAGGCTGCCAGGAAGCAGGTGATGAATAACAAGCTTCTTTTACATTTCTATAGGTAATCGAGGGAATGCAACTGGCAGCTCAGGAGATGCACTTGGAAAAGCTTTAGCTTCAGTAAGACTCTTGTATTTTCTATTTAATTAATATTTTAGCCTTTCAGATTGATGATCAGTACTAAAAGCATAACCCATGTTGACCAGTTTTTTTGATTGGTCACTTGGGTATGAAATGTTATACATTTATATAGTAGCTTTGTCAGTGTATTAAATTAAAGTAAAAACATGTTTTAGATCATTAATATTGGTGGTCCCTGTGGATAGGAATACCAAAGAACAATGCCAATTAGGCTATTGATTTTTATGCAGGCAAGCATTTTTTTAAATCTTTATGGGGGCAGGAGGATGAAGAATGATAGTATCTGCTATGCCTCTTCATATACTCTGCTATGGCAAAGAAAGCAAAGTTGCTGTTTCTCTGCCTTCTGGGTGTCTTTTTTTTCCCTCTATCAAGTTATTAGGTAAATATGTATGACCTCCCCCCTGGACCGCTTTCATCCTTTATCTTCCTCTCCCCATTTCTCTACAGCCCCTCCCTGCTGACCTGTTTTGCCCCACTAAAGCACAGTGGAAAGGGTTTGTGAGCACCCTGGACACCTATTGCCTTTTTAAAACGCGGAACAAAACTCACCGGCGGTCTAAAAGCTTCCAGGTCTGCCACTGGATTTTCTCCGGGGCCGAGATGCCTGCTCTGTCATTCGGCCGGCAGCTCTCATTGTTTATAATAGGCAAGCACTCCCGTCCCAGTCATTCAGATTGAGGTTTGATGTACAAGTGCACCCAACAAACCTGATTGTCACATTATTGGTAGGAGGAAGTGGTAAACAGTGGTGTCTGATATTACTTTATTCCAAGTGTGACATACACTCTGCTTCAACTCTTCATGACATTTGGGTTATTCTCCAGTAGAGGGCGAACTTCTGCAGAGATGAATGCAAAAAAGGAGCTCCTCCCAGTCCATAAATACCTGGGACCTCCCACCAATTCCCCAGTTTCTTCTCTGCAGGAAGGCGAGCAAGACAGAAGATGAAGACTTCTCTTACTTGCAGGTAAGCCAGGCTCGCGCCCGGCCATTTTTGTCCCTATTGCTGCCAGAACCTTTCCTAAATTATCCCTATTTGAGCCTCCCAGCCTTGGCTGCGGGTCCTGGTGAGAGAAGGTAGCACCTTATGGGTGTGCAAGGAGCCTTGCTCCACCGTGAGACCCCATTACAAGGGGTAGGTGGTTGCCCGGGTTTGGTGATCCCGGTGTGGGATGCCCTGTCCCTTTCATTCCTATGGCCAGATTCTGGCTGGGATTCCCCCCTTCCGGGTCCCTTACTTCCCTCTAGGGGATACCATGTGCACAAAAGGCCATATCGCGGCAGTCTGGTGCCCAGCCTTCTGGGTCGGCACCCCCCCGCTTCATCGCCTTCCCCTCCCCGCCTTATCCGTACCCCAAGTGACATTGGTGCCAGCGGGGAGTCTCATTCCGATGTTTGTGCTAGGTTGGCCAGCATCGAGAAATTTATGGTTAGCGCGGTGGGCAAGAAGGCCCAGGCTAAAAAGACATTTGTCGTCGGTCCAGGCGACTTGGGATATTGATGATGATTCATTTGATATGTCGGATTATTCCCCGCTAGAGGAGGGGGAATTGTATGAGGAGTCAGAGGCTGACGATGTACGGTTTGATGAGGCTGATGTTGGGCAGGCGTTGGGGGATGCTGTTGACACGGCCACGGTTTTGCCACATCTCTTGGAGGTTTTGGGTATTGCGCCGCCTGAGGCACCCCCTCTCAAGAAGGGGGAATTTTTTGGGGCCCACAAGCCTCGTTTGGAGTTCCTACCCAGGGTCATTTTGATGCACTGATCCTTAGGGAATGGGAGAAACCTAGTCGGCTTCCAGGTGTTCCTCAGGGATGAGATAAGAAGTATCCTTTCCCGGTGGAAGCATTTAAGTGCTGGGCTTCTCCTCCCAAGGTCGATGCGCCAGTTTTGGGGTTGACCAACTCCTCCGTGCTTCACACCCCAGACGCCACTTCCCTAAAGGATGGTGATGGTAAACGCCTTGATCAGATGGCATGCCATGCCTTTGCCAGTGTTGGCTCGGCCTTGCGGCCTGTTTGTGCATCTGCGCTTGTGTCGGTGGCTGCTAGGTCTCTGATTAGGGACTGGTTAAATGACGCTCACCTTGATCCGGCCAGCGCTGTTCATGGATTTTGTCTTGGCTGCTATGGAAGACACTATTGTTATGTGTAGTAGGACTTCAGCCTTATTGGTGGCCATGCGCCGATCGGTATGGCTCCGTCATGGGAACGGCGGACTTTGCGGCCAAGAAATCCCTCACAGCTCTTCCCTTCTTGGGTACGCGGCTGTTTGGAGAGAAGTTGGATGCTGTGGCAAAGGGAGGTAAGTTACCTCAGTGGAAGAAACAGCGCCGTCCCTTTCGGGGGGGCAGGCTCTTTCAATCCATCCTCTCGAGGTGCCAGAGCTGGCAGAGGTTTGGCCTTCTCGGGTGTCAGAGGCTCTTCCTGGAACAGGGGCAGAGGTCGGGCCCATCCCGCTTCTGCATGGGGTTCCAAGCCCAAGCCTGTGGGTAAACCAGCTCAGCAATGAAGGGGCGCCCTCACCCACACGGGTGGGGGGGGGGGGGGGGCGGCTGCGGCTCTTCTTCCAGGTCTGAGCCCGGGAGGTCACAGACAATTGGATCTTGGAAGTGGTCTCCTCCGGGTACAAACTGGAGTTCGAGTACTGGCCTCCTCCAAGATTTTTAAGGTCTCGGGTGCCCTTGGACCCTCAGGCTGCACAGGGGCTCCTGTTAGCGGTGAAAAACCTTCTGGACATGGGAGTTGTATGCCCGGTGCCTCCGTCGGAGAGAGGCAGGGGTTTCTACTCCAATCTTTTCACGGTCCCCAAAAAAGAAGGTTCTTTAAGACCCATCCTGGACCTCAAGGTCCTCAACAGATTCATCAGAACCAAGAAGTTCCGCATGGAAACTCTGTGCTCGGCCATCAATTCCCTTCGTCAAGGGGATTTCATGACATCCATAGACATCAAGGATGCATATTTGCATGTTCCAATTTTTCCAGTGCATCAGAGATTCCTCAGGTTCGCAGTGGACGATCAACATATTCTAAGCAAACAGCACGTCCTGCTCCAGACACAGTCCTTACATGTGGGTATACCTCCGCCTTCAGCGCCGTGCACTGCAGTATCATGAAGAAAACAAGCTCCTCCCGGCCCTACATATACCGAGGGACCTCCCACAAATCCCCAGATTTCTCTGCAGTGCTGAACTGCGAAGACATGAAGTATCACGCTCTCGCAGGCGAGCGGGGCTTTACTGCCCGAGGCCCTGCGGGTCTATTTCCACCCATCCTCTCTGTGAAGAACATGCCTCCCAGCCTGGGCTGCGTGGGTCGGGTGAAGGTAGGCAGCACCTTGTGTGCTTAACGGAGCCATGCTCCACCGCAATCCCCCACCATAGGGTAGGCGGTTAAGGCAAATGGTGAGCCTCATAGTGGATGCCCCTCCCGCACCAGTGCCCCACGCCCCGAGTAGCGGTGAACCCCGATCGCCGGGTCACCTTCTCCCTTAGTTCCCCCCGTTAGTGGGGGGAAAAAAAGAGGGGTGGGGTTGTGTACGTTGGCCTAATCTTGGCCTATTACACGGTAGGCTTATGGCCTTTAGCGATTTCTGGAGGTCAGAGCCGCACTTCAAACCTTATTTTAACCTTGGCTGCAGCGCCTTAAAGTTGGTGACTTGGCGCGTAAGGCGGCTCTGTCTCGCGACGCCATGGCGTCCATTTCTGTTTCCTTTCCTGTCTTGTTCCACACTTAGAGCTTCGCGCTCTCTGGGGGGGGGGTGTGGTCTCGCTGGCATGTTCCGCGTCACCTACAGCTCTGGCCCGCCCTTCGAGGTTCGTTGGCGCCATTTTGTCGGTTTTCACGCGCGCGTGGTCACGATCCTCCTTCTCCCTTGGTCGCTGTAAGTGCCCTCATGGTCGTTCGTTTATTTTTCTTTCTGTGCTGCGCATGTCTCCGACACCCTCTCTTCTCCTTATGTCTTTCAGACTCCAAGCTTCCAGTGGCTTCTCCCGGCCTGATATATAAATATCTCACGGGGTTATATTAAATTCTCCCACATTCCCAGTGGGTATTGGGGCATCCAGGGTTGCTTACAGCATAAATCCCTACTGGCATATTGTCTAGATTGATCACCATATGGAGGCATCTAAAAATTTGGTGTCCGGGGTCCCGCGGGGACAAGACCGGCTGTGTACCATGTGTAGACAACCCCACGCTGACAGAGCACGGGTCTGCGGACCGTGTGCTGAACAAGCGCTGGCCCCGCAATCAGGTTTACCAGTAGCTGCACCTCACTTCAATTCTCCTGTCTCCCCGTGCCTAAATCTCACTCCTGATGAGTCGCACCCCAGCGGGGACGACCAGCAGGTTGTGCCGCGCAGGCTCCCCACGGCGGAGCAGGTGATGTCTGGTTTGGCGGAGCGCCTGGGCGCTGGAAAGAAGCGGTCCCTGACGCCTCCTGGTTATAGGTTTTCCACTGAAACTGAGGAACCTGCCGCTATGCAGGACCTTGACCCGTCCGATGATCTGTTTTTTAGGTTCCAGTTCCTCAGATGAGTTGTCTTGGAACCAGGACGGTGCTGGCCCGGGGTATTGGGGCCTGTGTGACACTGATGAACTACTTATAAAGATCTTTGAAGTGCTGTCCATCTCTCCTCCGGGAGAGTCTCCCAAGCCCAAGAGGGAGAGTTTCCACATGGCGACGCCGCGCCTGGAATTTTTGGATTAGGATCATTTCCAGTATCTCATATCTAAGGAATGGGAATCACCTTGTAGACTTACAGGGGTTCCGGGGGTTTGGGACTGGAAGTATCCCTTTCCCCATGATTTGGTTGAGCGATGGTCAGTCCCTCCAGAGGTGGATGCACCAATTATTGGGGTTGCTAATCCTCCCTTCATGGCGGCCTCCTCTTCTCGTACCCTTCGGGATGCTGAGGACCGGCGCATGGACAGATTGGCTTCCCATGCCTTCTCTAGCGTAGGGTCTGTGCTGCAGCTGTTACCGCGGTGGCCGCCAGGACTCTGTTCAGGAGGATAATTGACCAACAGCCGGAGGATCTCCCTTGTGAGATCTTCAATGCACTGTCCGATTGCGACGTTTTTGTGAGGTTTATCCTCTCGGCTATGGATGACACTATTAAAATGTGCGCTAGAACCTCTGCTCTTGTGGCGACTATCCGTCGCCTGCTTTGGCTGCGACAGTGGGGGGCTGACAATGATACTAAAAAGGCTCTTACTGGTCTTCCTTTTAGAGGACGACGCTTATTCGGGGCCAGGTTGGACCTGTTTGGCAAAAAAGGTAAATCGCCCTCGCGCAGAAGGCTGGCCCGACAGCCCAGGGGCAGGGCCTCCCCGCCCCCTCCTTACGTTAGCGTTAAACAAGAACCAGAAGTGTGCTTCCAACTTTTTGGAAGGTCGTCCCAGGGGAGGCAGGCAACGCCCTGGGACCTCTGGTAGGCCAAAACCTAAGGCCGCCAAAACCACACAAGCATGAAAGGACGCCCTCGCCCTGTGGGCGAGGGAACTGCCACAGCACTTGGCTCCTATGGCAGCTTGCCATGCTTCGTTCAGGTGGTTACGGGTTTTGGTTCCCCTGGGCGCGGTTCGTAAAGGAATGAAGTTCTCTGGGGAGTTCCCTTCAGAAGTAGTCTGGGGTATTCTAGTCCCTGTTCTTTCCCTTAGCAATTTTCCGCAGGCTGTGTTTGGCAAGGAGGGCCTGGGCTCCCTTACAGGTTGGCCTTTGGCTGGTAAATTGCATCCGCACTGCTCTTTCCTCCGGGATGACGCAGTCTGCCCAGGTCCGGCATTTGGGACCTAGCATTGGTGTTTCACAGGCTGTACCTACTTGGTATCCACCTGTTGGGCCGCAGGCGCCCTTGTCCAGTGAGCCTCTTGATGCCTGCGAGGATCCTTACTCCCCTTCGGTCCCTTGTTCCTTCTGGACTTTTGTCCTTTCTCCAGCCGGTGTTACAGGACCATTCTTCAGAATAGGGTCTTGTCTGGGGCTCCCCCCCCCCCCCCCCCCCAGTGACCAGGAGGACTCGCCAAGGCGAGTATGGGAGTGTTTCATGATCATTCACCGGTTCTGTCTGCAATAATTTCTACCTGACTTGGAGCTCCCTCTGAGTCCTTTGGGTTGGTGCTTAGGCACATCACTGATTTACTGTAACTTGGTTCATAATCTCCCTACGGGGTGGTATTTAGATAAGTCCAGGTTCAACCTTCCCTTCTGATTTGGGTGCCCTGGTGTGGAAAGGGCCTTGTCCTCAGTGCAGTCACACTACATTCACCTTGCGGCTGGTGGACCTATTGCTGGCGATCCAGTCGCTGTTCCTTTTATCAGAGGCCCTTGGGGCCTGTGGCACCTTGGGTTGCTTATCCTGGTGGGGGTTCCAATACCCCTGGGAATAGATCGGTACGTTACCCCTTTTTTTACGGGGGTTCTCTTCTGGTTGAGGGAATTATTGAGGGACTTCACTCCCTTCTTGCTATCCCTGACAATGGTCGCTAAGGGACCAAAGTCTGGCAGGTCCACTAAGGGACTTTATTCTTATGATATTCCCTGTGGTTCCTAAGGGGGGCCTCCTTTTTGGGGGGGCCTATTTTCATACTGTTCGTAAGTCATCACATTGTGCCTTTGGGCCCTAAGTTGCTGGGCCATTTCCCTTAGGTATGGCCGCTTGGGGTTTCTTGGTCTGGCTGGTCAGTGACCTGTCCCTGATTTATCCGAGAAGGTCTCAGAATAGGTTGACCCTTCGTGTAGGGTCTGGTTCTGATCTAGTGGGGATTTTTACTCTCCTCGCGGTTCATTGGTATTGGCTTGTTGGCTGTCCTCCTGTGCTAGGAGGGCCTTCCCTAGTGCCTCGATGAGCCCTACTGGTTGGGGCCGTGGCCCGTGACTGTTACAGGGACTCTGTCCTGGTTAGAGTCCTATTTCATTGCCCTGGGTGATTAACCCAGGACTCTCTGGTCTTGGTCATGGTGACATAGTTGGCCTTCTGCCGGGGTATTCTACCCTGGTCTGACCCTTCTTACACCCTGCTGGGTGGAGTTCTGCACAGGCTTGCTGCGGCAAGGGTGAACTGTTGCACTGGGGGCCCTGAGTGGCCTTGTGCGGTGTGGTTCGCATTTTCTGCTGTAGACAGTTGTACTGTGTGCCCTCTCAGGAGGGCTGTTGTGCCTAGTTAGGCTCCTTGCTACGCCTCTCCCTTACAGGGTTTGGACGTTTGTTATTCACCCTATCAGAGATGATTCTTCCGGGTGCCTCTTCCTTTTGGGGGGTTGGGTCTAGACCCCTCCCTTTTATTCTCTCCTTTTTTCCTGCAGGCTATGTTGGGAGATGTCGCCCTAGTTGGATGGCTTGGACTAGCTCTCTCTCTTTCTTACGGGATGTGGGCTTGCCCATGGGTCCTAGAGTTCTTATGGCATGGCTGAAGTTGGTCCCCCAACTCAGTTCCTTGAGAAGTTCCAGGGCTCGCCCTGTTTGTCCTCTGTAGAGACTAGTTTCAAGCTTCGGCGTTGAGCGTTCCTCGGGGCGCCTCAGGTGCGTTCCCCAGGGAATTCTAAGCTCCCTTGGGGGGGGGGGGGGTTACTTATCCTGCTGACCTGCTAAGGGTTTCCCTGGGTCTTATTCAAGTTCTTGTCTGAACTGTTCCTTGCCTCAGACGACTCTTTCGGGGCGGGTGCCATAGGAGACAGCTTTCTTAGCCTAGTCCTTTTTTATATTTCACAGCTCTTTATATCTGTACACCGTTGGTGAGGATGTGTCCGCCTTGCATCAAGCTTGAGTCCAGGCGGAAGGCTTGTTGTTCTTTTCTATTCCAGATCCTATGGTCTCTGGACTGGTGTTCTGCTTACTCTGAGCTTCAAAGGGATCTGTATCCCTCAATAGGCGTTGGGAACTTCTGGACTGCTTCCTGTCCAGGGTTGGGGCTATGCCCGTTTGGGCTTATAGGCGTCCCCATCCTTCTTGCAGCAGGACCTGGTTACTCCCATGGGTGTGGGAGCCTGTTGGACTGGTCTTGATTGGCTGGTTGCCCTTCTGAGCTCTTGTTTGTCATTTTGGCTCTTGAGGAGCCTTGTTAGCCCGTGTTCAGTATTCCGTTGGTCTAGCTGTGACCGGAGTTCATATTCCCTGACGGGAAAGGTTATATGGTTGCCATGGCTACCCTGTTGTCGTTAGTAGCATGGTTAGGCTGTTACTCTGGCCTGGTTGTTATGGGAGATTCATTCTTCTCTCTTGGATTGGATTCGTCTACCGGTGCTTGGTTGGGCCTTCTGCACTTGGTTGTTGAGCACGCTGACTAGTTCTCTGCTCGTGTTTCATTAGCCTTGTAGGGCTTCATAGTTAAGTTAGAGCTTTGCTCAAGTTGCTCCTGGTAGCAAGGTTACAGGCGCTAGCGCTATTTTTGTCGGCTGTGCCTTTTTTCATGGGGATCCCACCCTACTTATGGACACTATTGGATGTCCCACATGTAAGGACTATGTCTGGAGCAGGACGTGCTGTCTGCTTAGAATAATACAACTCTGTGAAGTACTCACCTGTAGAGTTGGTATTATATGCAGACAGCACGTCCTGCTCCACCCCACCCTGATTCACCTTGTTCTGGATCCCCTGTGTGGTGATTATTATCTTGGATATTATTGCCAGTCTCTGGGTGGTTGTTTTCCTCCTGGCTTCTTCTCTCACTGCTTGTTAATGCTGGGGATTTGTGGGAGGTCCCTCGGTATATGTAGGGCCGGGAGGAGCTTGTTTTCTTCATGATACTGCACTGCACGGCGCTGAAGGCGGAGGTATACCCACATGTAAGGACTATGTCTGGAGCAGGACGTGCTGTCTGCATATAATACCAACTCTACAGGTGAGTACTTCACAGAGTTGTATTTTTCAGTTTGTAGCCCTTCCCTTCGGGTTGACCTCAGCGCCGAGGGTCTTCACCAAGGTTCTGGTGGGCATAATGGCCCTATTCAGAGCTCAGGGAATTCGCATTGTGCCGTATCTGGACGACCTATTGATTTCAGCTTCTTCCCTCCGTCAGGCGGAGCTGGACACCCACCAGGTGGTGTCGACCCTGGAGAGGTTCGGGTGGGTGATCAACCGCCCAAAGTCCTCTCTCTCTCGTCATCACGGGTGATTTCATTCCTGGGCATGAATCTGGATACCATTCGGGCCAGAGTGTTTCTACCACAGACCAAGGTGCAGGGGATTCAGGATCTGATCCGCCTTCTTCTGGCCAATCCTTGTCCCTCTATTCGACGGGATGAAACTGGTGGAATTGATGGTGGCCTCCTTCGAGGCGGTCCCATTTGCGCAGTTTCACATGAGATCTCTTCAACTTCATCTATTGACGTATTGGGACAGGTGTCCGCTGTCATTGGATCAACCGTTCAGGATGTCTCTCAGGGTTCGGCAGTCCCTTCGGTGGTGACTGGAGTCGAGCAACCTGTTGAGGGGCAGGTCCTTTCTTGTT
This sequence comes from Gastrophryne carolinensis, assembly GCA_027917425.1. Classification (NCBI taxonomy): domain Eukaryota; kingdom Metazoa; phylum Chordata; class Amphibia; order Anura; family Microhylidae; genus Gastrophryne; species Gastrophryne carolinensis. The sequence continues at coordinate 292,009,439 of CM051234.1, forward strand.
CCTCGCTGGGAGACTGTTACCACAGATGCCAGCCTGTCGGGCTGGGGAGGTTTCTGGAAAAGTCATCAGTTCAGCGGGGTGTGGGGTCCTCAGGAGGCTCACAACCCCATCAATGTCTTAGAGCTCAGAGCCATCTGGCTTGTCCTGTCACGGCTGACGTCGCACTTACAGGGTCTTCGGTTCAGAATCGATCAGACAATCGAACGGCACAAGTGGGGGACTCCGGAGGTGGATCTCTTTGCCTCACGGCACAATCACAAACTCCCGACCTTTGTGTCTCTATCTCAGGATCCTCTAGCTCTGGCAGTGGATGCCTTGTCCCTTGCTTGGAAGGATCTGGTGTTTATGTACCTGTTTCCTCCTTTCTCCATGCTGGGCAAAGTAGTTTGCAAACTGGCTCTGGAAGGGGCACCAGCAATTCTGGTGGCTCCAAGGTGGCCAAGAAGGGTTTGGTACGCAGACGTAAGGCTGGCGGTGGATCAGTACCGACTTCTATGTTTCCGGATCGGTTATCTCAGGGTCAACTACTTTATCCCAATTTACCAACGCTGGCTTTGACGGCTTGGCTGCTGAAACCTTCATTCTGAGGGAGGAAGGTTTGTCTGAGGCTGCTGTTCAGACCTTGATTAGAGCTAGGAAGCGGTCCTCTTCTGGCATTTACTATAGGACTTGGCGGTCCTATATTGACTGGTGTGAGGCTAGGGCCTTGCCTTGCAGGGTGTTTTCGATCCCTAGGATTTTGGAGTTTCTTCAGCATGGTCTGGATCTTGGGTTCCAGCTTAGTACCTTGAAAGGACAGGTCTCTGCTGTGTCTGTTTTCTTCCTAAGATCTTTTGCCTTACACCCGCTGGTTAAGACTTTTTTCCAGGGGGTCACTCATGTTCGACCCCCTCGGAAGGCTATGGTTCCTGTTTGGGATTTGAATTTTGGTTCTTTCCGCTCTCCAGGGTCCTCCTTTTGAGCCGTTACAGGATATTGCTCTTTCTGTTTTCACTCAGAAGATTGCCTTCTTGGTGGCTATTACCTCTGTTCGGCGTGTCTGAGTTGGCGGCTCTGTCGATTCAGGCCCCTTACTTTGAAAGACACCAGGACAAGGTGGTCTTTCGCTTTAAAGTGGACCAACACCCCCCGTGGTCTATTTCTGCCCGGCCTTTTGTTTAGCCCCTGGATTAGATATGTAGCCTCCCAGCTTAGGCTGTCGGCCGGGCAAAGTGTAGACGGCACTTAAGGTGCCTAGGAGATTAGCTCCTCTGCTAGACCCCATATTATGGGCAATGCGGTTATCCGGCCTGGTGATCCGGATTTGGGATGCCCTGACGTCCCTGTTAGGTTCCCCTTTCCCGCTTGGTCCCTTCTCCCTGCGTTAGGTAGGGTGGGGGGCTTGTCTGTGTGCCTGGTGATGTGTTCTAACTGTATGAATGTGTCTTTTACATTCTGTGGCGGGGCCGGGCGGCGTGGGTGATCTGCCGCCGGCCCGCCAGTTGTTTGCTTCACGCTGGTGCAGGGGGCGGGGTCGGGCAGCATGGGTGCCGCCGGCCTGTTTGTTGATTTTATTGCAGTACATGGCGCCCGCTGCTACTGTTTCTGCTCTCTGGGTGGTTGGGGGCGGGGCCGGGCGGCATGGTGTGCCGCCGGTCTTCCCCGGAGTTGGTAGCGAGCGGGGCTGGGCGGCGCGTTTTATGCCGCCGGCCCGGCGGTGCAGGCGCCTGTGTGCTTGGCGCCCGCCGTGTCAGTGTCCTTGGAGGTGGAGGGGCCGCGTCGTTCGCGGCCCGCGGTTCGGCTGGATTGGTGGGGGGGCGGGGCCGCAGCGGCTGCCGTGCGTGGCTGGGCCCGCCCCTCGTCTCCCTTCTATGCTCCTCGTGTGGCCGCCGTTACGCATCGCGGCGTTTAAGGTAGGCCGGCTCTTTTCCTTTCGCCTGTCATTTTAAGGTGGTCCTCGGCTGGGGCATCTTTTTTGGGTTCAGGTCCCCCTCCGTGGGGGTTATAATGGGTGCTGTCAGCCTTCAATTTTACTTTGTTTTCAGATCCTGGGATCCCACGCTGCAGGGCTCTCCCGGTCTTAGATACCTGGCTAGTCGGGGTTGTCCTTTACTTTCCCTTTATTGGTGATTGCAAATTTCCCCACTTCAGGGCCTTAATAAAATTAAAATAAAAAAGGGGCATCCCGGGTCGCTTACTGCGTAAATCCCTGGGTTATTGCGAATACCATAAATTCACCATATGGAGGCTACCAAAGATACCGGAAACGGCCCTTCGGGGGCAATCTAGGCTGTGTGGGGTTGTGGGGCTCCGCTCCCGGGGGATGATGTTATTTTATGCATTCCATGTGCGCAGCGGAACATTGAGTGCCAGTCCGGCACTCCGGTGTCTGGCTCTTCGCCGCCCGTGCCATCTCCTTCTTCTCCTCCTCGCCTGTTCCGGACCCCGTGTGACGTTGTCATGGGTGGGAATTCGCAATCCGAGGTCTGGCTAACCTCGAGAAAATGTTTTCCACTATGGTTGCTCAGAGGGCTCCGGCTAAGCGGAAACACTTGTCCCTGCCTCCGCCTGACTCAGATACTGAGGTTGTTGAGGCATTGGATTTGTCAGATTGCCCCCTGGTTGAAGAGGGGGAGCTTATTGAGCAATTGGACGATCCTGAGGTCCAGCAGCTCTTTGGTGCTGAGGGTGACCAGGCCATGGGGACTGCTTCGGACACCCCTTTCATATTGGCTCAAATGTTTGAGGTTTTGGATTTGGATCCTCCCGAGGCGGTTCCTCCGCCAAAGGGTGAGTTGTTTGAGGTGACCAAGCCGCGTTTGGAGTTTCCTAGCCAGCAACATTTTGAGAATATTGTCCTTAAGGAATGGGAGCAACCTACGCGTCTCGTTGGTGTGCCGCCTAGTTTGGATAGGAAGTATCCTTTTCCGGCGGACTTGCTGAAGAGTTGGTCTGTTCCTCCCGAGGTTGATGCTCCGGTTCTGGGGCTATCTAATGTGGCGGTTGTGCATTCGCCTGACACGACTAATCTTCAGGACGGCGAGGATCGCCGGATTGACCTGCTGGCTTGCCATGGTTTTATCTGTGCGGGTTCGGTTTTGAGACCTGTTTGTGCTTCGGCACTCTTATTGTTGGCGGTCAGGTCCATTGTCAGGGATTTATGTGTGGATCTTGATCCTACTTGTGATGAGTTTCTTGCCCTCAAGCGTTGCGAGTCCTTCGTTTCGTTTGTCCTGGCTGCTCAGGATGACGCTATGTTGATGTGTGGCAGGGCTACGGCTCTGTTGGTAGCTATCTGGCGGTCGGTGTGATTGCGGCAATGGACTGCTGGTCTTAATTCCAAGAGGTCGCTTACGGCTCTTCCCTTTTGGGTTTGCGCCTGGTTGGTGAGAAATTAGATTTGGCCCCCAGGGGTGCTATCTGGAGCAGGGGTAGAGGCCGTGGCCGTCCCGTTCACGCCTGGGGCGCCAAATCCAAACCAGCTGCAAAGCCGGCTCAGCAATGAGGGGGCGCCCTCACCTCTTTGGTGGGGGGGGCGGTTGCAAATCTTCTCCCGGGTATGGGACCTTGGCGGTCTCAGACAGTTGGATCCGGGAGGTGGGGTCGGCCGGTTTACAAGCTGGAGTTTGAGTCCCGACCTTTTCTGGATATGGCAGTCATCTGCCCGGTCCCTCCTTCGGAGGTGGGCCGCGGGTATTATTCCAATTTCTTCTCCGTGCCCAAGTTGGACGGGTTGGTTCGTCCCATCCTGGATCTGAAGTTACTCAATGTGTTTATTCTTCCCCGGAGGTTTCGCATGGGACCTCTGCGTTCTGCCATCAATTCTCTGTGGCAGGGGGATTTCATGACGTTCATAGACATCAAGGATGCCTATTTTCATATTCATGTATTCCAGCTCACCATAGGTTTCTTCGTTTCGTGGTGGAAGATCGGCATTTTCAATTGTGGCTCTTCCGTTCGGCCTTACCTCGGCTCCAAGAGTGTTCACCAAGGTGTTTGCGGGCATGATAGCCCTTCTCAGAGCTCAGGGGATTCGCATTGTGCCCTGTCTGGTCGATCTTCTCATCATGGCTTTCTTTCAGTCAAGCAAAGGTGGACGCCGGGACTGTGGTATCCACTTTGGAGAGGTTTGGCTGGGTGATAAACTATCCCAAGTCCTCTTTCGTTCCGGCCAGGGTGGTGCCCCTTTGGGGGATGACCTTGGATTACTGTCAACACAGAGTGTTGGCCAAAGTTCTCTTGGTTCAGGGATTAGCACAGCTTCTTTTTTCCAATCCTTGCCCGTCCATCCGGCTAGGGATGAGACTGGTGGGGTTGATGGTAGCTTCCTTTGAGGCAGTTCCCTTTTGTTCCGTTTCATACGAGGACGCTTCAGTTTCATCTGTCGGCGTCTTGGGACCGGCGACCGCGGTCGTTGGATCGGTCTTTCCGGATGTCTTCCCGGGTTCGGCAGTCTCTCTTGTGGTGGATGGTCTCGGACATTCTCTTGAGGGGCAGGTCCTTTCTGTTGCCTCTTTGGGGAAACTGTCACCACGGACGCCAGTTTTGTCGGGATGGGGAGTTTTCTGGAAGGACGTTCGGTTCCGGGGGAGGTGGATCCTCTGGAGGCCCACTTGCCCATCAACGTTCTGGAGTTGAGAGCCATCAGGTTGGTTCTGTCTCACTTGACGCAACATTTACAGGGTTCGCCGGTTTTCTGGTTCGGTCGGTCGATCGGTCGGCGGTTGCTTACAATCGATCGTCTGGGAGGGACTCGCAGTCTGCGTGTCCTCGGAGAGGTGTCTCTGATTCTAGCCTGGGCGGGGACTCATGTTCCTTGCATCTCGGCAGTGTACATTTAGGATTGGAAAACACAGACGATCTTCCTGAGCAGGTGCTCCTTCCGCCGGGGGGAATGGTTTTTCCACCTTCAGGTTTTTCGGTCGATTTGTCTCTGGTGGGGGACGCTGGAGGTGGATCTGTTTGCCTCTCGTCACAATTTCAAGCTTCCGACATTCGTGTCGCTCTCTCAGGATCCTCTGGCTCTGAATGCCATGTCCCTGAGCTGGGGGGACCTGGGGTTCTTTATCTGTTTCCTTCGATCCCCATGCTAGGCAAGGTGTTGCGAAAGCTGGCCCTGGACGGGGTTCAAGCCATTCTCATGGCTCCAAGGTGGCCAAGGAGGGTGTGGTTCGCAGACTTCGTTTGTCTGGCGGTGGATCAGTGCGATCTGCTTCTTCGGCTGGATCTTATCACACAGGGTCAACTGCGTTGCCCCAATTCATCAACGCTGGCTGTGACGGTCTGGCTGCTGAAACCTCCATCTTAGGGGAGGAAGGTCTTCGGATCTGTTATTCAGACTTTTATTAGTGTCAGGAAGAGGTCTTCTTCTACCATCTATTATAGGTCTTGGAGATCTTATATTGACTGGAGTGAGGCTAGATCTTTGCCCTGTCGGGTCTTTTCTGTTTTCAGGATTTTGGAATTTCTTCAATCGGGGCTGGACTCTGGTCTTCAGCTGAGTATCTTAAAGTAGACCAACACCCAGGATTTTGACTATCCTGGGTCTTGGTCCACTTCGGTGGGGCACCCCCGATCGGGGTGCCCCGCTGTGTGAAACCCCCCCCCCCCCGATCACCCTAAAAACTCACCTCTCCCCGCTCCCAGCGCCGACGGACAAGGGATTTGACAGCCGCTTGTCCGTGGCACCTCCGCCGCCGCCGCCTCCCGCGCGTCCCTCTTGACGCGCGCACCTCCGCACCGGCCATTCACAGACGGCCGGCGCGGGGGCGCGCACGCCTAGAGGGGCGCGAGGGAGGCGGCGGTAACTAAGGTAAGGGGGTTTTGGGGGGGTTTCACCCAGCGGGACATCCGAGATCGGGAGGGAGGTGATCGGCCCGGGAATCTTATAGATTCCCGGGCCGATCACCCGAGGGTGATGGTCCACTTTAAAGGGGCAGGTTGCTGCCTTGTCTGTTTTTCAAAAGTCTTTTGCGTTTCCTCCTTTTGGTCAAGACTTTCTTCCAGGGGGTCTCGCATTGTGGCCTCTTAGGAGGCCTTTTTCTCCCTGTTTGGGATTTGAATTTGGTTTTCTCTGCTCTTCGGGCTCCTCCTTTGAGCCTTTGCAGGTTATTGCTCTTTCTACTCTGACTCAGAAGGTTGCCTTTTTGGTGGCCATCTCTTCGGTTCGGCGCGTTTGGAGTTGGCAGCCTTGTCGGTTCAGGCTACTCACTTGAGAGACATCAGGACAAAGTGGTTTTCCGCTTCAAACCGGACTTTTTTCCTTAGGTGGTCTCTGTTTTTCATCTTAACCAGGACATTGTTCTTCCTTCCTTGTGTCCTAAGCCTAGGATTGACAAGGAGAGGGTTTGCACTGTTTGGATGTGGTGCGCTGTGTGAAGTACTGTTTGTTTACTACATCTCCTTTTCGTAAGACTGATGTCTTTTTCGTGGTGCCCTGTTGGGCCTAGGAAGGGTTTGGCTCCCACTGTCTTCCATTAGCAAATGGTTTCGTCAGGCGGTTGTTGGGGCCTACTCTGCCAAGGGGAAGGTTCCTCCTTTTTCGTATCACTGCTCATTCTACTCGTGCTGTTGGGCCTTTCAGCACCTGGTTTCTGTTGAACAAGTTTGTAAGGCTGCTACTTGGTCTTCTGTTCACACCTTTTCCAGTTTACAACCTTTTCCTTTACAAGGTTGATGTGCGGGCTTCAGCGGATGCTGTGTTTGGCCGCAAGGTTCTGCAAGATGCAGTGGTTTGAGTTTTGCATTATGACCTTGTTGGATACCCGCCCTTTGTGGACACTGCTTTTGGATGTCCCAAGTGTAAGAATTAATGTTTTGAAGCGGGGTGTGTGACATACTTAGAATAATACCATTTTGTGAATACTCACCTGTAAAATGGATATTATAAGTATGTCACACACCCCGCTTCATCCGCCCTTTTTGGTATCCTGATTTCTTTATAGGGTGAAGCTTTGTTTACAGTTTTGAGGGTTGCCAATGGTTTTTTTCCTGGTAACTTGTCTTTACTGCTGTTTGAATACTGGGGAATAAGTGGGAGGTCCCAGGTATGTATAGACCAGGAGGGGCTCGTTTTTCAGGACTTCTCTGCAACGTCGCCACCTGCTGGTGGAGTAACCCAAGTGTAAGAATATTCTGAAGCGGGGTGTGTGACTTATAATATCCATTTTACAGGTGAGTATTCACAAAATGGTATTATTTGGTTCTTCCTGGTCCCCTTACTGCTATCTTACACTGGGGAATTGGTGGGAGGTCCCAGGTATTTATGGACCGGGAGGAGCTCCTTTTTTTGCATTCATCTCTGCAGAAGTTTGCCCTCTACTGGAGAATAACCCAAATGTCATGAAGAGTTGAAGCGGAGTGTATGTCACACTTTTAATATCCGTTTTAAAGGTGAGTACTCACAAAACGGTATTATTTCCACATCTGCAGACAGAACAAATGGTGTTTAATAATAATAATAAAAACATAATAATGTTTCAAAAGGTTAGGAACATGTTTTGATTACCCGTCCAGCATCAACATGAAAACCAAGAACTTTCAGGGATTCAGTCTGGTAAAAGCTGGTTTACACACGCCCTGGAACTCAGTGTTGTATGAACTTAACTGGACCCCCTACGAGGCTTCTGTATTACAGGAAGTACTGTATTTTTTTGTAGGCAGTGCATTTAAACCTTCTGTTTTTGCAGATTTATTCTCCAGATCATTCCAGCTCTAACTTCTCGAATCCATCTACACCAGTGGGGTCGCCTCAGGGAATGACAGGTTTGTTTTTTTTATAACCTACTCTATTGTGAGATTAGTTTGCCACCTCCTTCGCCTTGGATCTTTTAAATCTGTGATCCTCAATCCTCTCTTTGAGCCAGGTTGTGTTTTGTGGATCTCCACATAGTCTCTTTATATCTCTGCGCGAGTGCTAAATACTTCGCCTGTTTATCTTTGTGGCGATCAGAACCAGGTTTAGATCAGTTTACATGCCACACAGTCCTATATTAAATGCTACATTACAATTTTTAAACTACTGATTAATTTGATTTAATTATTGGGTTTATAATCGCTCTTATTTTTTCCTTCACTCACTCCCTGCTTCTCTCAACGGTATGCTTTAAAAATTGTCTAAAATTCATATAAACGATTTGCTGCTGCTTTAACCCTTTTGTTGCCAAGCACGTAACACCTACGTGCTGGCTTGGCTGGGCCTTAAGTGCCAAGCCCGTAGGTGTTACGTGCTTGACTTTCCTCGCTTGTAGTTTAAAAAGTAAAAATAAAAAATACTCACCTGACCCCTTGTTGGATCCGGCCGGGTCTCCTCTTTAATTTGGTGCCATCCGATCCCCCGTGGGGGCGGGGCTTATGAAGTCATCCCGGCCCCGAACGGGCTTCAGCTTTCTCAGCTTCTCAGATGCCGGTGATCGGCGCTGGGGAAGGAGGTGACAGGAGATCCTCTGATCTCCTGCCTTCTCCTTCTCTGGATGCCGATCACCGGCATCTGTCAGCTGAGCGGCGAGGGACAAGCGCTTGCAATCGAAGGTAAGTACAGTAAAAAAAATTTTTTTTTTTTCTAATAAAATACTTTTTATTACTGTGTCGTGTTTTTTTTTTTTTTTTAACAGTTAACCCTTTGTGAGCTGGTAAGGGGTCCATGAGACCCCTTATACCAGTTCACAAGGCTGGGGGGGTGGCAAGTCACCTGCCCTAGCGGGTGGCTTGCCATTAACCCCCGCACCCCCATTACCTGCCTCCCCAAAGGCCAGGGGGGGGCAGAAGAGCCCGGGCCCACATAGGCTATGTGGGCTCGTAGGCTGCAGGGTGGGGGGGCCACCAAAGCTGGCCCCCCCACTCTGTGCCTACAAGCCCCCATAGCTGGTCCCGGGCTGGTTACTTTGGGTAAGGGGGACCCCACGTCATTTTTTTTTTTTGGATTTTGAAGGGTTTTTAACCCTTCAAAATCCAAAAAAAAATGGGGTCCCCCTCCCCGGGAAGGGGGACCCTGTCATTTTTTTTTTTTTAATTAACCATTTGTCATCCAGCAGCTATAAAAGGCTTCTGGGCAGGAAAGGGTGTCTACCTATACATATGTGGTATCGCTGTAACCGGGAGAAATTGGGGTTTCTCACACAATAAGATTTTATTGACAAACTTACATTTTTTATTACAAAAAAACTCTACAAATTGTAAAAAAATATTTTTTTTTTATTTTTTTTCACACATTTCACCCAAAAAAATTGAGAATACATCTAAAAAATACAAACAAGACATTTCATGTTAAAGCCCAGACATGTTAAAACAATATATAATTTTCCTGGGAAATCCCTGGAAATCCTTTCAAAAATGACAGTTGAATATGTGTAGCGCAAAATAGTGAAACATCGTCTGGCAACAGGGAGTGGCAAATGCTGCAGGTAGGCTGGCAGCGAAAGGGTTAAGAGATTTCCTGGGGGGGGATTCCAGATTTGGGATGCTCCAGTGTAAAATACCTTCGTTTACGCGATTCAACCCCATGGCTACGCTAAGGGGGCGAAGCTAAGGCGGCAGTGAGGAAGAATCATGTTCTCAGTCTGCCGCCATAAAAAGATTTTCGGCTTAGCAAATTAGCTAACACCGCCGAAGATCTCCAGTTCTTCTCGGTGGTACAGCGCGGTTTCTCAGGTCAATGGCCATTGTTCCTTTCCGGCAGCGCATAATTACTGGGGTTGTTGGCCGGCAATAGGGCTGCTTCTGAGCCGCTGCATGGCCACCCACAAGTGGACCTAAACCTTTTGATAGGTCATTTTGTTATATATTTTATTTTGATTGTGTAATAATGTTTTAATATTGTTTTTGTTTAAATCTATATTATATAGATTGTGGGAAAGGACAAAGTAATATAAAAATTATACAGTGGTTTACCCCCCAAAAGACTCGGAAGTAGTCTTGTGACTGTGGAATGGTTATATACTTGGGCTCAGATCCCCAGGGACGTAGACTAGTATTTTTCACCATGACGGAGGCATCTGGGGTAATTGGATCTGGGCTGCTGGCCTGCGCTACATCCACAACATCTTTTGGGAAGCAGAAAGTTGTTAAAATAACTGGACTCTTAAGACTTATCGGGTCGTTCATGGAAGTCCTGCTCCCAGTTGATCAAAACCAGTTTGGACAGGTATGTGATCCTGGCTATGGAGGATTTGATCAGGTTAAGTGCCAGAGGCCTAGCTCTGGTCGTAGCCTTAAGGTATGCTTTCTGGCTTAAGCAATGGCCAGCTGACAGCCTCTAAAAAGAATCAGGCAGGACTCCCCTTTAAGGGAGTGCTTGGTTGACCTGGTAAAGCAGCCTACTAGTGGTAAATCTACTAATCTGCCACAGAAGCCGAAGTCTGCAACTGCTTTCCGCAGGGCCTCTAATCCTCCGGCTTTTCATGGGGGTAGAGGTTTGACCTCTTCAGGATACCAAAGAGATTTTGAATAAGGCGACATTGTGTGGCGGAATAAAGCCAAGCCCCTGTCAAAGCCTGCTCCAGCATGAAGTGACGCCTCCACCGTCCCTTCATGCCGGAGCTGGGAGGAAACCTTCTGCAGTTTGCTCAGATTTGGAGGCGTAATATAATGGATACAGGAAGTTGTACCCTCATGTTACAAAATCGAATTAGGAGCCATACCACCTTGGAGATTCTCTTGGTCAGGGGTCTCCCGAATTCCGCAGAAATCAGAAACATTGAGATCTGCTGTAGCTCGCCTTCTAGCGATTGGAGTTGTTTGATCCATAGTGATGTTACTCCAGCCGGAAGATTTTATAACCACAGTATGTATATAAAGATGCATACCTACATTGCAGTAGGTGGCCTACATCTTCAGTTTTGTGGCGCTACCCTTCGGTCCATCATCAGCACCAAGGGTGTTTACCAAGGTGCTGGCAGGTCTCATGTTTTTTCTAAGATTTCAGGGTATACATATAACCCCTCACTTAGACAATCTGTTTATATGGGCCCTAGCATGTCAGGGACCCCAGAAGGATACACAGACTGTCTGATAGACATTGCATATCTGACTATCCAGTCGAATTCTTCTAGAGTCGAATATCATACCTTCTGGAATTGTCCTCCTGGGAAGGTCTTTAGAAATGTCTCAAGCAAAAGTATCTCTTCTCAGAAGAGAATTACTTCAGGCCAGGGTACAGGGTCTCTTGTTTTGCCCTCACCCGAGGATTCGTCAAAGTATGCCTCTGTTGGGCCTGATGGTGTCTTGCTTCGAGGCAGTGCTCTTTGCTCAGTTTCACACAGGACCACTGCAGATGGAAGGCTGAACTGGATGGACTAAAGTTTCTAGTGAGCCTTACATACTGTGTCACAATGATTTGCTCAGGATCTGGGATCAAGGCACACAGACTCTGGATCACTCTTTTGCATGACACGGTCAACAAGATGGTCCTCAGCCTCTTCGGCAAATCTTTCCTTCCAGTACAGTGGAAGATCATTTCCACAGATGCTTGTCTAGCTAATTGGGGATGTGTCATGGAGGATCCAGGGACAGTGCTGTCCGAGGGAGAGCAGACTTCCTATAATATCCTGAAACTAGCAATTCTATTGTCTCAGACATTGGACATTCCATCTGGGGGGGCATCCCGTCCGGATTCAGACAGACAATCGGACGGCAGTGGCATATATCAACCACCAGGGGGCTAAGCCTCATGGAAATGAGCCAGATTTTACTTTGTGCCGAGAAGCAGGCTCCATGCATCTCTGCAGTACATATACCTGAAGTGGACAACTTGCAGGCCAATCATCTCAGCAGAAAGTCCCTGCATCAGGGGGAATCGTCTGAGTTGGTTCTTTCAATCTCTATGCATGTGCTGGGGGATTTCAGTCATAGATCTCTTGTATCATGGCACAATCAAAGGTTTCTGAAAGTTGTGTTCCCGTTCCAGGGATCCTCTAGCAAAAGCAACAGATGCTCTGACTCTTCAGTGGTTAACATTTTAGCTTCCTTATGCATGCCTTCTCATTTCACGCCTGGGTCGAGTATTGGAAAAGTTAGCTCGTCAGGGAGCTCGTCATTCTGGTTGCTCCTCAGTGGCCTAGGACAAGCTGGTTCTCAGACATGGTAAGGATGTCAGAGTTAACCGACTTTACAGTTCTTTACAAATGGGCCTCTAGGGCATCCCAACTGACGAGTTTTGACTTGACGGTCTGGTTATTGAAACCTCCATCTTGGCAGATATAGGCCTCTCTGCTAGAGTCATTCAGTCTGATTCAGGCCAGGAAGAAGTCTTCATCATCGGTCTACTGTAGAGTCTGGCGTGCGTTTATCCCTTGGTGAGAATCCAGGGTATTCTCTTGTAGAACTTTCTGTTGCCAGAATTTTTGATTTTTTGCAGAAAGGTCTTGATGAAGGTCTTCAATTGAGTTTTAAAGGACACATATCTGCTATATCTATCCTTTTTCAGAAACTCATAGCTGAGAATGAATTTATCAGAACCTGGAGGAGTTACAAGTCGCTCATGTGCGGCCTCCTCATAAGCCACTTCTGCCGGTTTGGGACCTGAAGTTGTTTTATGAGCTCTTCAGGGTCCTCCTTTTGAACCATTGGTAGATGTCATTTTCTTTCCAAGGTTTTTCATCTTAATGAAGAGATGGTTTTGCCTGCCTTATGTCCTACTCCAGTGTCCGATAAGGAAGGGGGGTTCTTCACTGGCTGGATGTAGTGAGTGAGTTTAGTGAGAGCACTAAGGTATTATCTCACTGCTACACAATCTTTCTGTAGGTTGGACTTCTTATTTGTCATACCTGAGAGTCCACGGCAAGGTCTTCCACCAGCCGATTGAATTAGACAGGCAGTGGTAAGAGCCTGTATCCCTAAGGGGAATGATCCTCCCTTTAGGACTACTGCTCATTCGAAGCAAGCTATTAGAGCTTCTGGGGCTTCAGCATCAAGCTTCCGTAGAACAACTATATATAGACGCTACTTGGTCTTTAATTCATAAATCTACCAAATTTTATAGGGTAGATGTTTAAGCCTCAGCAGATGCAAATACCTGTAGGAAGGTATTACAGGCTTGGGTTTTAAAATTTCTTATTCCTGATAGAAAGGGATAAGGTTTTTGGGGATCCCACCCGAATTCAGGGTACTGCTTTTGGAGATGCCTATTGTTACTGAATTATCCTGATGTTCTGAAGTAAAATGGAAGAGAGAAGATAATTCTGTGAATACTCACCTGTAGAATTGATTTCTCTTACATTATTACTTCAGGACATCAGACCCTCCCCAGTCTGCTAGCCTACTATGTCCATTCCTTGGATGCCTAGTATAAAAAAGATACATATTTATAATCAGAGAGGAGTTTTGTATTTTGTCTCTAAAAATAGATATAGGTATGCCTCCCAGGCGGCTGGTTCTACTGCTTATTAAGTCCAAGCCCTCTGGTCGAGAGGTTAACCCTATCGTTACTGAATTATCCTGATGTCCTAAAGTATTAATGGAAGAGAAATCAATTCTACAGGCGAGTATTCACAGAATTATCTTTTGCCACACTTGGCAACACCCCACTGGCAAACATTATAGTCTGCAGACCGTAACAAGTGTACAGGTGCATGCTTTGTTGAATCGAGTTTATGGAGATGAAAACTGAAGGGCATCCCAATTGGGATTATTGGCAATCTGTGTGAGCAGAAAACCTGAAGTGAAAGTAAATATCTATTTTCAAAGTATACATCGCTACGGAAGATGGCAAAGTGCTGATTAGACAGAACAGTGTTAAAGTAAACCATTGATCTTTTGAATACAACATAACATAGGAGGCAGTTTTGCCCTTACAATCCTACAGTCTAAAACCATAATCTTCCAGTTGATGTTTGGTTTTTCTCTTCTCAGGGACAGGGCAGTGGCCTAGAGCAAGCGTCCCAGGGGCACTGTCACCGAGTTATGAGGGTACATTGCATACGCTGGTAAGTTTTTGTTTGTTTTGGGGTTTTTTTGTAACGTGATCCTGAATTAAAATGCTATCCTTAGCAGCAGAACTGTTCACCTGGTGTATCTTTTTTTTTTTTTTTTAACTTCTAAAGCAAAATAAGTTAGAAGATCGCCTGGATGAGGCTATTCATGTACTGAGAAGTCATGCTGAGGGACAGACTGGCTCTATCCCTGGAGGCCATGAAGATATGCATGCACTCCTAGGGACAGCGGCAGGGATGCTTGGAGCTACTTTTTCTAGTGCAGTGCTTTCGATGGCAAATCGACATTCATTGGTAAGAAATAACCTTTTGTTACTTACAGACTATAAATATTCAAAGGGATTGTCCAGACAAGTTAAGAGAAAAATTAGCCTACCTGCTTTTCTGGGACCCACCATCTAGGGGAAAGAATGGGTGAATAAAGTGAGAACAATAGGCACCTATTTGTTATGCTGGCAACCTCTATCTACCTGTCTTGTTTCTCATTGTGGAGCTGTTTGAAAGTGATTGTTGGTATAGAAGTGTATCCAATTGGGCTCTTGGGACACAACCCAGACACCCAAATAACAGGAGCACCAAAACAATCAAAAATGTAATTTCAATTTATTAAGAACCAAATATGATCAAGAAACAAAAAACACAACAGACAATATACAAAACTAACACATTAAAAACACTACATATCCCCAAAATTTCATCCAGTGCTGCAGTCGCAGCAAACTATTACTGGGAAACTCCTAAAGTATCTACACGTATAGAAAATAACCTGTAAAAACTAATCTTTTTGTGCCGGCACAAAACCCTAACCTCAAATACTCTATTCAATTATATACAATAAAGTGACAGTGCATAATCAAGCAAAACAGCAATTCATATAGCAACAATTCATATAGCAAGACATACATCAAAGACTCCTGCTAACCTTATTATTCAATAAGTACAGACATATATAAGTGTAAAAAATATATATACAAAGTGAAGATGTGCACACTGTGTCCAGAATAGTATTGGTCATGGATACTAGGCATGACCATATCTGTGCCTAGTTTTGCTTGATTATGCACTGTCATAATCAAGTTTTGCTTGATTATGCACTGTCCCAATAATTGTGTGTGGTGCACCACTTTGGTTTGTGTTGGTACAGAAGTGGGTGACAGGTAAGCATGGTAGTTTTGTGCCTAACTTCAAAGCTTTAAAGCGGACCTTCTCCCTGAATAAGAGCCTTTCTTAAATGTTTTCCCCACCCAGTACATACAGATTGTACACATTAAAATCCTCCTACCTGCATCTACTGCATGTTATAAGCCTTTAAATATCCAAGATGGCGGCTCATGAAGCATCAGGCAGCCTGCAAACAGGTCTATCTATTTTATTTTTACATCTTTACTCTGCATAGGGTTTTACGCTTTTCAATAATAACCGTTGGTTATAGAAGTTCCAGTTTACAGCTTTAAATTCACATTATGGCACATTATCGGCAGTTTCCTTTTACGTAAGAGATCGCAAAGCCAGCATTAACAGTTATACACTGCTGTCCTATTGTACCATCCCTGCAGTCTAAACCTAAATGGACTCCAGGACCGGCCAGTCAAGTACCCCTGAGACATCCTGATTCGGTATGTCCCACTGTGTACACAAACAGTGTGATCCTTTATTCTAAGTATACAGCATGTCCTGTTCCAGAAGATATTCCTTACTCTTGGGTTATACATCCAGTAGATGGCGCTGGACTGCAGAGACAGAAAAGTGGCTCCTCCCGGCCCCATATATACCAGGGACCTCCCACAAAATCCCCAGTTATTAGTATACAGTACGTCCTGCTCCAAATCTAATACTTACACTTGGGATATACTCCGCCAGATGGCGCTGGACTGCAGAGACATCGAAAATAAGCTCCTCCCGGCCCCTCAAATACCCGGGACCTCCCACAAATCCCCAGAATTTCTCTGCAGTCTGGCTGCGAAGGACGAGAAATTGGCTCTCTACTCGCAGGTGAGCGGGGCTATTAGCCCGCGGCCCTGTAGGACTATTCCCACCCGTTCCACTAGTAATATGCCTCCCAGCTTTGGCTGCGCTGGTCGGGTGAAGGTAGGCAGCACCGCTGTTAGGTGCTTAGGAGCGCTGCTCCACCACAATCCCCCACCAAAGGGTAGGCGGTTCAGGCTTATGGTGAGCCTCTATGGGATGCCCCTCCCGCACTAGTGCCCCCTTGCCCCTGCCCATCGGTGGGCCCTGTTTAAGTGGCCGCTGTCCTCCCTCATCCTCCTTGTAGCCTTTGGGGGAAAAGAGGGGGGGGGTGTAAATGTGTATGCTATGCATTCTGTGTTTTACACTCTTTCCATTCTGTTTAGTCTTGTGTCAGCCGCCACGCTGACTTGCCTTTACTGTCTTTTTTTAAAATTGCCGCCGCCGCACGCTGACTTGGTTACGCGCTTGGCGGCGGCATTACCTCAGGCGCAGGTGCGCCGTCATTGGCTGCTTGCACGTTCTGGCTTTGCGCTCTTCGGGGGGGGGGGCATCTATGGCGCTTCGCGTCATCGCTGATGCCCGCCCCTCGAGGTATACCGACGCCATCTTTAACCTGCTTGGTTGGCCCATGCACGACAGACCCCTACCTACCGCAGTCCGTAAGTGCCCTCACGGGCGGCTTTATATCTTTCACTTTTGTTACTGTGTGCTTACAGGTCTTGTCTGCTTATGTCTTTCAGGCCTTGTAAAATAATACTCCCACTTCCCTAGCGGGGTTGCTATATAGCGTTATTCCCTATCGGCGTATAGCGCCGTTATAATCACCATATGGAGGCATCCCAGGATAATGTGACCGGGGTCTATGTAGCGTGTGGGCAGCCTCATGCTGACGCTGACAAGGCGCGGGTCTGTGTACCCTGTGCTGAGCAGGTGCTTATATTGCAATCTGGCCTGCCAGTGGCTGCACCTTGTTTCACTTCGCCTACTCCCCAAAGCTTAAACCTCACTCCTACTGAGTTGCATACTAGTGGGGATTCTCAGCCTGATGTGTCTTCTAGACTGGCTACTGTTGAGCAGTTGATTGCTAAGTCCTTAGTGCGTAAAGCCCCTGCTAAGAAGCTGCACTTGACACCTAATATCACTGTTTTCCCTATGGGAACTGAGGAGTTTTGGAATCTTTGTGGCTATACCCCTTCTGATGAAGTAGAGCTCTTTTCTGACTTGGGCTCATCTGATGAGAGACCAAGGGGTCATGACGATTCTGGCTCTGACCCCTGGGCCCCGGATGACGCTGACAGATTATTGACCCAGATTTTTGAGGTTCTGTCCATCTCTCTCCCTGTTGCGACTCCCAGGCAAAGAGGGGAGCTTTTCCATACAGCAAAATCACGTTTGGAATTTCCCGAGCAGGACATTTCCATAACCTTGTGCTCAAGGAATGGGAGCGCCCCAGTAAACTTCCCGGGGTTCCAAAAAGTTGGGATAGGAAGTATCCCTTTCCTGCTGAGGTGGTTAAATGTTGGTCAAACTCTGGCTTTGACGGCTTGGCTGCTGAAACCTCCATCTTGATGGAGAAGGCGCGGTCTTCCTCAGTTGTGAATACTTTGATTAAAGCTAGGAAGAAGTCTTCCTCTTCCGTTTATTACAGGGGTTGGCGTGCCTACATTGACTGGTGTGAGTCTAGGTCTCTTCCCTGTCGTGTGTTCTCTATTCCCAGGATTCTGGAGTTCCTGCAGCATGGGTTAGAGATGGGGCTCCAACTCAGTACTCTAAAGGGTCACGTGTCTGCCCTGGCTATTTTTTTCCAGAAGTCCTTTGCTCAGCCCCCTCTGATCAGGACATTCTTCCAGGGGGTCGCTCATGTGCGTCCCCCACGTAAACCTATGGTGCCTGTTTGGGATTTGAACTTGGTTCTGTCAGCCTTGCAGGGTGCTCCCTTTGAACCTGTGCAGGATGCTGCCTTGGCCATTCTTACACCCAAGGTTGTGTTTCTGGTGGCTATCACTTCTGTCAGGTGTGTGTCTGAGTTGGCGGAGCTGTCCATTCAGCCCCCCTACTATGAGAGGCACCAGGACAAGGGGGTGTTTTGTTTCAAACCTGATTTTCTGCCTAAGGTAGTGTCTGCCTTTCATTTGAATCAGGATATTTCTCTTCCTCCTTTGTGCACTAATCCTAGCAATGCTAAGGAGAGGGTTTTGCACTCTGGATGTGGTTAGGTGTCTGAAGTACTATCTGGTGGCTACTGCACCTTTCGGGAAAACTGATGCTCTTTTTGTGGTCCCTTCTGGTCCTAGGAAGGGTTTGGCTCCTGCCAAGTCTATCAGCAAGTGGATTCGTCAGGCTGTGATTCAGGCCTACTCTGCTAAGGGGAAGAATCCTCCCTTCCGCCTTACTGCTCACTCCACTCGTGCTATTGGTGCCTCTTGGGCTTTTCAGCACCAGGCTTCTGTTGAACAAGTTTGCAAGGCCGCAACTTGGTCTTCTGTTCATACCTTTTCAAAGTTTTACAAGGTTGATGTTAGGGCCTCAGCTGATGCTGCTTTTGGCTGAAAGGTTCTGCAGGCGGCAGTGGTTTAAACTGTCTGCTGCTGCTTTTTATTGGGGATCCCACCCTACTTTATGGACACTGCTATTGGATGTCCCAACTGTAAGTATTAGATTTGGAGCAGGACGTACTGTATACTAAGAATAATACAGTTCTGTGATTACTCACCTGTAGAATTGGTATTATGAGTATACAGTACGTCCTGCTCCAACCCACCCTTGGTTTGCATTATCTTGGATCCCCTGTATGGTGATTATCATTGTTATAGTTGATAGTTTGGATTGTTTAA
Organism: Gastrophryne carolinensis; assembly: GCA_027917425.1. NCBI lineage: Eukaryota > Metazoa > Chordata > Amphibia > Anura > Microhylidae > Gastrophryne > Gastrophryne carolinensis. Next base: position 292,028,145 of record CM051234.1, read on the forward strand.
TTCTCCCGGCTTCTCATTAACTGCTTTTCAATGCTGGGGATTTGTGGGAGGTCTCTGGGTATTTGAGGGGCCGGGAGGAGCCTATTTTCGATGTCTCTGCAGTCCAGCGCCATCTGGCGGAGTATATCCCAAGTGTAAGTATTAGATTTGGAGCAGGACGTACTGTATACTCTATACTCATAATACCAATTCTACAGGTGAGTAATCGCAGAATTGTATTTTTCTCTGCAGTCTGGGCTGCGATGACTAGAAGATGGCTCTTTCTACTCGCAGGTGAGCGGGGCTTATTAGCCTGCGGCCCTGTAGGACTATTCCCACCCGTTCCTTTTCACTGCCTCCTAGCTTAGGCTGCGCTGGTCGGGTGATGGTAGGCAGCACCGCTGCTAGGTGCTAAGGAGCGCTGCTCCTACTGCAGTTCCCCTCCAAAGGGTAGGTGGTACAGGCCCCTGGTGAGCCTTATGGGATGCCCCTCCCGCGGCCGTTGACCCCTCGCTTCCTGTCCCCTCAGTTAGGCTCCTCTTAGGTCTGCTGCTTCCCCTTCCCTCCCCCTGGGTTAATCTCTGGGGGGGGGGGGGGGGGTTGGGTGTATATATTACTATGTGTTTTTTTGCTAAGTGTTTTGTATTGGTTGCACTGGTTATGCTATTGCCGCTGCACGCTTGTACTCTGCTCCGCGAACGGCGGCTACATCGGCCCAGGCGCTCCTGCGCCGTCGTTGGCTGGCCTGATCACGAGGCACGTTTTCGCGCTCTTCGGGGGGCAGAGGTATATGCAGCTGCCCTTTTGGAGCTTCTGTGCTGATTGTCTGGCGTCCCCCTATCGCGGTCCGTAAGTGCCCCTGCGGGCTGGCTTTTCTTTACTTTTCTTTGTATTATGCTTACAGGTTCTTTGCTTTATGTCTTACAGGCGGGTCAAACTTTTTTTGTGGTTTCTCCTGGTCCTATCCCCTCTATTTAGCGTTAACTACTTATTGGAGGGCTATTGTATTTGTATATCTTCCACTTCCCTAGGGGGCTATTGGGGCATCCCGGGTAGCCCTATTGGCATCAATCCCAATTGGCCTATTGAGCCACAATAATCACCATATGGAGGCTTCTAAGGATAATGTGCTTGTGGTTCCTACGGGACAAGCCCGGCTGCGTGTGGGGTATCCCCTATAAGTGATGTCAGGGTGTGTGTACCCTGCGCCCAGCAGACTCTTGCGCTGCAGTCTGGGTTACCGGTGGCTGGGCCTGCTTTTCCTCTGGCTTCGCCTAGCCACCCATGCTTACATTTGACTCCTAGTGAGGTGCATTTCAGTGGGGAGTCTCAACCTGATTTGGCTGCACAGGTGGTCAGCATTGAGACATATATTGCTGGGTCTGGCTCGCGTAAGGCTTCCGCTAAGAAGCGACATTTATCACCTGGCGTTTCCCTCTTTCCTATGAAGGCTGAGGAGTTTTTTGACGTTACCGGTTATACCCCCCTGGAAGAGGGGGAATTATTTTCTGATTCAGAATCATCTGAGGAACAATCTAGGGTGTGTGATGCTGATTCTGGTTCTGACCCATGGGCTTCAGATGATACTGACAGGCTTTTAGCTCACATTTTTGAAGTACTCTGTATCTCTCCTCCTGCCGTGGCTCCGCGGCAGCAGGGGGAGCTGTTTCATACTGTTAAACCACGCTTGGAGTTTCCTGAACGAAATCATTTTAATAATCTGGTGCTCCAAAGAGTGGGAACGGGCTAGCCGGCTCCCCGGGGTGCCAAAGAGTTGGGATAAGCGGTATCCCTTTCCTGCTGAAATGGTTAAATGGTGGTCATGTCCTCCCGAGGTGGATGCACCATTTCTGGGGTTGTCCAACACATCCGTCATGCATTCCCCTGACTCTACTACTCTGAGGGATGGGGAGGACAGGCGCATAGATCATGCCTTTGCCTGTGTGGGGGCCGCGCCTCTGCCATTACGGCTGTTGCTATTAAAAGCCTGCTCAGGGTTCTCTTTGATGGGGCCCCTGATGATGCAGGCAGTGAAGAGTATAGAGCTCTTCTGCGTTGTGAGGAATTTGTTGCATATGTTCTCTCTACCTTGGATGATGCCATTAGAATGTGCGGCAGGGCATCTGCCTTGTTGGTGGCGATATGCCGCTCGGTCTGGCTGCGCCAGTGGGCAGCTGACAACGCTGCTACGAATGCTCTCACTGGGTTTCCCTTCAAGGGGCTGCACCTCTTTGGGGAACGTCTGGACTTGTTTGCTAAGGGAGGCAAGTTACCTCAGCGTAGAAGGCAGCCCCGGTCCTTTCGGGGTTCAGGTGCCTTTTCTCCTTCTTTCCGGGGCTCCAGAATTGGACGGGGAGCTTTCTTTGCTGGAGCCCATGGAGATTTTTGGGGCAGGGGCAGATGATGTGGCCGCTCTGGCCCCTCCTGGGGTCCCAAGCCTAAGTCCTCCCCCAAGCCCCCTCAGGCATGAAGGGGCGCCCTCACCCATCCAGGTGGGGGGACGGCTTCGGCTCTTGGCTCATGTCTGGAGGCGTCATGTCTCAGACCGGTGGATTCAGGAGGTAGTGTCCTTCGGTTACAAGATAGAATTTGCAGCCTGGCCGCCCCCAAGATTCATCAAGTCCCGGTTAGCTCAAAACCCCCTGTGAGCTCAGGGTCTGTCCCTGTCTGTCCAAGGCCTTCTGGAACTGAGTGTCATCTGCCGGGTGCCCTTGAGGGAAAGGGACAAAGGCTGTTGTTCCAATATTTTCATTGTTCCCAAAAAAGATGGGTCATCCTGGATTTAAAGCACCTCAACAAATTTGGCGGATTCAGACACTTTCGCATGGAGATTCTGCGCTCAGCTGTGACTTTCCTACGCCCAGGGGACTTCATGACCTCTGTAGACATCAAGGATGCTTACCTTCACGTACCTATCTTTCCAGGTCATCCGAGATTCCTCAGGTTCGCTCTGGAGGATCAGCACTACCAATTTGTGGCCTTGCCCTTCGGTCTCACCTCTGCTCCCAGGGTATTCACCAAGGTGCTGGCAGGTGTGATGGCTCTGCTGAGATCTCGGGGCATTCGCATTCTTCCCTACTTGGACGACATGCTTATCGTTTCTCAGTCCTTCCATCAGGCAGAGCTGGACACTCAGTGGGTGGTGTCCACACTGGAGTCATTCGACTGGGTGATCAACCACCCCAAATCTTCCCGGTCTCCTTCCATGGTGAAGTCTTTTCTGGGCATGATTCTGGATTCATCTCGGGTCAAGATCTTTCTTCCTCAGCAGAAGGTGGAGAGTCTTCAAGAGAAAGCTCAGCTCCTTCTGTCTTGTCGTCATCCATCCATCAGGCAGGGAATGCAGCTTGTGGGCCTGATGGTGTCCTGCTTCGAGGCAGTTCCATATGCTCAGTTCCACATGAGGCCTCTTCAGCTTCACCTCTTGTCAGTGTGGGATCGGTACCCTGTGTCCTTGGATCAGGTGTTTGTCCTGTCCTCTCTGGCCAGGCGGTCTCTGTCGTGGTGGCTGGACTCCAGGAACCTACTGGGGGCAGATCCTTTCTGGCCCCTTGTTAGGAGACTGTCACCACGGATGCCAGTCCGACAGGTTGGGGGAGCTTTTGGAAGTCCCTGAAATGCCAGGGTCAGTGGGGCCCTCAGGAGGCCCATACCCCTATCAACATTCTGGAGTTGAGGGTGATCAGGTTAGTTCTCGCCCACTTAACCCCACACCTGTGGGGTTGGGCTGTCCAGGTCCGCTCGGACAACCAGGCGGCGGTTGCCTACATCAATCATCGGGGAGGGACCCGGAGCAAGAGGGCCCTCAAGGAAGTGTCCCTGATACTGTCCTGGGTGGAGGTGAATGTTCGCTGCATCTCAGCTGTGTACATTCCGGGGGTGGAGAATCTGGAGGCAGACTCCCTGAGCAGGGGTACCTCTCGTCTGGGAGAATGGTCCCTCAGCAGCAGGGTGTTTCGCTCACTGTGCCACTGCTGGGGTCAGCCGGATGTGGATCTGTTTGCATCCCGTCACAATCACAAGCTCCCAGTCTTTGTCTCTCTGTCCCAGGATCCTCTGGCCTTGGCCATGGATGCCTTGGCAATGTCTTGGACGAGTTTTCAGCTCCTGTATGTGTTTCCCCTGTTTTCCCTGCTGGGCAGGGTGCTGCGCAAGATAGCTCAGGAACGGGTGCCAGCCATACTGGTGGCCCCCTGTTGGCCAAGAAGAGTGTGGTTAGCAGACATCGTGCAGCTGGCAGTAGATCAGTACGTCCTGCCCCGGGTTCCAGGTCTGCACACTCAGGGGCACCTACGCCACCCCAATTTACAAACGCTGGCTTTGACGGCCTGTCTGCTGAAACCTCCATCTTGATGGAAAAGGGGCTGCCTGCCTCGGTTAATACCATGATCAGGGCTAGGAAAAGGTCCTCTTCTTCCATCTACTATAGGGTTTGGCGTACTTACATTGACTGGTGCGAGTCCCACTCGCTTCCCAGTCGTGTGTTTTCTATTCCTAGGATTCTGGAGTTTCTGCAACATGGTTTGGATCTGGGTCTTCAGTTCAGTACTCTGAAAGGTCATGTCTCTGCCTTGGCCATTTTTTTTCCAAAGATCCTTTGCTCAGCATCAGCATTGTCAAGACCTTCTTCCAGGGGGTTACTCACGTGCGTCCCCCACGTTAAGCCTATGTTACCAGTCTGGGACTTGAACTTGGTCTTATCTGCCCTGTAGGGGTCTCCCTTCGAGCCCTTGCAGGGGGCCCCCTTGTCCATTCTTACGCTTAAGGTAGTCTTTTTGGTGGATATCACTTCTGTTAGGAGTGTTTCTGAGTTGGCGGTGCTTTCCATCAAACCTCCTTATTTTGAGAGACACCAGGACAAGGTGGTGGTTCGTTTTAAGCCAGATTTTCTGCCTAAGGTTGTTTCTGCTTTTCATCTCAATCAGTACATTGTTTTGCCTTCTCTGTGTCCTAATCCTAGTAACTCTAAGGAGAGGGTCTTACATTCTCTGGATGTGGTTAGGACTCTGAAGTTCTATCTGGTGACTACTGAACCCTTCAGAAAGACTGATGCTCTTTTTGTGCTCCCGTCTGGACCTAAGAAGGGTCTGGCTCCAGCTAAGTCCACTATCAGCAAGTGGATCCGTCAGGATGTGACACAGGCCTACTCTGCTAAGGGGAAGGAGCCTCCCTTCCGCCTTACTGCTCATTCCACTCGTGCTATTAGTGCCTCTTGGGCCTTTCAGCACCAAGCTTCTGTTGAACAAGTTTGCAAGGCCGCCACTTGGTCTTCTGTTCATACTTTTTCTAAGTTTTACAAGGTTGATGTTAAGGCCTCAGCTGATGCTGCTTTTGGTCGCAAAGTTCTGCAGGCGGCAGTGGTTTAAACTGTCTGCTGTTACTTTTGGGGATCCCACCCTACCTTACGGACAGTGCTATTGGATGTCCCAAGAGTAAGGAATATCTTCTGGAACAGGACGTGCTGTATACTTAGAATAATACAATGCTGTGATTACTCACCTGTAGAATTGGTATTATACGTATACAGCACGTCCTGTTCCACCCCACCCTTGTTATCATTATCTTTAGTTGCTTCTTTATGGTGATTGTTCTTATGTTAAATTTTTATATAATGGTTATAGTTCTCCCGGTCTCATTTTAACTGCTTTTCAATACTGGGGAATTTGTGGGAGGTCCCTGGTATATATGGGGTCGGGAGGAGCCACTTTTCTGTCTCTGCAGTCCAGCGCCATCAACTGGATGTATAACCCAAGAGTAAGGAATATCTTCTGGAACAGGACTTGCTGTATACGTATTATCCCAATTCTACAGGTGAGTAATCGCAGAATTGTATTTTTTCTAAAGTACATTTGTTTTTGGGAGTCTGCACTAGTATGCCCAGAACATTAAAAGCAAACTCCTTGGCTGTCTGGTATAGGCTGAAGGGGTTAATCCTGATGTGTTCTTTACTGAAGGGGCTGGGGCTTTTTGCTGATCATGCCCCTTTCCTTAGTCTTCCTCCTCCAGCGGTGGCCAAGTTGCATTGTCTAGCACAGTGTTTCTTAACCCTGTCTTCAAGTTCCCCCGTGTTTTTGATTCTCCGTACAGACAGCGTTTTGTTTACTGCTAAAGTACAAATTATTTTAGGTTTTTAAAGTGTACCAAAACCCAGGATTTTGACTATCCTGGGTTTTGGTCCACTTCCCCGTGCCCTGCTATGTGAAACCCCCCAGAACACCCAGATCAACTCACCTCCCCCTGCTCCTACGGCGCATGCACGTCCACTCGTCCAATCAGCGTGCTCTGAGCCTCTGAGCAATGCGCATCAAAGTGGCGTCAAGCTCAGCGGCTCCGAGCACGCTGGCGGCCGCATCTCGCGATTCCCTCTAACAGGGCACACATCCTGTTAGAGAGAAGTGCGAGATGTGGCCGCCGCGCATGCGCTGTCGGACCAGGTTCAGGTAAGGTTTACATTTACAGGCGTCATGGGGGGTTTCACACAGTGGGGCATCCCGATTTTGGATTCCCCACGGGGAGGGAATCGATCCTGCTGGGTTTTGGTTCACTTTAAGTCTCTGTGTGGATGGATACAAAACATGGCCTGTTGGGAGTACTTGAGGACATGGTTGAGAAATGCTGGTCTAGCAGGATTCCCAGTGCAGTCGGCGAGGGCTCCTCAGTCAAATGCCATCTTCACTAGACTCACCAGAATCTAGAACAGCCTGGTGGGCTGCCGTCTTGTTTTCCAGGAATACACTGGGTTCTGGGACTAGTTAGTTAAAGTACCAGTGGGATTGTTACAGTCTTTTTGCCACTTCCCATCATGGAATCTACCATGCCACTCTTAGCAGAGTTTGATCACTACCTTTCACCTTTTCATTCCCCCCATTGTTATCCCATCCTCTCCTCAAGAGCAACCAGCCCCTGCTGCAGCAGTTTGACTGTGATGGATCTGCAAAACATGGCTTTGGCTCTTAAAGGGCCACTCCAGCCCCTTTGTTAAAAAAAAAATTAAACATTTAATAAAAGATGGAAAAAGTCCCTCCCCTTCACCCTGAATCGAGCCGGTGAAGTTGGCGGTGCCGCCATCTTCCTGAAGTTCCGCTGGGATTTGGTGCTCTCCACATTGCCCGCCCGTTCACGTGAATGGTTGAGTTTGGAGAGTGAGCAATGCAGAGTTTGTTGGCTTCCTTTCGAGCACGGATTTAGGAAGGTAGTGTTGTGCGATAGCTGGCTAGATTCGGGGTTAGTCTTTTCAGGAGGGGTCGGGGGCTTTTAACAAAGGGGCTGGAGTGGCCCATTAAAGTGGACCAAAACCCAGTATTTTGACTATCCTGGGTTTTGTTCCTCGCCCCAATCGGGGTGCCCTGCTCTGTGAAACCCCCCAGATTGCCGATGCTAACTCGCCTCTTCCCGGTTCTAAGGTAAGTGTATGGGGTGACCTGGGCTTTTTCACACAGCAGGGCATCCCGATATTGGATCCCCCTGGCGGAGGCAATCGATTGGCCCGGGAATCTTATATATTCCCGGTCTGATTGCCGTGGGTTTTGGTCCACTTTAAGGAGAGGATTAGGGAACATAAACTGTGGGACTAAGAACCTTATTGATTCAGACTTGCATAACAAAAGTAAGGATGTCTTCAGTTCTATCTGTAGTCTAATAGACCATTTCTGATCAGGCATTTGTCCCCTTAGAGGCCCTGTCTCTGAGCACTTTCACAAATTCTAAACATCCACCAGCACAGGGTGACTGCTTTGCTGGGGCATCCTGGCAGCAGTTACTTTTGTGTGTGCTAGCCTCTGACTTTGAATTAGGAGGACCCTTATCTCTTCCCTCTTGACTTGCCTAGTAGATTGAGGTCGGTCCTTGAGGTGAAATTACATGGTGTGGCTTTGTTTGGCAAACCAGGCTATTGGTCAGAGGGATACCTTGAGGACTCTTCATTATGTCCTATAGGCCACCTGAAAAGGTTACACAAGTCTTAAAGGAGCCACAGCACAAACCTATAATCTGTCTCTAAATGTGGTTAAAAGCAGAGGTCTCGGTCCACACACATCTGCAGAAGTATGCTAAAGCTGCACCACCAAGCGCCAAGGTGCCTTTGTGAGGTGCAGTCCTAACACTATCTATTGCATTGAATGTCCCAAAGGGGGATGTATGGTAGGTACCAAAATCTCAAATGGTGGCAATAGTTTTCATATTCTTAGATTCTTAGCATTGTGTGTGTATATAGGTGTATTCATAAAATAAATCCTTAGGGATATGAGTGAGACTGTATGTCCTTTACTAACAATGTAAATAGAATGAATTGTAGTATGAATTTCTAACTTTAACATCTGCTGCTCTTATTCTGTAGGTTGCAAGCCAAGCAGAGGATGGGCTCCCAAATGCATCTGGTATGCTTCACAACTCTGTCTCACTACCTGCACAACAAGGATCTTTGCCTGATCTTAACCGGCAACCTGATTCCTACAGTGGTGAGCAAAAGATGCCAAGATGGGGCCTATTTTTTACACTGGTCAACAGCTAAAGCAATAATTAAAATGGCAATGGCCTGTCAGACTAGCAGTGCCTGGAAGGGTCATAACCTTTGTATCGCGCTATGAAAGATGAAGCGCTTTATTACTGAATAAGCTTTGCATCTTTTTCTCCCAGTTTATCATATAAGAACCATAAGATTGAAGCCTGGGTTAATTTTCCAACTTACTTTAGAATTCTGCTGATGTAGACTTACTTGGCTGCGGCAGATAGATCAAATTCTTGTACAATTTAAAACCTCCTTGCAAAATGTACATTTGTCCTAGACTTTATTGCATGCTTAGGTTATGATATTGCAGTGCTTATCAGTTGTATTTATTTTTCCCTTTTTCCTGCAGGGCTCCCTGCCTTGGGCAGGGCAGTTGTACCACCTGGAGAAATTAAACGAGAAAGTAAAGAGGATGAAGAGAATCGATCTGTGTCCAATTTATCAGAAGATGATAAAAAGGAATCTAAACTTCAGAGAAGCCGGACACGCTGCTCAGTCAACAGGTCTCTTTATTAGTCTGATCAAAACCTTTAACCTTTTATCAAGGGATCGTTTTTTCCCCTAACCAATATAATGTGCCACCGTTGGCTCGAGGGCAGGTGTCAGGTTACACCCATTTGTAATGCAAATTGTATTTAGAGGTTTTTCCCAAACTTCACAGCTTGGCTTTAATGATAGAAAAATGTCCACAAATCCTTGTTGATCTATGTATTTAAAGCGCTACACAATATGGTGGTGCCGTACACAACGAATAATAACTGTACCTCTCCTGTAGTCAAGATGAAGATGATGAGGATGAGGATGATAACCTTCCTCCAGAGCAAAAAGCTGAGCGCGAAAAGGAAAGGCGAGTGGCCAACAATGCCAGGGAGCGGCTTCGAGTCAGAGATATCAACGAAGCATTTAAAGAGCTGGGGCGAATGTGTCAGCTGCATCTTAACAGTGAGAAGCCACAGACCAAGCTCCTGATTTTGCACCAGGCAGTCTCTGTTATCCTGAGCTTAGAGCAGCAAGTGCGAGGTGAGTGGGACCTGGTGGGGAGTGGTGGGGCACGGATCTGTCTGTCTATTCCTCCCTCCTCTGCCCTTTACCATTGGGATATACATGCAGAGTACCCCTTCTTCCTCTCTTTTGCTTCTAAGCAGTACATGTATATTCTCTCCCCTCCCACTCCTTGCTTGTGACTGTTGCGCAATATTCCTTTTGCTTTTGTGTGTAGGGGGTTTGTTGGGGGAGGCATGTTGCATATTTCTATTTTTAGAATATCCAATTAGATATCAAGAATGGACACATTAAATGTAGTGTGGCAATGGCATGATTTACTAGTCTATTTAAGCCCCTAGTAAAGGCACAGTCCAGGCAAAACAAACAAATACCCCACTCGCAATGCCTCTGTCCTAGTATGAGTGAATACAACTTTCCGGTTCCTGAAATGGGAGTCCTGCAATGCGCAGACCAGCAATTACTTTACCAAATAAGAGGTCACGCCCTCTCCATTAACTTCAATAAAGGTGCCAGGTCTGTTCACACCCCTCTACTGCAGTGAATGAAGTGGGTGCGACTAACTGTGCAGTTGTATGACATGGAGGTCACCGACAAGTGGGGGCAAGGCAGGGCTCAAGAGCTGGTAATTTCTATTGAATTGGAGTAGGACAGAAGCTTTGGAGGGGTGGAATGAGTTTTTTTTTTTTTTTTTGTTGCTTGGACAGACTTGAAATTACTCTAGATTTTTTTTTTTCATGTAGTAGTTTATATTCCAGTCTTGTAGTGGAATTTGGCACAAATCTAGCCTTTGAAGAGTAAAGAGCCCTTTTTATGTGTTTTATGTACATATTTAAAAAATACTGTGGTTAAAGTTATGTTTAATGCCAAACTTAATGACTCTACCTAAAGTAATAGTTTAGGGTAAATTTTTTTGGGGGGGCTAGCTTTTTCTTTTTTTTTTTTTTTTTTTTTTTTTTTTTTCTTTTGCCTTTTAATTGGATGTAAGTATGCAGTGAAGTTCTTTTGGGCAGTTTCCTCCCCCTAAATTTTCACGTAAAAAGTGAGGGTACTGGACTACCTGAATGTAATGGAGAATGGAGCTGGATCTATACACTGGGGGTAACATGGGTAAGTATAATTTTACACATCCCCACTCAAAATAAAATATTTGTCGGGCATTTTTTTTTCAGTTGAACATTGTGATGTAGTAGTGTGTTGGTGTGTGTTTATAACTGGCTGTGCATGCTAAGGCCTGTGCATTCTCAAGATAATACTTCATTTTCCTGTAGACTTTTTTTTTTAATCTTGGTGAGGTGTATGGATATTTCCTCTATTCTGACTGCTCATTAAAATTAGTAGATACATTTTAAGTCTGTGCTTTGCTCCTCATGTACCAGGTCTTTTACATGTCTAAGCTTCAACTGTTTTCTTTCTTATACTATATTTTTCATACTCCAATCTACCACTTCTCACAGACAGTTCTCCAAACCCTACCTCTTCCAGCCCTTGCTCCCCTCTTCCACACACTGTTCCACTGGCTTCACACTCCCTGCTCATTTGATACGGCAGCTGATGGGGCCTGGTGGTGCTTATAGTGCTTCTGTTACATGCTGCGCCAGCTCTGTTTAGACAGAAAACCTGTGACCAACATTAATGTGTATTATGGCTTATTCCAAATTTGACATGGTCCTATTTTAGATAGCTTCCCCAGCTAACCTTTTTGTTAGCGATAGCTTCATAAATACCATACAGCAAATCCCAACACTCTTTGATGGACATATGTTTAGCAATCTATATTTTGTCGGCCACTCGAGTATCCATTCTATTCTGTCCAGTTAACTGGGCAATGCACAATAATTTGTATTCTAGGGAGTTTAATAGTTAAAAAAAAAATGTCTAGGTATCCACGTGATAGGTCGTCTGGGGGGGAAAAGTATGCGTGTGTATGTCTGTTTATATATTGTGATTACTGCAAACATCACAGACAGTATTAGAGTTTAGAAAATGTTAGCTCCCATGTCTACAATTTGCTCCCCTTCAAACAAAGCATTTGTTGCGGTTTGGTCAAAATTATGTGATATAGTTGTCAAAGTGGAGCTGCAACCAGTAATGTTCACTGATTTTTTTTTTTTTTTTTTTTTTACATGACTGTTTTGGTCAAGCAGTCTCTAAATGTTAGTGCCAAAAATAGTCCCTGTGGCAACGCTTTAGTTGTATTTCCTGAACAATGCTAATTGGTTCATATGAAGCAACCTAGTCTTTCATATGCACTGGACTGGTGACCCTATTGCTTTATTGAAGAATGAAAGGGTCATTTAGAAAAAGACTGAGCCACATACCATGAGCCAGTCTTTCTAGAATAATCAATATCGGTCTAATTTGCTTGGCAGGTAATTATTATTGAGAGAAATTATGCAAAATAAAGAACTGCAAAGTTTTTCCTCTGTTCCTGGAAAACTGAATTCTCTAATTTTCAGTATACTGTAAGTCTCACAGCCATAGTTGTTTGGTAGAAAAATGTTTCCAGTGACTAGTGCGTACATTCAGGCCCGAATTTGGAAGACTAGCTTGATAGCCAGATCAGAAACGTTAAGGATACCAATAAATATATCATTATGTAGACTGCACTACATATATTGGTGTGTGTGCGCGTGTGTGTGGTGGGGTAATGTGTCTTTTGGCACCCCTGGCAATGAAAGGTTTAATGGGGCCCTGAGCTTACCCCCCCCCCCTTTAACCCTTTAAAACTTTCCTGGGGTCCAACAGCGGTGGAAGCAGTAAAGAGGAAAGCCCTGTGGAGGACAAGGACGTGCGAGATCGGGAAAGGAGGATGTCCAACAACGCTCGAGAAAGAGTGCGTGTCCGTGATATCAATGAGGCTTTCAAGGAGTTGGGCCGCATGGTGCAGATGCACTTAAAGGCAGACAAAGCCCAGACCAAGCTCATCATCCTACAGCAGGCCGTCCAAGTCATAATGAAACTGGAGCAGCAAGTGCGAGGTATCCTCCACTAAAATCTGCAATCTGTTCCACCTAATTTTACTTTTCTTATTTTAATTCCATTTAATCCTAGTCTCTTTCCTCCATCCTTTATAACACAACCATCACCTATGACCTCTCTGGCTGCCAGCTTTCTGCTAGTCTTAACATGAATCCAACTCATGGTTGTCCCGCTTTGCCAGTAATGATGCAAACCAGGTGGCATTTTTGTATGTTTGACTTCTTTATATATGTTCACATAATGGAATGTCAGTGTAGAAATGTGTTTGTTATAAAACTTCATTTTTTTTTTTCTATAAAATATTTTTTTTTACATTTTGTTTTATATATAGTTTCCATACATTTGTATTGTATTCCTCTATATTTGCATACTAAGTTTATTCTAAGTGTGCCATACACTCCACTTCAAATCTTCATGTCATGTGGGCAATCTCCAGTAGAGGGTGAACTTCTGCAGAGATGAATATGCAAAAAAAGCCCCTCCCAGTCCACATATACCCAGGACCTCCCACCAACCTCCCAGTTCCTTCTCTGCAGGGAAGGCGACAAAACAGAAGATGAAGACTTCTTTACTTACAGGTATGCCGGGCTCGCTCCCGGCCGTCTATTGTCCCTATTACCCTCCAGGACCCTTTCTAAATTGCCCCTGTTTGAGCCTCCCAGCTTAGGCTGCGGGTCCTGGTAAAGGTAGGCAGCACCTTATGGGTGCGGAAGGAGCACTGCTCTACCGTGAGACCTCACTATGGGTTAGGCGGTTAGCCAGGTTTTCTGGTGATCCTGGTGTGGGATGCCCTGTCCCTCTATACTTATGCCTGGATTCTGGCAGGGTTCCCCCCCTTCTTTGTCCCTTATTCCCTTTGCCTTCCCCTCCCCACCTTATCTGTACCCCAAGTGACATTGGTGCCAGCGGAGAGTCGCTCTCTGATGTTTTGGCTAGGTTGCCCAGCATCGAGAATTATTGCTAGCACGGTGGGCAAGACTGCCCAGGCTAAAAAGAGACATTTGTCGTCAGCCCAGCCCTTGTGGGATGTTGACGACGATTCAGCTGATTTGTCAGATTATTCCCCATTAGAGGAGGGGGAATTGTATCAGGAAACAGAGGCTGACTATGTTCAGTCTGGGAATGCCGATGTCGGGCAGGCGCTGGGGGATGCCGTAGATACGGCCACTGTTTTGTCACATTTATTAGAGGTGTTGGATATTGAACCACCTGAGGCGCCCCATCTCAAGAAGGGGGAATTTTTTGGGGCCTGCAAGCCCCGTCTTGAATTCCCTACCCAGGGTCACTTTGATGTGCTGATCCTTAGAGAATGGGAGAGGCCCAGTCGGCTTCCTGGTGTTCCTCAGGGATGGGATAAGAAGTTTCCTTTTCCGGTGGAGGCGGTTAAGTGCTGGTCTTCTCCTCCCGAGGTCGACGCGCCAGTTTTAGGTTTGACCAACTCTTCTGTGCTGAACACCCCTGACGCCACTTCCCTTAAGGATGGCGAGGATAAGCGCCTTGATCAGATGGCGTGCCATGCATTTGCCAACGTGGGCTCGGCCCTGCGGCCTGTTAGTGCATCTGCCCTGGTGTCGCTTGCCACCAGGTCTCTTATCAGGGACTGGCTGAATAACGCTCAGTTTGATCCGGCTGGCGCTGAGTTCGCTATCCTTAAGAGATGCGAATTGTTCATGGATTTTGTCATGGCTGCGATGGAGGATTCTATTGTGTGTAGTAGGACTTCAGCCTTACTGGTGGCTATGCGCAGATTGGTCTGGCTCCGACAGCGGACGTTGGGGCCAAGAAGTCGCTCACAGCTCTTCCCTTCTTGGCATCGCGGCTGTTTGGAGATAAATTGGATGCTGTTGCTAAAGCAGGTAAGTTACCTCAGCGGAGGAAACAGCGCCGCCCCTTTCGGGGGGCTTGCTCGTTCACTCCTTCCTTTCGAGGGGCCAGAGCGGCTAGGAGTTTGGCCTTCTCGGGTTTCAGGGGCTCGTCCTGGAGCAGGGGCAGAGGTCGGGCACGTCCCGCGGCTTCCTGGGGTCCCAAGCCTGCCGTTAAACCGGCTCAGTAATGAGGGGGTGCCCTCACCCGCAAGGGTGGGGGGGGACGGCTGCGGCTTTTCTTCCAGGTCTGGGCCCGGGAGGTCACAGACAATTGGATCTTGGAAGTGGTCTCCTCCGGGTACAAACTGGAGTTCGAGTACTGGCCGCCTCCAAGTTTCGTCAGGTCCCAGGTGCCCTCGGACCCTCAGGCTGCACAGGGGCTCCTGTTAGCAGTGAAAAAGCTTCTGGACATGGGAGTTATATGCCCGGTGCCTCCGGAGAGAGGCAGGGGTTACTACTCCAACATTTTCACGGTTCCCAAAAAGGAGGGTTCGGTGAGACCCATTCTAGATCTCAAGGTTTCTCAACAGGTTTATCAGAGCCAAGAAGTTCCGTATGGAGACTCTGCGCTCGGCCTCAATTCCCTTCGCCAAGGGGATTTTATGACATCCATAGACATCAAGGATGCGTATCTGCATGTTCAAATCTTTCCAGCACATCGGAGATTCCTCAGGTTTGCAGTGGAGGATCAACATATTCAGTTTGTGGCCCTTCCCTTCGGACTGACCTCAGCTCCGAGGGTCTTCACCAAGGTCCTGGCGGCTGTCATGGCCCTGCTCAGAGGTCAGGGCATTCGCATTGTACCTTATCTGGACGATCTTTTGATCTCCGCTTCTTCCCTCTGTCAGGCGGAGCTGGGCACCCACCAGGTGGTGTCGACTCTGGAGAGGTTCGGGGTGGGTGATCAACCGCCCCAAGTCCTCTCTCCCCATCACGAGTGATTTGATTTCATTCCTGGGCATGAATCTGGATACTCTTCAGGCCAGAGTGTTTCTACCCCAGACCAAGGTGCAGGGGATTCTGGATCTGATCTGCTTTATTCTGGCCAGTCCTTGTCCCTCTATCCGACAAGGGATGAAACTGGTGGGCTTGATGGTGTCCTCCTTCGAGGCGGTACCGTTTGCACAGTTTCACATGAGATCTCTTCTACTTCACCTTTTGACGCATTAGGACAGGTGTCCGCAGTCATTGGATCAACCTTTCAGGATGTCTCTCAGGGTTTGGCAGTCTCTTCGGTGGTGGCTGGAGTCTAGCAACCTGTTGAATGGCAGATCTTTTCTTGTCCCTTGTTGGGAGACGGTTACCACGGATGCCAGCCTGTCAGGCTGGGGAAGTTATTGGAAAAGTCATCAGTACAGCGGGGTGTGGGGTCCTCAGGAGGCTCACACCCCCATCAATGTCTTGGAGCTCAGAGCCATCCAACTAGTTCTGACACAGCTGACCTCACATTTACGGGGTCTGCCGGTTCAGGTTCCTTCAGACAACCAAACGGCGGTAGCTTACATCAATCACCAAGGAGGGACTCGCAGCAGAAGTGCCCTCAGGGAAGTCTCTCTGATCCTGCACTGGGCGGAGAGCAATGTTCCTTGCATTTCGGCGGTCTACATTCCGGGAGTCGAGAACACGGAGGCGGATTCCCTGAGCAGGGGATCCTCTCGCCAAGGAGAGTGGTCTCTCAACCCCGAGGTTTTTCTGGATCTTTGCCGCAAGTGGGTGACTCCGGAGGTGGATCTCTTTGCTTCGAGGCACAATCACAAACTTCCGGCCTTTGTGTCTTACTCAGGATCCTCTAGCTCTGTCAGTGGATGCCTTGTCCCTTGCTTGGAAGGATCTGGGTTTTCTGTACCTGTTTCCGCCCGTCTCCATGCTGGGCAAGGTAGTTCGCAAACTGGTTCTAGAAGGGGCACCAGCAATTCTGGTGGCTCCAAGGTGACCAAGAAAGGTTTGGTACGCAGACGTTGTAAGGCTGGCCGTAGATCAGTACCGGCTTCCCATGTTACCGGATCTGTTATCTCAGGATCTACTACTTTACCCCAATTTACAAATGCTGGCTTTGACGCCTTGGCTGCTGAAACCTTCATTCTGAAGGAGGAAGGCTTGTCTGCGGCCATTGTTCCAGACCTTTATTAGAGCTAGGAAGCGGTCCTCTTCTGGCATTTACTATAGGACTTGGGAGGTCCTATATTGATTGGTGTGAGGCTAGGGCCTTGCCTTGTAGGGTGTTTTCGATTCCTAGGATTTGGGAGTTTCTTCAGCATAATCTGGATCTTGGGTTCCAGCTTAGTACTTTGAAAGGACAGGTTTCTGCTCTGTCGGTTTTCTTCCAGAGGTCCTTTGCCTTACACCCGCTGGTTAAGACTTTTTTCCAAGGGGCCGCGCAGGTGCGGCCTCCGGAAGGCTGTGGTTCCTGTTTGGGATTTGAATTTGGTTCTTTCGCCTCTCCAGGGTCCTCCTTTTGAGCCGCTACAGGATATTGCTCTTTCTGTTTTCACTCAAAAGGTTGCCTTTTTGGTGGCTATTACCTCTGTTCGGCGTGTTTCTGAGTTGGCGGCTCTGTCTATTCAGGCCCCTTTGAAAGACACCAGGACAAGGTGGTCTTTCGCTTTAAGCCAGATTTCCTTCCTAAGGTGGTGTCTGCTTTCCATCTCAATCAGGATATTGTTCTCCCTTCCTTGTGTCCTAAGCCTAGCAATGACAAGGAGAGGGCTTTGCACAATTTGGATGTTGTTCGCTGTGTTAAGTACTATTTGGTGACTACTTCTTCTTTTCGCAAGACGGGATGCCTTATTCGTGGTGCCCTGTGGGCCCAGGAAAGGTTTGGCGCCCGCCAAGTCTACCATTAGCAAATGGATTTGTCAGGCCATTGTTGGGGCCTATTCTGCTAAGGGGAGGACTCCCCCTTTTAGGGTCACTGCGCTCTCTACTCGTGCTGTTGGTGCATCCTGGGCTTTTCAGCACCAGGCTTCTGTTGATCAAGTTTGTAAGGCTGCTACTTGGTCTTCCGTTCATACTTTTTCCAAGGTTGATGTGCGGGCTTCAGCGGATGCTGTTTTTGGCCGCAAGGTTCTGCAAGCTGCAGTGGTTTAAGTTGGTACATTCTTTACTGTTTCTGGTTCCCACCCATGACGGACACTTCTATTGGATGTCCCACATGTCATGAAGAAGGAAGTGGAGTGTATGGCACACTTAGAATAATACCGTTTTGTGAGTACTCACCTGTAAAACGGGTATTATAAGTGTGCCATACACTCCACTTCAACCCACCCTTTTTTCGGGTATTCCGGAGCTTTTATATGGTGAACCATTGGTTTGATAATGTTCTAATTGGTTCTTCCTGGTCCCCTTACTGCTTTTTTACACTGGGAGGTTGGTGGGAGGTCCTGGGTATATGTGGACTGGGAGGGGCTTTCTTTTTTGCATATTCATCTCTGCAGAAGTTCGCCCTCTACTGGAGATTGCCCACATGTCATG
Source organism: Gastrophryne carolinensis (assembly GCA_027917425.1). NCBI lineage: Eukaryota > Metazoa > Chordata > Amphibia > Anura > Microhylidae > Gastrophryne > Gastrophryne carolinensis. The sequence continues at coordinate 292,045,950 of CM051234.1, forward strand.
AAGATTTGAAGTGGAGTGTATGGCACACTCATAATACCCGTTTTACAGGTGAGTACTCACAAAACGGTATTTTTATAGTCCAGATAGGATATATATATATATATATTCGTGGCAGTCACATACACCATATAGGCTTATAGGCTTTGATAACTGGAAAAAAGAAGCCACTCCTCACTCAAGTAAATGTTGCATGGAAGATGACCAAAGTACATACATGTAGTAAATAAAACATAGCTTTTTATTAATTAGTTTGGATCCCAAATCGGTGATGCATTTCAGGGGAAACGCTATTTGTAAAACCACAGCACAGCGGCACCCAGGAGAATTATACGACGTAGTTGGAGTTTGCCAAACTACACACCATAAAAGAGGCAATCTGAAGAGGGGAGGTAATGCCTTTAGACATGCTTGGCCGTAGAGCCAAAGATTGGCAAATGACAGCAGCCAGTAGTCTAGGAAAGGGGAGAGTGGGTCCCTCCCCCTCCCCACACCCTCCCCAAAACTGCCCTCCATGCACTCATACCGCTCCCCTCTTCTTATAGGCCTCGCAGTACCATGGCTTTTCCAGCTGGTTTAGGTCCAGTTCCAGCTGAGATTTTTTTGCTGCACAACTAAATCACGTAATGGGATTTGTCTTAGCCAAAAAAGGAAGATCTCAAATGACAAATTTTAAAGGTTTTTTGTTAGGGAGAGCTCGAAGATAGTTACAGGACACCTCTTCACTACCAAAAGCTTTGATTGGCTAACAGACCACATGCATCTTGGAACATGTAGAAATGTATACTTTGTTTACCTTGTTAAATGTTATAAATTATAATCAGAAAGGTGGTGGGGCTGCCAGCACAGTCCCAAAAGCCTTTATCAATGTGAGCCGCGCTCAGTAGTTTAAAAATTCATATACCATGCCTTTATTGAAAACCTATACATATACAAGACTGACAAAGTTTAAAAAACATTAAAAAAGGTGTTTGGAAAAGGGGGACTTAATTTTATGGTTCCAGTACAACAAATACAAATATCATGATGAATGCAGTCAATTAAAGTGAAAAATGAGGACGCGCAAAAAAAAAAAAAATCTCTGGTTCTGCAAAAACTGTGCATGGTAAAGTGCAAATAGTGCTAGCTAAAGTGCAACCAATTAAAATGTCAAATGCTATATAGATACGAAGTGCTATACAACATACATTGTGATATGACTGCTAAAAATTTTTTTTTATTCTAAGTATGTCACACACCCCGCTTCAACTTAATAATTACGCTTGGGTTAACCCACCTGCAGGTGGCGATGTTGCAGAGAAGTCTTGAAAAAAGAGCCCCTCCCGGTCTATAAATACCTGGGACCTCCCACTTATATCCCAGTGTTCTTCTCTGCAAGATGGCGACAAGTCAGAAGAATGAAGTCTCCTGCTTGCAGGTAGCTGGGGTAACTCCTGGCCCCTCTCTTGGTTCTATTTCTGCCCGGCACTTTTTTATTCCCCTTAGAGAAGCCTCCCAGCCTAGGCTGCGGGGCCGGGTGATGGTAGACTGCACCCTATGGTGCTTAGGAGCCTAGCTCCACTGCAGGCCTCATACTAGGGGGCAAAGCGGTTATCCGGTCTGGTGATTCTGGATTGGGATACCCCGTCCCTACACTCGCCCCCTGGGTGTTGGTGCCTTCTCCCTTGCTTGATTCCCCCATTGCTCCCTACGCTTGGGGGGGGGCTTCCTGTGCGTGTGTTTTGCCTTTTCACGTGTGTGTGTATGTTTTAAGACGTGGGCGCCGCTCGGTGCAGCGCTGAGGGAGCTTCTTCCCCTCAGGTGCGGGCTGGTTATTGCCTGGGGAACTTCTTCCCCTCCGGTGCGGGCGGGGCCGGTCTCGGCACGCGTGGCGGGCGATCCGCCTCCCTCGTCTGCTGGTGCCACGGAGGTGCCCAGCTGTTGGCCAGGACTTTTGTCTGTCTCGAGGGAGGGGCGGGGTCGCGTGCCCCGCCTCCCGCTCTTCCTTCCTTGTGCCTTCCTTGGCTGGGTTGGGAGGCGTGACCGCGGGTGGGCTTCTTCCCGCGGCCCACCTCCTTTTGTTCTCCTTGTGAATGGCATGGCTGTGCTGTGCTGTGGACCGCACGTGGTGTGGCTGCCATTTTAAGCACTCTGACTCTTTTTGTGCCTGGGCATTCTGTGTATAACATATGCTTTTGCTATGTTAGTTACACTGAGCCTTTTCTTTATGTGTACCTTGTGAATGGTTGGTTCTGTTTAGAAATATATAGGGCCCTGTGGCTAGTGGAGGAGTCATCTGTTGTTTTAACCTATGCCTCTGATGCATGTGCTGTATTGTGTGGAAGTCCTTGGCACTTGTGTGTCTGCTGTCCCCTTGTCTCCCAGGTGCACTGTGGCTGTTTAAAGGGGTCCCCCGGTATTAGCTACCTGGGTAGGTTAGGCCGTAGCTGTAAACATACTCCCACGAGGGACATTAAAGGGGCATCCCGGGTCACTTATTGCGTAAGTCCCTGGGTCATTGCGACTACCACAATTCACCATATGGAGGCTTTCTACAATACCGGAAATAGGTATTCCCCTTGGGGCAATCCAGGCAATGTTAGGGTGCAGGTATCCCCTACCTGGGGATGATGATATTCTCTGCATTTCATGTGCACAGCAGACTATTATGCGGCTGTCCGGTACGCCGGCATCCGCTTCCTCCCCGCCTGTATTTTTACCTACCCCTCCCTGCCTGTTTTCCGTGCCCCGTGTGACGACGTCATGGGGGGGGAGTCGCAATCTGAGGTGTGTGCCAGATTAGCCAACCTTGGGATTTCGTTGCTACGAGGCCTCGGCTAAGCGGGAGCATTTGTTCCCAGCCGCGCGGGTCTGACGTTGGCGAGCTCGTTAGACTGGTCCGATTGCTCCCCGCTTCCGGAAGGTGTGCTCTTTGAGGAGTCTGACGAGGCTGACGACCAGCAATTTTTCAGTACAGCTGTTGAGCAGGCGCAGGGGGATGCCTTTGACACCCCTTCGTTCCTGGCTCAAAGGTTTGATGTTTTGGCTATTGCCCCTCCTGAGGTGGATCCTCCGCCAAAAGGAGAATTATTAGAGGCGGCCATGCCGCGCCTGGAGTTTCCCCATCTAAGACATTTTGACGATGTCGTCCTTAAAGAATGGGAGAGGCCTACTCGCCTTCCTAGGGTTCCGCCGGGTTGGGATAAGAAGTATCCTTGCCAGGCGGACCTGGTTGAGCGATGGTCTTCTCCGCCTGAGGTTGATGCTCCGTTTTTGGGGTTGTCTAGTACGGCTGTTTTGCACCCTCCTGACTTTACTACCATCAAGGATGGTGAGGACCGACGTATTGTCCAGCTGGCTTACCACGGTTTGGCTAGTGTTGGGTCGGCCTTGCGGCCTCTTTGTGTTTCGGCACTGTTGCTGTTGGCTTCCAGGTCCATTGTCGGGGATTTGTTGGCTTCTTCCGTTTATTGCTCTCAACCGTTTAGTCATTTGTGCTTGCGCTCAGGATGACGCCATGGTATGACGACCTTCTCATCATGGCTTCCTCTTTCAGTCAATCGGAGACACACCAGGTCGGTGGTATCCACTCTGGAGAGTTCCGGCTGGGTAATCAACTATCCCAAGTCCTCCCTTTCTCCTTCCAGGGTGGTGTCCTTCCTGGGGATGTCTCTGGACTCTTCCCAACACAGAGTTCCTCACTCCAAGGTGCTCTTGATTCAGGAATTGATTTAGCTTCTTCTGTCCAACCCTCCTCCGTCTATCCGGCAGGGGATGAGACTGGTGGGATTGATGGTGGCCTCCTTCGGGGCGGTTCCCTTTGCTCAGTTTCATCCCGGCGCGCAGGCACACTCCCCTGCAGTAGGAGCCGCCTACCCACCGGGGAGCCCGGGGCCGCCACTCACGCGCAGTGGCGCTCAGGAAAAACAGCAAAGGGTGGGAGGAGGGATGGTGATATCAAAGTGCAAAAAATGTCTACAAAAACGATATATACACAGGCTTCACAACATGACATATATTACTGATTGATACAGTTGTTATTGCAATTCATAATCATTGAGACACTTGACATACAGAACTTAGACGCATATGTTTATGCAGTCAAACTTACATGTAAGTTTGACCGCTTTGAAAAGAGCCCTTAATGTGGGTATCTGCGTATATTCACGGAACCAGCTGCTCAAGGTTAGGTTATCCTGACCCGCCTAAGACATGTCTAATATGATTACATATAATGTACCATAAATTCACCTATTATTAAAATAAACATCTAAGTAATTATACCCATTGAATTAAATTAAAGTTAAATTAAATAACCAAGGTTAATTTATATATTCAATAAACTACTAAGGTGCATAAGTGAATGAGGTATATCTAAGTGAAAATGTATATATTTTATTTTATTTATTATCATTTTAATTTTTATTTTTTTAAATTATTAGTTTAAATACATCAAATCATTTACATCATTGTAATTAAAAGAATAATTTTTATTACTAATATTGCACAACAGTCTTATTTTGATGATACGAAAATTAATATTTAAATTGAATTAAACTAATAATCGATAAATCAATTAATATAAATAATAAAATAAGCTTACAGTGACTACTAAATTATTTATTAAAAAAAAAAAATTCTTGTATCATTTTCTAGTGCTTGCAAACTCTTCTCAAAATAGGCACATATCTTATAAATTATAATAACGCAAATACTATAATAGGATTCCAACCAAATTAAAAGTGTCTGAGACTATTGAAAAATTCTGTCCATAATCATAAGGTATTCAACATGTGATAGGTTTTGACCAAATGTCCAATTATATTTACAAAATGATTTTATAGATGTAACCAGACTGGTACTGGACCCAACTGCAACGCTTATTGGGGCTTACATATCCATAACTTTTCTTTTTGACCTCCCTACTGCTTGCAAAGCTCTCACCTTCTTCTATTCTTTGCATCTTTTATTCTGTTTTATGCCTTGAGTCACAGGTATTTAGTTGCTCAGTCCTTTTGCCTCTCTGCATTTTTTTTTTTGCTGTTGAATTTGAGTTTCCATTAACTAATAGGTGTTATGGTGTGTGCGTTTGCGTGAATATTTGTGGTATGCGTTCTTTATTGTGAAGTAGAAACCCACTGATGTCAAATTTATGTGCCAACATATACCAACTCTAATAACCATCTACTTGTTCTACAGAGCGAAATCTAAATCCTAAGGCAGCCTGTCTGAAAAGACGGGAAGAGGAAAAGGTATCGGGTGTAGATCCACAAATGGGTCTTTCTGGGGGGCTTCCAGGTCTTGGGGACTCTCATAATCCTGTGGGACATATGTGAAGTAAGTTGTTTTTTTTGCATTTGTTCTTTCTATGTATTTTTGCTAACCAGTAAATGTACAGAAGGTGGAGTACATGTACCCAAATGAAATTCTAACAATGGTTTACAATACAGTTTACAATTTATCAAATAGTTATCTTTGGAATCTTTTAGCTTTGCCACTGGACAGATATGGGTTTTTTCTTCCTGCCAAACTTAGCTAAGCTTAGTTGAAGTATGGATGCCATAATGGCTCGGATGCCCCGGGTGGTGAGGATAAGGTGGCCATGGAGTCTTAAAGAGGAACAGCACACCCAATTTTCACTTTTCGGGATGGTGTTCCTCTCAGTGGGGCTCGGGCAAGAGCGAGCTGATTGCACTGATTGGTTGAGCAGGCCTCTCAAGCACTCTTTCACTCGGCCCTCTTATCAAAAAGTGGAAATGGGCAGCACCAACTGCGATCCCAAACAATGGGTGTGCACTGCTAAGGCTGGCAACCCCCCAACAATGATAAACCAACCGAAAGAAGGGGGTGCCCATAAACCCCCAACTTGAAGCTGCCTTTACACCAAAGACTGACAATTGCACTACCCTCTTACTATGTAAAAATGTATTCTTTATTAGGCAAAACAAACGCTACACAATTAAAATGCACATTAAAAAAAATATGAAACGCACCATAAACGCTATCTGCCACAAGGGGACGATGAAGCTACTGCTGCCAATACACCTATTATAAAATAATTAATGTGACACTAAATTTGTATACCATGAATATCTAACCCATGAACAGAATTATAATATGCATGCATGTGCCCAAAAAGTGCATACATTTTCAACATTACATTCCACTTAGTGCCTCAAAAATTATATGAAGAAAAGTACATGTCACACAAGTTGAAAGTTTATCTTATATCATGATTGTGAAGCCCCGCAGCATCCATGTGCCCCCCGAGAACAGCCATTCACTTGGGCTCTTTTGGGCGCTGCCTAGACAGCTAAGCAGCCGAGCAGCAATGAAGGGAGCCATCTGTGCCGGCTGCAACCCCTGTTCACCTCCTAGCCGTCGCGTGCCCAGTCCACCCATTCAGAAAGGCCGGGCGCAGGTGCGTGCACAGCTAGAGGTGAGCTGGGATGTGGCCGCAACGAACGCAAGGTGAGTGAAACGGGATTCTGGGGGGTGGTGTTCCTCTTTAAAGTCTCCAGGGCCGCTTTTGGTCCATTTTATATTGGGCCACTCTCATGAAGTTTAGACTACAAAGTTTGCCAAATACTTACTTGACTGGCCCTAATACAGTATGCCACTTACCATGATGGAATAGGGTTCTCTGCCTTCCTTTACCTCACACAGTCTCTTTTCACAGTCTCTTGACGGAATGAACCAGCTTTGAGATCCTCCTGGGAGGGAGAATGCAGGCAGCTCAGCCTGGTTGGCAGAAACATTTGCCAACCAGTGGGGGAAGTACCCTAATACATCATAGGGGTGGGGTTTTACATCAATGCCCGGCCCTTGCCGGCCGCCAGGCTGCAATCTGTTCTGCCGGGCAGGCTTGTTAAATGGTGTGCGCCTGGTTTAAAAGTAATGCTTGTAACCACCCCAGCCCTGTCGGCTATAGATAAGTGTGGGACAGGGCAGACTCACGGGCCAGAGTTTGGCACGTGTGCTTTATGCCCTAGTCCAAGTCCACATCTACACCTTTAAAAGGGACATTCCACACAGTGGGGCATCCTAATTCAGGATGCCCCAATGAGTGGAACTCGGATGGCCTCCATTGTTCCTCTATTCTTGGTATACCGTACGTCCTGCTCCAGATAAGATTCATTACTCTTGGTTATTACTCCGCCAGATGGTGCTGGACTGCAGAGACCGCGAAATTGGCTCCTCCCGGCCCCTCAAATACCCGGGACCTCCCACAAATCCCCAGAATTTCTCTGCAGTCCTGGACTGCGAATGACCAGATGATGGCTCTCTATTCTAAGCATACAGCAAGTCCTGCTCCAGAATAGTCATAACATGTGGGTAGTCCTCCGGCGCCGTGCACTGCAGACATGTAGAAAACAAGCTCCTCCCGGCCCTACATATACCGGAGGTCATCCCACAAATCCCTAGATTTCTCTGCAGTGCTGGAACTGCGAAGACATGAAGTATCACGCTCTCGCGGGCGAGCGGGCCTCACGGCCCAAGGTCCTGTGGGACTATTGCCACCCGTCCTCTTCAGAAGAAATATGCCTCCCAGCCTAGGCTGCGCGGGTCGGGTGAAGGTAGGTAGCACCTGGTGTGCTGAACGGAGCCATGCTCCACCGCAATCCCCCTCCATAGGGTAGGCGGTCAGGCCGATGGTGAGCCTATAGAGGATGCCCCTCCCGCAATTTCGCCCGTGCCCCTCACAAATTAGTCCATGGACACCGCCAGCTTCCCCCTCGCTTCCTCCCGTAACTCGGGGGGGGGGGGGAAAGAAGGGGTGGGTATGCGTGGCAGCCCTAGCGCTATTTCGCCCTTAGACTTCGGTCCCTGAACTTGGGGGTCAGTGTCGCGTCTCGCTATTCAGCGGGTGCTTGCTTTGTACGAACTACTTGCTGCTCGGCAGCTTCATTCAGCATGTCAGTATGAGACTTATACATCCACTCTGTTCTACCTTGTCTGCCGGTAGGAGCTTTGCGCTCTTTGGGGGAGGCGGAGACTCGCCCTGACGAGTATTGAGTCACAGCCTGGCCTGGCCCTCCCCTCGAGGTTCGCTGGCGCCATTTTCTCTGTCTTCCCGCGCGCGTGTGGTGTGGCTCGTCTCCTCCCTCGGTCATGTAAGTGCCCTCCGGGGCGGTATGGTTTCTAGGTCTTTTCAAACAGAGCATGGCACTGACTCCTCTCCCCTTGTCCCATTATGTCTTTCAGAAGCCAAGACTTCGTTACCGGCCACGGCCTAACATATGTATTATAACGGGTCCTCTTTACAAATCCTCCCACATTACTAGCGGGTCATTGGGGCATCCAGGGTTGCTTATTGCATAATTCCCTGTGTTATACTGCATAAAAATCACCATATGGAGGCATTTCAGAGTTATGGAACCGGGGTCCCTCTGGGACGTGACCGGCTGTGTGCAGTGTGTGGACAGCCCCTGGCTGAGGCTGACAGGGCACAGGTCTGCGGACAGTGTGCAGCACAGGCATTGCTAACAGAGGATCCCTTCCTCACCCCCGTCTCCCCGCTCCCAAACATCGCTCATGCTGAGTCCCACTCCAGCGGGGATGACCTGCAAAAGGTGCCGAGAGCGTTGCCCACGGCGGAGCAGGTGCTCTCTGGATTGGCGAAGCGTATGGGCCCTGGTAAAAAGCGGTCCCTGACGCCCCCAGGTTCTCCGGTCCCTAACGATACCGATGATTCTGCTGATATTCAGGACCCTGACCCTTCTGAGGAAGCTGAGCTATTCTCAGACTCGGGCTCCTCCCATGGGATGCCTGCGGGCCGTGAGGAATCCGAGCCTGGTTCCTGGGGTCTGTGTGACACGGATGAAATCCTGATCAAAATCTTTTGAGGTCTTGTCAATCTCCCCCCCTGGGGAGATTCCCAAGCCTAAAAAGGAGACCTTCCATACAGCGCCGCCGCGCTTGGAGTTCCTAGAACAGGAACATTTCCAGAATATTATATCCCAGGAATGGGAATCGCCTGGTAAGCTGAAAGGGATTCCAGGGGTCTGGGAATGGAAATACCCTTTTCCCCCTGATGTGGTCAATTTATGGTCAGTTCCCCTGGTGGTGGACGCGCCGGTTATAGGGGTCACAATCCCCCCTTTTATCGTACCCTCCGGGATGCTGAGGACTGCCGCATTGACAGACTGGCATCACAGGCCTTCTCGTGTGCTGGGACGGCCCTGTGCCCGGTTTGTGCCGCGGCCATCACTGCGGTGGCCGCCAGGACTTTTGTCAGAAAGATACTGGATCACCGCCCTGAGGATCTTCCTTGGGGGGTGTTCAGTGCCCTATCAGACTGCGAAGCCTTTGTGATGCTTACTCTATCACTGGATGACACCATTAAGATGTGTGCTAGGAGCTCAGCACTTGCCGTAACCATTCACCGCCTGGTCTGGCTGCGACAGTGGGGCGCCGATGGAGCTACAAAAAAGGCTCTCACTTGCCTTCCATTCAGAGGACGGAGGTTATTCGGGGCCCGCTTGGACCTTTTTGGCAAAAAGGCTATAGCACCCTCCCGCAGAAGGCCGCTCCGGCCTCCACGAGGCAGGGACACCCCTCCACCCCCCTACGTCAGTGTTAGACGTGAATCTGAGGTGTGTTTCCAGTTATTTGGCGTGGACTTCCAGCATGGTGCGGGCAGGCAGCGCCCTGGGCCTTCTGGCAGGACCAAGTCCAAATCTGCCAAAACCTCTCAAGCATGAAGGGGCGCCCTCGCCCCTTTGGGTGAGGGGGCGACTGCACAGCTGTCTCACATCCAGGAATATGCCTTCTCCTTACGGTGGTTCTGGGACGTAGCCCACCTGGCCTCAGGATGTGTTCTCGCTGGCAGTCCCGCTGCTCTCCCTTCTGAACCCGGTGCAGCCCGAACTAGGGCCTGCAGTATTGGGCGCGCCTTGGCAATTGCCTTAATGGGATTTGTTTCCATCCTCCCACCTCATCAGTACAATGTAGGCTGGACCCCATGTGCCTACGGCAGGTTTAGATATTCTGCCCTTGCAAGTAACCCATATATGACATATCTGTCTGGGGCCACGGGCCCCTGCGCGCGGGGGGGGGGGGGGGTTCGGCCTCTGGCGAGGCTCTAGCACTTTTCAGCTTCCCTGGGGTCTGCGGCACGCCTTAGACTATTATAGCCAGTGCCACAGGATCAACCCTGCAGCTTGAGGAACTGCAGGGGCCTCCCTTCGTGCCCAGGCTACTAGCCTGGCGGGTATGGGGATGCACCTGAGGTGGGGCTTCGGCGTTAGGACCTACCGGTCGTCTTCTTTACTCTCCTGCCTCTGCATCAGACAAGTGGGCCGGTCGGCCGACAGTGTTCCCTAAAAGCTACTGGATGGTTGCTTAAACTCCCCATCCCTTCACCGTCACTTATTCACTATTCCCCGTCCTGGGGAAATCGGTTCAGGCTTGCTGCCTTCTTCCCTGGCATTAGGGGACCCCTGGTTCGGGGGCTCTGCCCTCCTTCTCTTGCGCCGTACCTCCACCAAGCGGGATGGCAGCTGGAGGGTCTGTCGGTGGCACATCCAGATTATGTCATTTATATTCCGAGCCCTCGGGCTCCTAGGCGCAGTAGGTTACTAAGCCCTCATATGTCCCAGCACCCCGGTGCTTGGTCTGGGCTCAGGTCTTCTTGGTAAGTTGGTTCCTCTGGAACTTCCCATTGGCAAGGGCCCCTTCATGGGGGCACCTCCCTTCCTTGCTAGCATCTTCTAGGGTATGGCCCCCCTGGGTGCCAGTCTAGCAGGTTTGGAGAGGCAGAGCCAAATCTCTCCCACGAACCACGGGGTTCTTGGTTGGGCCCTTAAGAGGGTCCATCTTATCTGCTGGGCTCTCGATGGCCCCCCTTTGACTCTATAGGGCGGGCCTCCCCCTCCTTTAGGACCGGTCGGTTCATGAGGGAGGCCTGTCCTGTTGCAAGACGAGGGCAGGTTTGTGTTACTGATTGTCACAGGTTGCTACCTCTGGAGGGTCCCTGGCCTGGGTGGGGTTCTACCGCCCCTGCTTCTCAGCGGTATTCTCTTCTATGGTTGCCCTTAGCGGCAGGTTTTGCCATCCCGGGTTGCCCAGGGAGCCTAGAGCGGCTCTGAGGGGTCTCCCTTCTGACACAGGGCCTCTGCCCTTGTCTCTGCGGTCCCAGAATATTCTGGTTCCTGTTGGTGGGCCTGAGTTCTAGGCTTAGCCTTATCATTTCTCATGCCTTCTTTTCACCAACCTACCTTGGGCTCTGCGCACGGCTGGCTGGATAGTGAGTCCCATGGGATCTATGGCCTAGGGGCCTTGGGAGTAATGGCTCGCAGACGCCTCTGCTGGGGGCGGCGGAGTTGTGATGTCCCAGTTGGGGTGCGGTCCTGTCCTTATCAGGTCTTTTCCTGTTTCCAATCAAAGGCCTCCCGTCTGGGGGTTGATTGCTAATTCCCCCTTGGGGGCGGGCCTCATCTTCTGGGTGACCTAGTATGAGTGGAGGTTTGGGGGCTAGCTCCCCAGCTTCCCTTTATTCCACCTATAATGGCTGGGTGGTTCCCATATTGACTGGCAGGGGCCTTAGGCTCTCCCCTGTGAGGTGTTATCGGTCCCCAGGGCCTTAAAGCCATTACAGCTTAAATTGGGGATGGCTCCCCATCTGGGGACTCTAATGGTGTAGGCCTGCCTTGGCCTTTCCTACAGGAGTCTGGTTCTATCACCCTTGTAGAGTATTCTCTTTGGGTTGCTTAACTGCACCTCCCCAGTAGTTCCACAAGTCCCTGTGGGGATCAAACCTTTCATCCTGTTACCCTGCGGACTTCCTGGGGATCCTGCTTGGATACGGTATCGGCTGCCCTGGAGGCCAGACCGCTCTTCTGGGGCCTCCTGACTCCGTCAGCCTTGGGCCTGAGACGATGGTTCTGGCTAATTATTCCCTGACGCCATGTATACTCATATATACATGTACGGCTATATGCGGCTGCGGGGCCCCCATACCTGGGGGTGTTCCCTTTATCCTGGGCTTCTGGCCCAGGTGGTCTGTCGGACCCTTGGTTCAGACCCTTTAGTACAGCCATGGGCTGATTACTAATATACTAATTGTGAGGGCCTATATCCCTCTTCAGGTTTTTGCACTTCTCCCCATGCTGGCCTCCTTGGCTTTTGGGGGACTGCTGTCCTTGGAAGTCTATGGGCGTCTCCTTGGTATGCGCCTGATATCTATTCCAGCGCCATTGCGCCTTGGAGCGCTCCTTCCGGATGCTCTCTGATTCTGGGGAAGCCTTGGCTTCCTGGTATTTAAGGAGTTGTATTCCCGCCTTGGTCGTGTGCCCTGTTTGTGTTCCCCGTGAGGGTGTTACAAGAGTTGCCACAAGGCTTCCTTGCCTGTGGGCTGGTTGTGTCACTACACTGACCTATGTTCCTTTTGGGGAGCTTTTCTTCCCCGTTATTGTGTACTCTGTTATCATGGGTGCTCGGGTATCACGTTCCCTTCGGCGCCAAGGTTTTGTTTCTCTGTTGGTTAAATTACTTGCCTTATGGCCTGTCTCTGTTCATACCTGCTTGGTTCCGTTATGAGACTGATGTTGGAGCCTATGCTCTTGTCATGCCTGTTGCAAGTTTGTGGGTGACAGCGCCTTTACTGTCCGCTGTGCCTTGCTTTTTCTGGGGATCCCACCCTGCTTATGGACACTGCTATTGGATGTCCCACATGTTATGACTATTCTGGAGCAGGACGTGCTGTATGCTTAGAATAATACAAATCTGTGAAGTACTCACCTGTAGAGTTGATATTATACGCATACAGCACGTCCTGCTCCACCCCACCCTGTTTTCACTAATTCTGGATCCCCTGTATGGTGATTATTATCGTTCAGATATTGCTACCAGTTATCCTGGGTGGTTTGGTTCCTTCTGGCATCTCTTCTCACTGCTTTTCAATGCTGGGGATTTGTGGGAGGTCCTCCGGTATATGTAGGGCCGGGAGGAGCTTGTTTTCTACATGTCTGCAGTGCACGGCGGCGGAGGACTACCCACATGTTATGACTATTCTGGAGCAGGACGTGCTGTATGCGTATAATATCAACTCTACAGGTGAGTACTTCAGAGTTGTATTTTTCTCGCAGGTGTAGGCCCTGTAGGACTATTCCCACCCTCTCCATTATTAATGTGCCTCCCAGCCTTGGCTGCACTGGTCCGGGTGATGGTAGGCAGCACCGCTGTCAGGTGCTTAGGGGCGCTGCTCCACCGCAATCCCCCACCAAAGGGTAGGCGGTACAGGCATATGGTGAGCCTCTATGGGATGCCCCTCCCGCACTATTACCCCTTGCCCCTGTCTATCGGTGGGCCTTTCGTTAGGTGGCCGCTGCCCTCCCTCGCTCTCCCTTGTAGCTCTCGGTCTCCGCGCTGACTTGGTTGCACTGTTTGCGGCTTAAATATGCCGCCAGCAGCATTTCCTCAGGCGCTGATGCGCCTTCATTGGCTGCTTGTCACGTGTGCTGCTTCCTGCTCTTGGGGGGGGGGGGCTGTGGATGGCGCGTTCCGTGTCACTGTGTCTGCGGCCCGCCCCTCAAGGTATACTTGGCGCCACTTTTCTCTGGATTCTGCTGCATGGCTGGCATCTACCTACCTCCGTCCGTGAGTGCCCTCGCGGGCGGTTTATTTACCCTATGTCATAATACATGTCGCTTATGGGGTTCTCTTCGCTTATGTCTTTCAGGCGGGTCCAACTCCATTGGTTTCTCCCGGCCCTGCCCCTCTTTTTAGTTATTATACTTTGTGAGGCCTAGTGTGTTAATTACTCCCACTTCCCTAGCGGGCTATTGGGACATCCCGGGTTGCTGTTATAGCGTTAATCCCTATCGGCCTATTGTGCCGCTATAATCACCATATGGAGGCGTCTCAGGATAATGTGCTCGGGGTTCCTTCGGGACAAGCCCGGCTGTGTGTAGCTTGTGGGGTGTCCCCTACTAGTGCCGACAATGTGCGGGTCTGTATACCTTGTGCCCAGCAGGTGCTTGCGCTGCAGCCTGGTTTACCAGCGGCTGGACCTGCACCACATATGGCTTCACCAACTCCCCCAAGCTTGAATTTGACTCCTATTGAGTTGCATACCAGTGGGGATTCTCAGCCTGATTTGTCTGCTAGACTGGCTAGTGTTGAGAAGTTGCCTGCTAATACCATGGCGCGTAAGGCCTCTGCTAAGAAGCGGCACTTGACGCCTGATGTCACTCTTTTCCCTATGGATGCTGAAGAGTTTTTTGAACTGTCTGGTTATACCCCCTTGGAAGAAGGGGAGTTATTCTCTGAGTCATCTGATGAGAGGCCCAGGGGTCATGATGATCCTGGCTCTTACCCCTGGGCCCCAGATGATACTGATAGGCTGTTGGCTCAGATTTTTGAGGTACTGTCTATCTCTCCCCCGGTTGCGGCCCCTAGGCAGCAGGGGGAATTGTTTCATACTGTTAAGCCACGTTTAGAGTTTCCTGAGCAAGCCCATTTTAATAATCTCGTGCTCAAGGAATGGGAGCGTCCTAGCAGGCTCCCCGGAGTCCCTAAGAGTTGGGATAAGAGGTATCCCTTTCCTGCTGATGTGGTGAAGCGTTGGTCATCCCCCTGTGCCCAGGGGACTTCATGACCTCCGTGGACATCAAGGATGCTTACCTTCATATTCCTGTTTTTCCAGTTCATCAAAGATTCCTCAGGTTCGCTCTGGAGGATCAGCACTACCAATTTGTGGCATTGCCCTTCGGTCTCACTTCAGCTCCCAGAGTGTTCACCAAGGTGCTGGCAGGAGGGATGGCTCTGCTCAGGGCATTTGCCTGCTGCCATATTTGGACGACATTCTCATCACTTCTCAGTCCCTCCATCAGGCAGAGCTGGATACTCAGCTAGTAGTGTCCACTCTGGAGTCATTTGGCTGGGTGATCAACCATCCCAAGCCTTCCCTGTCCCCCTCCTTGGTGATGCCCTTCCTGGGAATGAATCTGGATACAGTTCAGGCAAGGATTTTTCTTCCTCAGTGGAAGGTGGACAGTCTGCTGGTGCAGGTTCAGTCCCTGCTCTCTTGCCCTCATCCCTCCATCGGGCAGGGAATGCAGCTGGTGGGCCTGATGGTCTCGTGCTTCGAGGTGGTTCCTTATGCCCAGTTTCACATGAGGCCTCTGCAACTCCACCTCTTGTCAGTATGGGACAAGGATCCTGCGTCCCTGGACCAGGTCCTTGTTCTGTCTGCCCTAGCCAGGCGGTCCCTCTCGTGGTGGCTGGACTCCAGGAACCTGTTGGCGGGCAGATCCCTTCTGGCCCCCTGCTAGGAGACGATCACTACGGATGCCAGTCTGACAGGTTGGGGGGGGGGGGGGCTTCTGGGTCCCTACAGTTCCAAGGGCGGTGGGGCCCTCAGGAGGCCCACACACCTATCAACATTCTGGAACTGAGGGCGATCAGGTTGGTTCTGGCTCACTTGACCCAACACCTTCGGGGCCGGCCTGTTCAGGTACGCTCGGACAACCAGACGGCAGTTGCCTACATCAATCATCAGGGAGGGACCCGGAGCAAGGGGGCCCTCAAGGAAGTGTCTCTGATCCTGTCCTGGGCAGAGGACAATGTTCCCTGCATATCAGCTGTGTACATTCCGGGGGTGGAGAATCTACAGGCAGACTCTCTGAGCAGGGGGACCTCTCGCCTGGGAGAATGGTCCCTCTGCGACAGGGTGTTTCACTCTGTCACCAACCAGGTGTGGATCTGTTTGCATCCCGTCACAATCACAAGCTCCCAGCCTTTGTCTCCCTGTCCCAGAACCCTCTGGCCTTGGCCACAGATGCTCTAGCAATGTCATGGCAGGACTTTCAGCTCCTGTATGTCTTTCCCTCATTCCCCCTGTTGGGCAGGGTTCTGCGCAAGATGGCTCAGGAGGGGGTGCCAGCAATCCTCGTGGCCCCCAGGTGTGAAGAGTGTGGTTCGCAGACGTGGTGCAGCTGGCGGTAGATCAGTACGCTCTGCCCAGGATTTCAGACCTGCTCACTCAGGGTCATTTACGCCATCCCAATTTACAAACACTGGCTTTGACGGCCTAGCTGCTGAAACCTCCATCTTGATGGAGTAGGGGCTGTCTGCCTCGGTTGTTGATACCATGATAAAGGCTAGGAAGAAGTCTTCTATTTACTATAGGGTTTGGCGTGCCTACATTGACTGGTGTGAGTCTAGGTCTCTCCCCTGTTGCGTGTTCTCTATTCCCAGGATCCCGGAGTTCTACAGCATGGGTTGGAGCTGGGGCTTCAACTCGGTACTCTGAAGGGTCATGTCTCTGCCCTGGCTGTTTTCTTCCAGACGTCCTTTGCCCAGCATTCTCTGATCAGGACTTTTTTCCAGGGGGTTCTCATGTGCGTCCCCCACGTAAGCCCAGGTTGCTGGTTTGGGATTTGAACTTGGTCTTGTCTGCCTTGCAGAGGGTGCTCCCTTTTGAACCTGTGCAGGAGGCTGCCATGGCCATTCTTACACTCAAGGTTGTCTTTTTGGTGGCTATCACTTCTGTTAGGCGTGTTTGAGTTGGCGGCGCTGTCCATCCAGCCCCCCTACTTTGAGAGACACCAGGACAAGGTGGTTTTTCGCTTCAAGACAGATTTTCTACCTAAGGTTGTGTCTGCCTTTCATCTGAATCAGGACATTGATCCTTGTGCCCTAATCATAATAACTCTAAGGAGAGGGTTTTGCATTCTTTGGATGTGGGTAGGTATCTGAAGTGGTATCTGGTGGCTACTGCACCTTTCAGAAAAACTGATGCTCTTTTTGTGGTCCCTTCTGGGCCTAGGAAGGGTTTGGCTCCTGCTAAATCTACTATCGGCAAATGGATCCGTCAGGCCTCAGGAAGAATCCTCCCTTCCACCTTACTGCTCATTCCACTCGTGCTATTGGTGCCTCTTGGGCTTTTCAGCACCAGGCTTCTGTTGAACAAGTTTGCAAGGCCGCTACTTGGTCTTCTATTCATACCTTTCCAAAGTTTTACAAGGTTGATGTTAGGGCCTCAGCTGATGCTGCTTTTGGCCGCAAGGTTCTGCAGGCAGCAGTGGTCTGACCTGTCTGTTACCTTTGGGGATCCCACCCTACTTTATGGACACTGATATTGGATGTCCCAAGAGTAATGAATCTTATCTGGAGCCGGACGTACTATATACTAAGAATAATACAATTCTGTGATTACTCACCTGTAGAATTGTTATGAGTATACAGTACGTCCTGCTCCTCCCCACCCTTAGTTGCATTATCCTTGGACCCCCTGTATGGTGATTGTTATCTTTGTTTTATAGTTACTAGTCGGTTCTGTTATCATTCTCCCGGCTACTCGTTAACTGCTTTTCAATGCTGGGGATTTGTGGGAGGTCCTGGGTATTTGAGGGGCCGGGAGGAGCCAATTTCGCGGTCTCTGCAGTCCAGCACCATCTGGCGGAGTAATACCCAAGAGTAATGAATCTTATCTGGAGCAGGACGTACTGTATACTCATAATAACAATTCTACAGGTGAGTAATCACAGAATTGTATATTCTAAGTGTGCCATACACTCCACTTCCTTCTTCATGACATCTGGGTAATCTCCAGTAGAGGGCGAACTTCTGCAGAGATGAATATGCAAAAAAGAGCCCCTCCCGGTCCATATATACCTGGGACCTCCCACCAATTCCCCAGTTTCTTCTCTGCAGAGAAGGCGACAAGACAGAATATGAGGACTTCTCTACTTACAGGTAAGCCAGGCTTGCGTCCGGCCTTCTAATTATCCCTATTACTGCCAGGACCCTTCTAAATTGCCCTATATCGAGCCTCCCAGCTTAGGCTGCGGGTCCTGGTGAAGGTAGGAGCACCCTATGGGTGCAGCATGAGCACTGCTCCACTGTGAGACCTCACTATGGGGTAGGCGGTTATCCAGGGTCCTTGGTGATCCTGGTGTGGGATGCCCCGTCCCGTTAGGCTTATGGCCGGCTCCTGGCTGGATTCCCCCCTTCCGGGTCCCTGATTCCCCTCCGGGGGAGGGGGGGGGGGGCTGGCCTATATTTCGTTTTGGCCTATATTTCGTTTTGGCCTATATTTCGTTTTGGCCTATATTTCGTTTTGGCCTATATTTCGTTTTGGCCTATATTTCGTTTTGGCCTATATTTCGTTTTGGCCTATATTTCGTTTTGGCCTATATTTCGTTTTGGCCTATATTTCGTTTTGGCCTATATTTCGTTTTGGCCTATATTTCGTTTTGGCCTATATTTCGTTTTGGCCTATATTTCGTTTTGGCCTATATTTCGTTTTGGCCTATATTTCGTTTTGGCCTATATTTCGTTTTGGCCTATATTTCGTTTTACCCATACTTGGTCAGTGTGAGTGTTTTTACGTGTGTGTGTGTGCGCTTGCTCTTACTGGCCTCAATGCATGACTTTGGCCCGGGGGAGCTTCTCCCCCCTCAGGCTGCGTTCGGGAAGGGGCCGCGGTAGCCCCTGCCCCCTTATTTGGCGCGATGACAGTGCTCGTTGCTAGGGGTCCGCATTGCTGGGAGGGGGGCGTGGCCTCGAAACGAGCTTTCTGCGCTGGCCCGCCCTCCCCCTGCTCTCCCTTCCTAGGCACGAGGCAGCGTGGGGGCCATCTTTCCTGGCAGGCAGATTGCACTCGGGGTGGTAAGGGCCTGATGGCCATTTTCTTCAGCTTGTGTGTGCGTGGGGGCCCCTATTTAGCGGGGGCCCCCACTGGTCTCTGTTTTGGCTGTGTGTGGTATATATGTGTGTGTGTATATATATATATGTGTATATATATATATTAATATAATATATATAATTATAATGTAATTTTCCATGTGTGGCTGTTAGATCAAATGCTATTGCATTTTTACACTGCTCTGCTCTTATGTGGCTTATTTTGTGTTACAGGCCCTGTATATGTGCATATTAAGGGGTCCCTCCTGGTCCTGGGGTCCCTAGTTATAAAAATTGTCCAACCAAAAATCCTCCCACCGGGACTTTAAGGGGCATCCCGGGTTGCTTATGCGTAATTCCCTGCGGTCTTGTGACTGACCATAAAAATGCACCATATGGAGCCTCTGCAGGATACTGGGCCCAGGATCCCTTCGGGACAATCTGTGCCATGTGTGGGGTGTGGGATATTCCTTACGGGGGAGAATGTGCTGATTTGTATACCATGCGCACAAAAGGCCAGAACGCGGCAGTCTGGTACCCAGCCTTCTGGGTCGGCTCCTCCCGCGCCTTCCCCTCCACACCTGATCCGCGCCCCAAGTGACATTGGTACCAGTGGGGAGTCGCTTTCTCATGTTTGGGCTCGGTTGGCCAGCATAGAGAAAATGATTGCTAGCACGGTGGGCAAGAAGGCCCAGGCTAAAAAGAGACAGTTGTCGTTGGCCCAGCCTTTGTGGGATATCGACGAGTCCGCTGATTTGTCCGATTATTCCCCGTTAGAGGAGGGAGAATTCTATCAGGTTTCAGAGGCAATTCCAATGTCGGGCAGGCGCTGGGAGATGCCGTTGATACGGCCACTGTTTTGTCATATTTATTGGAGGTGTTGGATATTGATCCACCTGAGGCGCCCCCTCTTAAGAAGGGGGAATTTTTTGGGGCTCACAAGCCCCGTCTGGAATTCCCTACCCAGGGTCATTTTGATGCACTGATACTTGGAGAATGGGAGAGGCCCAGCCGGGTTCCTGGTGTGCCTCAGGGATAGGATAAGAAGTATCCTTTTCTGGTGGAGGCGGTCAAGCGCTGGTCTTTTCCTCCCGAGGTCGACGCGCCTGTTATAGGTTTGACCAACTCTTCTGTGCTGAACACCCCTGACGCCACCTACCTTAAGGATGACGAGGATGAGCGCCTTATCAGATGGCGTGCCACACATTTGCTAACGTGTGCTCGGCCCTGCGGCCTGTTAGTGCATCTGCCCTGGTGTCGCTTGCTACCAGGTCTCTTGCCATTCACAGACGGCCGGCGCGGGCGCGCGCACGTCTAGAGGGGCGCGAGGGAGGCGGCGGCCGGCCGCCGCCGAAGACAAGGTAAGGGGATTTGGGGTGTTTGGGGGGGTTTCACCCCGCGGGGAGGGAGGTGATCGGCCCGGGAATCTTATAGATTCCCGGGCCGATCACCGGAGGGTGATGGTCCACTTTAAGAAGTGCGAATGGCTCTGCTCAGATCTCAGGGCATTCGCATTGTGCCTTATCTGGACGATCTGTTGATTTCCCTTCAGCAGGCGGAACTGGACACCCATCAGGTGGTGTCGACC
Organism: Gastrophryne carolinensis; assembly: GCA_027917425.1. Lineage (NCBI taxonomy): Eukaryota > Metazoa > Chordata > Amphibia > Anura > Microhylidae > Gastrophryne > Gastrophryne carolinensis. Next base: position 292,066,144 of record CM051234.1, read on the forward strand.
CTGGAGAGGTTCGGGTGGGTGATCAACCGCACCAAGTCTTCTCTCTCCCCGTCTCGAGTGATTTCATTTCTGGGCTTGAATCTGGATACCAGTCGGGCCAGAGTGTTTCTGCCACAGGCCAAGGTGCAGGGGATTCAGGGCCTGATCCGTCTTCTTCGGGCCAGTCCTTGTCCCTCTATCCGACGGGATGAAACTGGTGGGGCTGATGGTGTCCTCCTTCGAGGCGGTGCCGTTTGCACAGTTTCACATGAGATCTCTTCAACTTCTCCTATTTGACGTATTGGGACAGGAGCCCACAGTCATTGCATCAACCTTTTTAGATGTATCCCAGGGTTCGGCAGTCCCTTCGGTGGTGGCTGGACTCGAGCAATCTGGTGAAGGGCAGATCCTTTCTGGTCCCTTGTTGGGAGACGGTTACCACGGATGCCAGCCTGTCGGGCTGGCAAGGTTATTGGAAGAGTCATCAGTTCAGCGGGTTGTGGGGTCCCCAGGAGGCTCACACCCCCATCAATGTATTGGAGCTCAGAGCCATTCGGCTGGTTCTGGCTCGGCTGACCACACAGTTGCGGGGTCTTCCGGTTCAGGTGCGTTAGGACAACCGAACGGCAGGGGCTTACATAAATCACCAAGGAGGGACTCGCAGCAGGAGTGCCCTCAGGGAAGTCTCTCTGATCCTGCACTGGGCAGAGAGCAATGTTCCTTGCCTTTCGGCAGTCTACATTCCGGGAGTGGAGAATACGGAGGCGGATTCCCTTGTCCATGCTGGGCAAGGTAGTTCGCAAACTGGTTTTAGAAGGGGTACCAGCGGTTCTGGTGGCTCCAAGGTGGCCAAGGAGAGTTTGGTACGCAGACGACGTAAGGATGGCCGTAGACCAGTACCGGCTTCCCTTGCTGCCGGACCTGCTATCTCAGGGTCATCTACTTTACCCCAATTTACAAACGCTGGCTTTGACGGCTTGGCTGCTGAAACCTTCATCTTGAAAGAGGAAGGTTTGTCTGAGGCTGTTCAGACCCTGATTAGGGCTAGGAAGCGGTCCTCTTCTGGCATTTACTATAGGACTTGGAGGTCCTACATTGATTGGTGTGAGGCTAGGACCTTGCCTTGCAGGGTTTTTTCTATACCCAGGATTTTGGAGTTTCTTCAGCATAATCTGGATCTTGGGTTCCAGCTTAGTACTTTGAAAGGACAGGTTTCTGCACTGTTGGTTTTCTTCCAGAGGTCTTTTGCTTTACACCCGCTGGTTAAGACTTTTTTCCAAGGGGTCGCGCGTGTGCGGCCCCCTCGGAAGGCTGTAGTCCCTGTTTGGGATTTGAATGTGGTTCTTTGGCTCTGCCGGGTCCTCCTTTTGAGCCGTTACAGGATATTGTTCTTTCGGTTCTCACTCAGAAGGTTGCTTTCTTGGTGGCTATTACCTCTGTCCGGCGTGTCTGAGTTGTTGACCCTGTCAATTCAGGCCCCTTACTTTGAGAGACACCAGGATAAGGTGGTTTTTCGTTTTAAGCCGGATTTCCTTCCTAAGGTGGTGTCTGCTTTCCACCTCAGTCAGGACATTGTTCTCCCTTCCTTGTGTCCTAAGCCTAGCAATGACAAGGAGAGGGTTTTGCACAATTTGGATGTTGTTCGCTGTGTGAAGTACTATTTGGTGATTGCTTCTTCCTTCCGCAAGACGGACGCTTTTTTCATGGAGCCCTGCGGGCCCAGGAAAGGTTTGGCACTTGCTAAATCTACGATTAGCAAATGGATTTGTCAGGCCATTGTTGGGGCCTATTCTGCTAAGGGGAGGACTCCCCCTTTTAGGGTTACTGCGCACTCTACTCGTGCTGTTGGTGCATCCTGGGCTTTTCAGCACCAGGCTTCTGTTGAGCAAGTTTGTAAGGCTGGTACTTGGTCTTCCGTTCATACCTTTTCCAAGTTTTACAAGGTTGATGTGCGGGCTTCAGCAGATGCTGTTTTTGGCCGCAAGGTTCTGCAAGCTGCAGTGGTTTGAGTTGGTACATTCTTTACTGTTTCTGGTTCCCACCCATGACGGACACTGCTATTGGATGTCCCATATGTCATGAAGAAGGAAGTGGAGTGTATGGCACACTTAGAATAATACCGTTTTGTGAGTACTCAACCTTTAAAACTGGTATTATGAGTGTGCCATACACTCCACTTCACCCCCCCCTCGTTTGTTTCAGGTATTCTGGGGCTTTTATATGGTGAACCATTGGTTTTGATTGTTACGGTTATATTTGGTTCTTCCTGCTTTTATACACTGGGGAATTGGTGGGAGGTCCCAGGTATATATGGACCGGAAGGGGCTTTCTTTTTTGCATATTCATCTCTGCAGAAGTTCGCCCTCTACTGGAGATTACCCAGATGTCATGAAGAAGGAAGTGGAGTGTATGGCACACTCATAATACCTGTTTTAAAGGCGAGTACTCACAAAACGGTATTTTTTTAACCCCTTCCTGAACTGGTAGAGTATTTTACAGAATAAGATGGGTCATGTTGATGGCACAATCTAGGTTAATGCAAATCTTCCTCCTGGCGGTGCCTCTAGCCTACAGGGCCCCATATAACCAGGTAGCTTCATGGCAGACTTCACAGTACCAGCGGTGCTGTTGAAGGCTGGTTCAGTGGGATAAGGACAGTTGATGTAATAGACTGGAGGTCCACTTTAGGTGTACTGTTAGCATTTTAACTGTATCTAGTTTGAGCATTTCACAGTATAATTGTGCAATTTTTCACTTTGCTTCAACAGTTTCATCATGCGCAGTGGAATTTTCACCTTTTTCCTTTTATATAATTTTAAACTGAGCGCGTTTTTACTTTTTTATTTGGACGCATTTTAAAAATGGAAGTTTTGTGGCCTTGATTACAATTTCCAGAAGTGGACATGCAACTCTGGATTTTCAAACGTGGGCTAAAAAGGAAAGGAAAAAACTCAAATTGACATCTCATCTTTTGATTGCTGCTTAAAGAACAAGAGGAGACGTCATGAGCAACTTGCCTTAACAAAAAAAACCCATGTGAACTTACTGGTGGAAATTTTAGACTGTCACCCAGATCCTGACCAATCCTTAAGCTCTGTGGGGTGAAATGTTTATTTTCCTTGTGCCTATACGAAGACAAATGAGTGACTATATCCTGCTTTGTGTGGGGGAATTATGAAATGTATACATAAGTCATTTATCCATGAAGTTTTTTTTTTAAACACTTGGAACAAATTTTTATAGCCTTTTTTTAATGGATGAAATTGAGAACAAATTTTTTTTTCTACAAAAGGAAAGTACAAAGAGCAACCACGTTGCTCAATTACTTCTCTACCTTCCATATAGTCGACTTACTGTGCAACCCTAGTAATTTTTCTTGAAACATATGGTGGCTTTTGAGAACCATGCACCACTCCCTAAACACATTTCAATGCATTCAATTTTTACAGGGTTTATTTCACCAGAAGTTGTCAGGAACCTATTGTGCAAACCATCTTTCCTTGTGCTCCTGTGGGGGGAGGGGGAGGTTCCCTCTTTATTCATTTATTTATACCTCCTGGGTCTTAAAGCATCTCCATTCAGAAGACAAAACACTATAAGAAGAAACACACTTTCATATATTTTATTTGGTGGTGCAGGAGTCGTCTGTGTCTCATAGGAGATTGATAAGCTTAGTGGTCGGCATGCATTTTTCTTTTCCTGCACCCCCTAGTGCTAGTTCTTCTTTGCTTATTGTAGGCCCATTGGAGCATGCTTCGTGGAGCTGACCATTCAACTTCATTCAGTGAGTGACCACTCCTGAGGCCACTGGAGAAAACGTGTGACCTTTTTCAGTGTACCAGCTTTCTACATACCCCCTATTGTGTGGCTATCCCTCACTCCTATTGTGGGTCATTGGGGAGGTGGTGCACAGTCTTTCATGTGCTTTACTGGCTTTGAGGAGTGGAGAAGTAAATGTTTAAAGTGGTGATATCCCACTTTTGGTGCTGTTGTGCTTATCACATGTATCACAAGTTGGACCATCTTCTGCTGTTCTACAAGGTTGTCTCTAATAGTGCTTGCTATGCCCTAAACCTGTACTGTTCAACTGATTCTGCTCCCATACTTGCTGCTGAATTCCCCTCCCAATAAGGAACATACTAAACCTCCAGTGGAGCACAGGTCTGTTTTTATCTTAAGCTGCCACATCTGTTCACTGTGTTAGAATGCAGTGGCTTTGGGGCACCTGTTGTCCCCAACAAGTTCCCTGCTACTTTTCCTGAGACTGGTTCCAGGGGAGGAAGTTTACCTGAGGTCTCTACTACCACGTTGTAAAAGAGCCATAGGGCTGATGCAATCCCAGTTTGATCAGAACACTGGAAGACTAACTTTTGGTGGTGCCACACCCAGGGAACCAATAAGGTTGTGCATCAACACGAGGATGCCTGATTTTTCCAGTCAAGCCTAGAAGCTAGTACTTGGGCTGAAACCTGCTCTGTTGCATTCTCTTGTTTAGTCTAGTAGTTGAGATCTCCCTGCTGGGGGTTTCACCCTTAGCACCTAACTAAAGAGCTCTCAGGGGCCAATGGTGCTTGCTGCCTTTGATCCTCTGGATATGACCTCCCTATGTGTGGGATGGTGGTTTTGTCGGGATAGAGAGGCTATATTAAAAACCCTTACCACTCTCATCCAGACCTACTGCTGTTGGGGGCTAGCATAGGGCTTATTCTTCCTTGGCAAATCTGTGGAAAATAAGTCTTTCATCTGCTTACCTTGTATTGGGCCAGGATGCGCGCATCTCGTGGATGTGGTATGAGCGGTATTGGGCCAGGACTACTGGTTTCAGAAGGTCATTTTCTTTGGTCTTTTTTTGCCAGATGTCCCTCAGAGATAGAAATGCTGGTTACACTGTGCTTGGATCAGAATGACTATGTTGGTATTTACAACAGGGGGTCAGCTGTTACTTTGTTGTCATGCGACTGGCTTTTTTGGGGCCTTCTCAAGCTCTTCACTATCAGGAGATTTGAGGTCTACAAGAAAAGTCTACAAAATGATACCCTTGCTGGGTATCGGTGAGTATATGAATGAAGAGGAGGAACTGCAGTACTTCAGGAGAGGGATTTTGTTAAATACTAAAATCCAATTTGGGCTTGTAAATAACAGGTGTGGGTGTACGGTAAAGTTAATGGTTCAGTGGCTGGTCATGTAATTGATTACCACCCCTTTTAACCCTTGACACTGACCAACCATGCCACTAGTTAAGTTTAATGCCTAATAGTCACCAAGAGAATTCAATCTAGCATGATGTCTTTTATTCTTAATAAAGTGAGGTGAGTATTGATAATGGAACTAGTCGTACTGTCCTGAAATATATTCGCAATAAAATCCAGCCCACTTAAAATGTTTACAGTATTTCTTTTTATTCATACTTTGTAGCAACATTGCCGCATTCCTAGGTAATACTAGGCACTTATCGGGTCCTTAATCTTTGTCGGAGATTTGTCCTATGGCCCTCTTCTGTCCTCTGTACTGTAGACATCTATATATTTTAGTACCTTTTTTTTCTTTAATTTTTTACTTCATAAACTATGCCAAGCTCAGAAGTGTACATGTGTGCGTTTCGGAAACCCAGAATTACATCTTTCTCCCATGCACCTTCTGACAAGCTGCATATTGTTTGAGATGGTAAGCTTATAAGGGCAAATTAAATCCTTCCAAAGCTCCGAAATAATCATATTTGCTGCCATAAGTTAGGAATAGTGAGGCTTCCTGGGAAAGATTCTGGCTTATCGGCCTTGAACTGTTACCCACCCTGCAATGTTGGCATATTACACCATGAATAGTGCTGTTATGTAAGGTATACCAGTTTAAATAAAAAGCCATATTTGTAAGTCTCTAGTTATGATGTGGCTGCCCTATAAAAACCATGTGCAGCTTGAGGGTTACAAAATCTGCCTCTTCGATTTTGCATTCTTTCTCAATATCTCAGACAGAAATGTTTGTTGTAGTTAATGTAGCATTACATGCGTAGGGTTCAAATCCCTTTTATTTTTGTAGATATGTTTTGCAGGGATCAGGTGGGATTTTGGAATATTTTTTTTTCTGGGAGAACTGCCTTGAATCATTCATAACTATTTTTATATATTTTAGATGGAAAATGTGTTTATTTACTTTAACTTATAAAGATGAGGAAATGTGGAAAGTGCAGCTTTTTTAAATAGCAGCACATATAAAGAATCCCTTGCTGATAACTTTAAAAAATTTTTTTTTGCCTTACATTTTTTGTTTTTTTTGTTTTTAGTAAAAAAAAGTCCCTTTTTTCACTTAAATGACAGGAATTTAATATTTTGGATATTCCACCATTCCATTTCAGCAGGGCAGGGAAATATGCCAATTTATTACCCTTCTATAAATGTCCCTGACAAGTATTTAACACACTCTTTCATGAAGAAGCACAGGCCCAATATGGCTTGTGTTGGAGTGCCTCAAATATTATGTCCTCTTTTCTTTTCTTCTTCTTTTTTTTTTTTTTTTTTTTTTTTTTTTATATATATTTTGTACAAGTGTCAAATCAGCTGGCTGGATTATTTGGAATTTATAATAAAAAATAATCCCAAAAAGTAGGTTTTTTGCAGACTGTCCTGTATATATATTTACCTGTGTTGTAGCAATACTTGTAAGCTTTTATAACTATATAACTTCTTGAATCCCAGTCTTTCAGATGTTGTATACTGATGAATGAAAAAAAAATAAAAAAAAGGTTTGTAATAAAGTTTTACATTTTTTAAATGCAGAGATTGCTTTCTTTTGGTTTTCTTGTAAAACACACATACCAATATACAACTCACTCATTTGAATTTAATGAAATACATAGAAAAGTACTAAGGACAAAGAACTGCATCCATTTTAACTCAAGTGTCTCCTTAGCTTGTAGCAGTCTGCCCACAGTCAATAGGGGATCACTGGCATGGGGGCAGGTATGGTCCCTTGCATGCCCCATTGGTTGCTGACAGTCATTGGGGCCATTGGTGTGTAGATGGAGGTAACACTTCATTGCCTGATTTGGGGCAGTTCAGGAAGTCTTTTTAGAATGACACCCATATTCTTAGTATACAGTACGTCCTGCTCCAGATATTCTTAGTATACAGTACGTCCTGCTCCAGATAATTACTTACACTTGGGTTATCCTCCGCCAGATGGCGCTGCACTGCAGAGACATGTAAAACAGGCTCCTACCAGCCCCTCAAATACCCAGGGACCTCCCACAAATCCCCAGATTTCTCTGCAGTGCTTACTGCGAAGACATGAAATTATCACTTTCTCGCAGGTGAGCGGGGCTATTAGCCTGCGGCCCTGTTGGACTATTCCCACCCGTCCTTCGTGTGATGTGCCTCCCAGCCTGGGCTGTGCTGGTCGGGTGAAGGTAGGCGGCACCATGCGTGCTTATGGAGCGCTGCTCCACTGCAGTTCCCCACCAAAGGGTAGGCGGTATAGGCTGATGGTGAGCCTTTATGAGATGCCCCTCCCGCATTATTGTCCCATGCCCCGGTAGCGGTGGACCCTGTACAAAGGGCTGCCATCCTCCCTCATTCTCCCTGTAGCCTTCGGGGGGGAAAGAAGAAGGGGGGGGGTGGGTGAGCGGTATCGTGATTCGTGCATACGGCCTTTTGTCATGTTTTTTGGACTAGTATATGTTGTCAGCCGCCGCGCTGGCTTGTCTTTTTACTATTGCAATGCCGCCGCGCGCCTTTTCCTTCATTTGGATGTCCCGCGCCGGGCGGCGGCGTTGCCTCAGACGCTTCTGCGTTCTCATTGGCTGCCTGTCGGTGGGGGCGGGGCCTGGCGCGCCCTGCATCATGGCTCGCTCTGGCCCGCCCTTCGAGGTACTCGGCGCCATGTTGTCAGGTCGCGTGCACGTGTGACGTTCTTACTTACCGCTGTCCGTAAGTGCCCTCGCGGGCGGCTTTATACTCATTGTAGTGTGTTTGAAAGACACAATGAGAAGAAAGGGTGTCATAACCAGAGGGTGAATCCATTGGCTTCTCCTGGCCCGGTGTAATTGATAGTTGAGCCTTGTAAAATTACTCCCGCTTCCCTAGCGGGTCATTGGGGCATCCAGGGTTGCTTTATAGTGTCAATCCCTACTGGCATATTGTGCCTAATAATCACCATATGGAGGCATCTCAGGATAATTTGACCAGGGTCCCCTTGGGACAAGACCGGCTGTGTGTAGCGTGTGGACAGCCTCATGCTGACGCTGACAAGGCATGGGTCTGCATACCCTGTGCTGCGCAAGTGCTTGCATTGCAATCTGGCCTGCCAGTGGCTGCACCTCGTTTCATTACTGCCCCCAGCTTAAATCTCTCTCCTGTTGAGTTGCATACTTGTGGGGATTCTCAGCCTGATGTGTCTTCTAGACTGCCTACTGATGAACAGATTATTGCGAGGTCTTTAGCGCGTAAGGGCCCTGGTAAGAAGCGGCACTTGACGCCTAATGTTACTGTTTTCCCTGTGGGATCTCAGGAGTTTATGAATCTGTGTGGCTATACCCCTTCTGATGGAGAGCTCTTTTCTGACTCAGGCTCATCTGATGAGAGATCAAGGGGTCATGACGATTCTGGCTCTGACCCCTGGGCCCCGGATGACACTGACAGATTATTGACCCAGATCTTTGAGGTTCTGTCTATCTCTCTCCCTGGTGAGGCTCCCATGCAAAAAGTGGAGCGTTTTCATACAGCAACATCACGTTTGGAATTTCTAGAGCAGGCACATTTCCATACCTCAAGGAATGGGAGTGCCCCAGTAAACTTCCCGGGGTTCCAAGGGATTGGGATAGGAAGTATCCTTTTCCCCCTGAGGTGGTGAAATGTTGGTCATCCCCCCCCCCCCCCCGAGGTGAATGTCCTGATCCTAGGGCTATCTAACACCCCTGTCATGCATTCCCCTGATTCTACTACCCTGCGGGATGCTGAGGACCGGCGCATTGACCTGCTGGCTTCCCATACCTTTGCATGTGCGGGGACAGCGCTGCGCCCGGTCTGTGCCTCTGCTATTACTGCTGTGGCCATTAGAACCCTTATCCAAAATATGCTTGATAGTGCCCCTGATGATCTCCCTTGTGAGGTGTTTAATGCACTCTCCAGTTGTTATGTTATTCCTAGTATGTCACACCCCCCACTTCCTGATATTCATGAGACTTGGGAACCCGGCCTGTAGAGGGCGATCTTGCAGAGATGACATGGAAAAAAGGAGCCCCTCCTGGTCCATAAGTACTGGGTTCCTCCCACTATACCTTAATCTTTTGGTCTCTGCAGTCGGCGAAGCATTCAGAAGATGACTCTCCTTCAAGCTGCAGGTAGCCGGGTTTGCTCCCGGCCCTTTTTTTCTCTATTTCTGTCTGAAACTCTCTAAACCTGTTTGGTTATATTGTATGCCTCCCAGCCCTGGCTGTGTGGTTCAGGCAAAGGTAGATGCATACACCTTCTGGTGTATACAGGAGTATTACTCCTCCGTGAGACCTAAATGTGGGTAGGCGGCTTCCGGGTTGGTGTTCCCGGCATGGGATGTCCCTTTATAATCCCCTTGTGCCTTATGGGTGCCTTTCTATCCTCTCCCCTTAGTTCTCCTTTAACCCTGCTGGGTAAAATGGAGGGGGGAAGGGGGGGGGCGTTATCTGGGCTTATTTGTCACCATGCACGCAAAAAAAAAGATATATAAAATAAGTCTTTATTTCTTATTTTTATTATGTATGTTTTACTATACTATTTAATAGGAAATGTTTTATTTAGATTTTCCTATCTCTGTCTAGGCAGCATTTTTTGCTTACCTATTAAAGCTCTTTGTTTTCTGGCTGTGTTCAGATTTGAATTTTCCCTCCATTTTTGGCCATGTGATCCTGGAAGTGGGCGGGGCTTAAGCATGCTTTTATTCAGAGAGCACCTGGTGTGCTCTGTTTGACTTCCTGCTTCTCTGTGGCCTTACCTCATGATGTGAGCTTATTGCATGGGCTGTGAGTACCCTTCAGCTTGGCTGAAGGGAGTTTTTTTCTGTCATTTATTTATATTGTGTGCGTTTTTTGACTGTTTTTTTGTTTTCTCTGTAGGTAGAAACTCCTTATTTAAAAAGGGGTTTCTCCTGGTCCTTATATTAAAAAAAAAAAAAAAAAAAAATTAAAAAAGGAAAAGCCCTTAAGCCCTAGATTCTACGTGCTCGCTTCCACTCCACTTTAGTGCCAAGCACGTAGAATCTACGTGCTTGACTTTCCCTCCTGCTAGTAAAAAAAATAAAAATAAAAAATACTCACCTGACCCCTCGTTGGATCCGGCCGGGTCTCCCCTTTAATTTGGTGCCATCCGTCCCCCGTGGGGGCTCGGCCTTGCTGCCTGTTGGTGCTTCAGCACTCATGACAGTGGCTATTAGGTCTGTTGTGAGAGACCTAATGAATTACTCAGGGCTTGATCCGGCCTCTGATGAGTACGCCGCTCTTAAGCGATGTGAGATGTTTGCATCTTTTGTACTTTCTGCCTTAGATGATACTCTGCTCATGTCCAGCAGAACCTCTGCCTTGTTAGTCGCCATCCGGCGGTCAGTATGGTTGCGGCAGTGGGCAGCTGATATTGTAACCAAGAAATCGCTTACGGCGCTCCCTTTTGTGGGATTGCGCCTCTTAGGAGAAAGAATTGGGTTCTGTCACTAAAGGAGGTAAATTACCTCAGCGTAAGAAACAACGTCGTTCCTTTCGTGGAATAGAGGAAAGGGACGTGGCCGTCCAAGTCAGAATTGGGGGTCCAAAACCAAATCTGCCACTAAGCCTGCTCAACAATGAGGGTACGCCCTCACCCTTACGGGTGGGGGGACGGCTGCGGTTCTCCTTCCAGGTCTGGGTTCAGGAGGCATCAGACAATTGGATTCTGGAAGTAGTCTCTTCTGGTTACTAACTGGAATTCGAGTCCCGGCCTCCTCCCAGATTTTTCATGTCCCGGATGCCGTCAGATCCGGCAATTGCGCAGGGACTGCGGGCAGCAGTATCGAATCTGTTAAACATGGCTGTTATTGGCCTAGTGCCTCCAGCGGAAAGGGGTTTGGGGTTTTACTCCAACCTATTCACGGTACCCAAAAAGGACGGCTCTGTTCGGCCTATCCTAGACCTAAGGAGACTCAATCAATTTATCAGTTTCGGAAAATTCCGCATGGAGTCTCTGCGATCAACAATCGATGCTCTCCGTCAGGGGGACTTAATGACATCCATAGACATCAAGGATGCTTATTTGCACATTCCTATTTTCCGGGTCTCCAGAGATTACTCAGGTTCTCTATAGAAGACCAGCATTATCAATTTGTGGCCCTGCAATTCGGCCTTACCTCGGCCCCAAGAGTCTTTACCAAGATGCTGGCAGGAGTGATGGCTATATTCAGGGTCCAGGGCATCCACATTGTGCCTTTTCTGGACGATCTTATCGCGGCCTCCTCCCTCGAACAATCAGAGTTGGACACCAGGATGGTGGTCTCTACGCTAGAGAGGTCGGATGGGTAATAAATTACCCCAAATCCTCTGTCCAGGGAAATTCCCTTCCTGGGCCTGATTCGTCTATTCTTGTCCAACCTTCATCAGTCTATCTGTCTAGGGATGAGACTAGTGGGATTGATGGTAGCTGCATTCGAGGCAGTCCCATTTGCCCAGTTTCACATAAGGGCGCTTCAGCTCTTCCTCTTGGCAAAGTGGGACAAGTGCCCACTATCATTGAATCAGACTTGTCTATTGTCTCCCCACGTTTTGCAGTCCCTTCAGTGGTGGTTAATATCGCACAACCTCCAGAAGGGCAAGTCATTTCTGACTCCGCGTTGGGAACTGGTTACCACGGATGCCAGCCTGGTGGGCTGGGGGGGCTTCTGGAAGAAGCATCAGTTCCAAGGATTATGGGGGCCTCAGGAGGCTCATCCTCCAATCAATGTATTAGAGCTTTGGGCCATACGTCTTGTTCTACTTTGACTGACCCATATCTTACAGGGTCTGCCAGTTCAGATTCGGTCAGACAACCAAACAGCTGTTGCATACATCAATCACCAGGGAGGGACTCGCAGTTGGGGTGCCCTCCGGGAAGTGTCTCTGATCCTTCAGTGGGCAGAGCTCAATGTTCCATGCATATCAGCAGTTTACATTCCGGGGATAGAGAATGTGGAGGCAGACTCCCTGAGCAGGGGATGTTCTCGCCAGGGAGAATGGTCTCTCAATCCAAGGGTCTTTCAGTTCCTCTGTCACAAGTGGGGGACTCCACGGTTGGACCTGTTTGCTTCTCGTCACAATCACAAGCTGCCAGCTTTTGTGTTTCTATCCCAGGATCCTCTGGCAGTGGATACCATGTCTCTAGCCTGGAAGGATCTGGGGTTCCTATATCTGTTTCCCCCATTCTCCATGATCAGCAAGGTGGTGCGCAAGCTAGCACTGGAGGAGGTGCCAGCAATTCTGGTGGCGCCAAGGTGGCCAAGACGTCTGTGGTATGCAGACGTCGTAAGGCTGGCAGTGGAACATGTCCATCTGCCTCTTCTTCCAGATCTCATTGCTCAGGGTCAACTTTGTTACCCCAATTTACAAACGCTGGCTTTGACGACATGGCTGCTGAAGTCTCCATCTTGAAAGAAGGTCTTTCTGATGTGGTTATTCAGACTCTTATTAGAGCTAGGAAGAAGTCTTCCTCTGTCATTTATTACAGGACTTGGAGGTCCTATATTGATTGGTGTGAATCCAGGGCTTTGCCCTGTACAGTATTTTCTATTCCTAGAATTCTGGAATATCTGCAACGAGGTCTGGATATGGGATTACAGATTAGTACTTTGAAAGGGCAAGTCTCTGCCTTGGCTATTTTCTTTCAAAGATCGTTAGGTCTTAACCAAAGGATGAAGAGCATTTTCCAAGGAGTCACGCATGTGCGGCCTCCCAGAAAGCCTTTACTTCCTGTTTGGGATCTTAATTTGGTGCTTTCGGCTATGCAAGCTGCTCCCTTTGAGCCATTGCAGGATATTCCTATTCTTACTCAGAAGGTTGCCTTTTTTGGTTGCTATTACTTCTGTCCGCCGAGTTTCTGAACTGGTGGCTTTGTCTATTCAAGCCCCTTATTTTGAGAGGCATCAAGATAAGGTTGTTTTCCGTTTTAAACCGGATTTCCTTCCTAGGGTGGTGTCTGCTTTCCACCTAAATCGGGATATAGTTCTTCCTTGCTTGTGTCCTAAACCTAGTAACGACAAGGAAAGGGTCTTACATTCTTTGAATGTAGTTCGTTGTGTTAAGTATTATTTAGTTACTACCTTGGCCTTCCGCAAGACGGATGCCTTTTTTGTTGTGCCTTCTGGGCCCAAGAAGGGTTTTGCTCCTGCCAAATCTTCCCTTAGTAAGTGGATACGTCAGGCTATCATTGGGGCCTATATGGCGAAGGGGAAGGTTCCCCCTTTTCGTGTCACTGCTCATTCTACTCGTGCTATTGGAGCCTCTTGGGCTTTTCAGCAACAAGTTTTACAAGGTTGATGTGCGGGCCTCAGCAGATGCTGTTTTTGGCCACAAAGTTCTGCAAGCTGCAGTAATTTACCGTATATACTCGAGTATAGGTTGACCCGAATATAAGCCGAGGCACCTAATTTTACCACAAAAAACTGGCTCCTCGCACTCACTGGCTCCGCACACCGTCAGACGGCAGATGGGGCTGCGCGGCCGTGCGCACGCACCTTAGATTCTGTGGTGTGCGCGTGCGGCCTCGGCCTCGCACCTCCGCCTGCGTCTCCCTGCAGCCTGAAGAGAGTTCTCAGCCTGTGGGTTGCGCGACCCCCATGATTTGGTCGTTCAACCCCCACTGGGGTCGCGACCCACAGGTTGAGAACCGCTGCGTTAGAGGGAACGCTGGCGGCAGCTCCATCCGCCCCTAAGGTAATCCGGCCCCGCCCCTTTTTCTCCATTTCTCGAGTATAAGCCGAGGCGGCTTTTTTCTGCCCAAAAAGTGGGCTGAAAAACTCGGCTTATACTCTAGTATATACGGTAAGTTATGCATTATTCCTTTGGGATCCCCACCCATTATACACACTGCTATTGGATGTCCCAAGTGTCATGAATATCGGGAAGTGGGGGGTGTGACATACTAGGAATAATACCATTTTGTGAGATACTCGCCTGTAAAATGGTTACTACGAGTACGTCACACCCCCCACTTCCCCCGCCCTTTTTTTGTTCGAGGGATCCTTTATAGGGTGATTATTATTTCAAATAATTTTACAATTATTGAATATAATTGGCTCTTTTTGTTCTAAGGGATCCTTTATTTGGTGGTATTATTCTCATATAATTTTACAATGATTGAATATAATTGGCTCTTCCTGGTTCTTCACTGCTGTTTAAAAAGACTGAGGTATAGTGGGAGGAACCCAGGACTTATGGACCAGGAGGGGCTCCTTTTTTCCATGTCATCTCTGCAAGATCGCCCTCTACAGGCCGGGTTCCCAAGTGTCATGAATATCGGGAAGTGGGGGGTGTGACATACTCGTAATAACCATTTTACAGGTGAGAATCTCACAAAATGGTATTTTTTGTAAATTTTATCCTATTAGCATTGGATGACACCATCAGAATGTGTGCAAGAACTTCTGCCCTTGTGGTGGCTATACGCCGCTTGGTTTGGCTGCGACCGTGGGGTGCTGACAATGCTGCGAAGAAGGCCCTCACCGGGCTTCCTTTTAAGGGGCTACGCCTGTTTGGGGCCCGTCTAGACCTGTTTGCTAAGAAAGGTAAGTTACCCCAGCGCAGACGGCTGTCTCGGCCCCCCTTCACCCCCCTACCATGGTGTTAAACAAGAAACAGGGGTGTCCTTCGCGGGGGCTCGCGCAGATTCCTGTCACAGGAGCAGAAGACGATGTCCTGGCTCCTCCGGGGAGGCTAAGCCCAAATCCTCTGCCAAGTCCCCTCAAGCATGATGGGGCGCCCTCGCCCATCAGGGTGAGGGGACGGCTGCGGCACTTTGCTCAAGTCTGGAGGCATCACGCCTCAGACCGGTGGATTCAGGAGGTAGTGTCCTCCAGCTACAAGATAGTTTGCTGTGCGGCCTCCCCCAAGATTATCAGGTCCCGGGTACTCCTGGTCCCTGCCTCTGCTCAGGTATTGGTGCAGGCCGTGCAAGGCCTGCTGGGTCTGGGGATCATTTTCAGATTTCCCTTGACAGAGGCAAGGGACTCTACACCAACCCTTTCACAGTTCCCAAAAAAGATGGGTCAGTCAGACCCATTCTGGATTTACAGATCTTCAGCAAATTGTCAAGAACAGGCGTTTTTTGCATGGAAACTCTGCGCTCGGCCATCAGCTCCTTGCGTCCCGGGGGTTTCATGACGTCTGTGGATATCAAAGATGCTTACCTTCACATCCCTGTGTTTTCAGGACACCAAAGTTCCTCAGATTCTCATTGGAAGATCAACACTGCCAATTTGTGGCCATGCCATCTGGCCTGTCTTCAGCTCCCAGAGTGCTCACCAAGGTGCTGGCGGGGGTGATGTCTCTGATGAGGCCAAGGGGCGTCCACGTGCTGTCCTACCTGGACATCCTCATCACTTCCCAGTCTCTACATCAGGCAGAGTTGGATACTCAGCTGGTGTCCATTCTGGAGTCATTTGGATGGGTGATCAACCACCCCAAGTCCTCACTGTCCCCTTCCTTGGTAACTCCATTCCTAGGAATGAATCTGGATACAGTTCAGGCAAGGATCTTCCTTCCTCAGCAGAAGGTGGACAATCTGCTTGCACAGGCTCAGTCCCTCCTAGCTTGTCCCCATCCCTCCACCAGGCAGGGGATGCAGCTGGTGGGCCTGATGGTGGCGTGCTTCGAAGTGGTCCCTTATGCTCAGTTCCACTTGGGGCTTCTGCAACTTCTCCTATTGTTTGTATGGGACAAGGACCCAGTATCCCTGGACAGGGTCTGTGTGCTTTCCCCCCTGGTAATGAGGTCCCTCTTGTGGTGGATGGACTCAAGGAACCTGTTGGGGGGCAGATCCTTTCTTGCCCCTTCCTGGGAGACGGTCACCACGGATGCCAGTCTGTCAGGTTGGGGGGGTTTCTGGAAGTCCCTGCGGTTCCAGGGGAGGTGGGGCCCTCAGGAGGCCCACACACCTATCAATGTCTTGAAGCTGTGAGCGATCAGGTTAGTTCTGGCTCGCTTGACTACTCATATTCAGGGCCTGCCTGTTCAAGGGCGCTCGGCCAACCTGACGGCAGTTGCCTACATCAATCAGGGAGGGACCCGGAGCAAGAGGGCCCTCCAGGAAGTGTCTCTGATCCTGACCTGGGTGGAGGCCAATGTTCCCTGCATATCGGCGGTATACATTCCGGGGGGATCCCTCTGCAACAGGGTGTTCCAATCTCTGTGTCACTGTTGGGGCCAACCAGATGTGGATCTGTTTGCGTCCCATCACAATCACAAGTTCCCGGCCTTTGTCTCCCTGTCCCAGGATCCTCTGGCCGTGACCACGGATGATTTAGTAATGTCATGGCAGGACATTCAGTTCCTGTATGTCTTTCCTCCATTCCCCCTGCTGGGCAGGGTCCTGCGCAAGATTGCTCTAGAAGGGGTGCCAGTGATTCTGGTGGCCCCCAGGTGGCCAAGAAGAGTGTGGTTCGCAGATATGGTGCAGATGGCAGTAGATCAGTACGATCTGCCAGGAGTGCCAGATCTGCTCACTCAGGGCCCCTTACGCCATCCCAATTTACAAACTCTGGCTTTGTCGGCCTGGCTGCTGAAAACTCCATCTTGATGGAGAAAGGCTTGTCTGCCTCGGTGGTTGAGACCATGGTGAAGGCTACGAAGGAAAACTTCTTCTTCCTCCATCTATTATAGGGTATGGCATACCTACATTGACTGGTGTGAGTCTAGGTCTCTTCCCTGTCGGGTTTTCTCAGTTCCCGGGGTTCTGGAGTTTTTACAGCATGGGTTGGAGTCGGGTCTCCAACTCAGTACTTTGAAGGGTCAGGTTTCTGAAAGAAGACACAGGGCAAAAGTCTTTTGCTCAGCATTCCTTGGTTAAGACTTTTTTTTTTCAGGGGGTTACTCATGTGCGCCCCCCACGTAAACCTATGGTCCCTGTTTGGGATTTGAACTTGGTCTTGTCTGCCTTGCAGGGTGCTCCCTTTGAACCTATTCAGGATGCTGCTCTGGCTGTACTTACCCTCAAGGTTGTCTTTCTGGTGGCTATTACTACGGTCAGGCGTGTGTCTGAGCTGGCGGCTCGGTCTATCCAGCTCCCATACCTTGAGAGACACCAGGATAAGGTGGTGGTCCGCTTTAAGCCGGATTTTCTGCCTAGGTGATGTCTGCTTTTCATTTGTGTCAAGATATTGTTCTTCCTTCATTGTGCCCTAATCCTAGCAATGCTAAGGAAAGGGTTTTGCATTCCTTGGATGTGGTCAGGTGTCTGAAGTATTACCTAGTAGTAACTGCGTCCTTCAGGACCTAGGAAGGGTTTGGCTCCTGCCAAGTCTACGATCAGCAAATGGATCTGTCAGGCTGTGATTCAGGCCTATTTGGCTAAGGGGAAGAATCCTCCCTTCCGCCTTACTGCTCATTCTACTCGTGCTATTGGTGCCTCTTGGGCCTTCCAGCACCAGGCTTCTGTTGAACAAGTTTGCAAGGCCGCTACTTGGTCTTCTGTTCATACCTTTTCAAAGTTTTACAAGGTTGATGTCGTCGTTTTTATTGGGGATCCCACCCTACTTTATGGACACTGCTATTGGATGTCCCAAGTGTAAGTAATCTATCTGGAGCAGGATGTACTT